>CAUJGY010000067.1:0-63000 GCA_963170745.1 Phymatocera aterrima
ATTCGAATTTCAGTTTTTTCAAACATCAATTATTTCGCACATAATTTGTTATGCAGATAGCCTCATTTGAAAAAACAAAATATACAATAAACTAATACAAAACATACATCGATAAAATACAGTCATATAATATATAATTTTAAATATATGGTAATTATATCATTTTCATAAATATACATAAAATACCCGCGTAATTTTGAGTAATGCGTATTTGAAGTTTCTCTTTCAAATATCTTTTTCAACTCAAATTTTTTACCAAAAAATTAATTTGTCAATTGATTAACCATTATCAATTGCAATAATTACTTTAGAAAATAACAATTTTAGCATGAATTCCGAGATGAGAGGAGTAGTGATTGGGCTCCACCACGTTGGCAAGTCGAGCCCACAAATTTCTGGTACACTCCTTCTCCTGTAAAAATCTTTGTATATACAATGTCATTCGCCTTGACTATCAATTACATTTTTTGAATTTATTCATTGCAGCAACGACGGGGGCCGGCAAAACATGTGTAAAAAAGATCATCACACGATATTTGGTGGGAAGTATTGGGGCGAAAGACGACAGACGAACAGGACTTTGACATCATTCGGTCTGTCATGGCAGATAATCACGAGCCGAGATGTCAGATTCCTGATCGTATGGGACTCAACGTATCCGATTGTGTGATCAAGAATAGTCTTAGAGAGGTCGCCGTAAAAAGCCATATCTCAGCCAAGATGATCGGCCTCACCGACGGTCATTGGGAGCAGCGATTCGGGTTTGCCTTGCAGTACTTACCGTTGACCGCCGATGATTGGGGATCGACGATATTTATGGATGAGAAAGTTTTTGCATCAGACAAAGATGGTCGGTACAGAGTGTTGAGAGAGGATGGAGCGCGCTTTGACCCAGAGAATTGTCGCCCCGATTACAGAAGTGGACATGTTACGACTGCAATCCATGGGTGGATCGGTAAAGACTGTGTTGGTCGACTTACCGAAACCATTCGTAGAATGAATGCACAGGAATATATTGAAATTCTATAACATAATGTAATTCCTTCGGTCAGAGCTGCTTATCCCGCAGATGAGGTGCCTGTTCTCATGATTGTCGAAGACAACAGTCCAGTACACACAGCACGAATCGTTAGGGACTGGTACGCAGCACAGCTGGACTTGATTCGTGTCGACTGGCCAGCGAAATCCCCAGAACTCAACCCCATGGAAAACATGTGGTCCCAAGTGGTCCGGGATTTGAGGCCGGTGGCTGGCGAAACAGTCGTGCAGCTGAAACAACGTGTCCGTGTAGCCTGGGAAGCGTTGCGAGCTAATCCAGGATACACCTCAGCTATATAGTGGGATCCATGCCTCGCCGCATGCGAAAAGTTAAAGATGCCGAACGTTGTACAATTGATTACTAATTAGTATATTATTTTTATGATTTACATATTTTCATTAGGCTTTCCAGAAGCTTCCAAACAAACAGTAAAAAAATGTCGACAAAATTTATGGTATAGTTTGATTTATTTATTTTGTTTTCATCAAAATTTATGTAATTTTGTCTATTCAGGTTCATTATTCTTCATTTTATAACCCTGGGTATCTATAACTTTGAGCAAAGGAGGGTATATGTGCCACTGTATCTTTTGTGTATACTGGACAGCTTTGTGCAATCCTTAGATGCATGGCGCACAGTTGTTGCTACGGCACCGATTCCTCTACTTGGTACTTGGATTGTTTGTTAAACTCGGTAATTCTATAGACTCACGTTTTCGTCTTTTGGATAAATGACCCCTACTGAAGATGAATGCAATGAATTATATAATTCATATATTTTTTTGCACGCCTGTAGTAATGAGTGAGCTGATTTATGGATTATGATTCTTTAGATCTTGTAAGAAACCATATATGCTCGAAGCATACCTGCGATAGACTTTGTATTTCACAAAATACTCTCTTGTTCGTATAGGTATATCACTTGGCATTCAAGTGTGTTCAGGATCAGACATTCTATTGTTAATAAGTCCCCTTGTTTGAAGATATTTCTAATTATTTTATGAAGATTATGGTGTGTAATTTATTTTCAATTTTTGCGTTTATTATTCGTTCACATGTTTATGTTTCTAGTACCACAAAATTTTCATTTTTTAATATTGTTGAATTTATATATAAAATGTTTTTAAAAATAATTTGAATAGTTTTCCAAACAAGGGTGTCAATCTGGTCGCAAAGTTACATTATGTTACGTTACTATGTTATTCACCCGTAGCACGCATCATAGTCTATTCATTTGAACTGAAAAGGGTGTCAGTGTTACGTCTAAAAATGGCTCTAAGGAGGTTTTATGATTTTTAAGTTATTGAGTATATCGATCCTTACCTTAATTTGATGGATAAAAACCTTGATCAATTTCGGGCGTAGCGGGTTAGGGGGTTGAGCGGGTAGCGAGCGGTTGATCAGAGGTTGTGGAAAAATTTGCAGTTGACGAAGTTCCCTGGTATTCGATAATATGTTCTGTGAGAGCGGTTTCCACCAAACTGTCCAGATCACAATCCGTCGATGTCTCTGATTCACTTGACTCTAAGTGAATTATGGAAGGTTCACTTATCGTGGCACTTTTCACTTGTGAAGTTAAATCGTTGATTATCCACTGAGGGGTTTTATTTTCGAGAAGTTTTGCTAAAGTTTCCTGAAATTTCCTGATTCTTCTTAGTTTGGAAAATAACCGCTGTTCACGGGCTTTTTTTCCTCCACGTCGAGTAATCTTTTTCTTATGTTGTTGCGGTACTGAGTTCATCTACAAGGGTGCATAAGTTTTAATGCACTCGATTTAGATGTGTGAGGAATAATGGGTGATTGGGTGCTTGCCGGTGGAAGCACGCGATAAGGAAAAATGATAGGAGGATTGGTGCTTACCTTTGAATAAAGATTACTGGACGTGATTTCGTGATGATGAAAACAAAGATTTAATTAACAAGTGCGTGATTTATTCCAAAACAAAATGTAATTTTGGTTAGTTGTTCGTAAAAAGTTTAAAGAATGAAATAACTCTTGAGCAAAATTCTAATTCAAAAGATTGAATGAACCGCGAGGATTTTTAAGTCTGTGGTGCCGTGATGCGAAGTGACGTGAAGTATACCCAATATTTGAAAATTGAATGAACATCGGTGGTTGCAAGACCGTCCCTTATATGAGGCAAGTGCGGACCTTCGAACGAAAGATCCGTCGGGGGTAATGTTTATATTATCTCTTGCTCAAGTGTTCTCATACCATCAACCCTATGAGACAAGGCTCAATCCACACATATACAAAATGCAGCTGCGTTGAGCTGGTCTTTTCCTGATATTATATTGGTGAAATATATAATTTGTTTGTTAATTGAACCTTATTTCATATTCGTTGATAAATTAACATCTCACCTCAACCCTTCAATATGACAATAGGCTGGCGCAAGATGCGAAATCTTATATTAACTTAACTTTATTTTTATATATGAGATATATGTCTATGTACATGTATATATAAATTCTAAGATTAGTTTAATTGTTATTGAATACGTAAAACTTATGTGGTTAAGTATAACTGGTTAATGTTGTAAGATTTAATGATTAATAACTTTAAAACTAATGAATATTGTAGGAATCTCGAGGATCGATAACTTGAGGTTAGTAGGTATTCCAGGGATCTTACGGCTGGTAACTTAGAGCTAATATAGTTTAAAGTCAAAGGGAAAAAATAGTAGGTTTTCAGTAAGGGTGTTTAGGAATATAGGTATGTGGATCAGATGGTGGTGCTGAGGATGTGACATCAGCCTAGTCGCAAGGTTATATTATGTTACGTTCTTATGTTATTTATAGCACGAATAACAGTCTATTTTCATCGAAATTTGATTAAAACATCTCCCTGTTGAAAAAATGTGAACTGGTTTCCATACGTAACACCAATATTCTATTAATCGTATAATCTGTAAAAATTAATTTCGATATGTACCTCCAATAGTAAGATGCATCCACCTGCTTACATCAGTGCACGCCTGTATTGATTGTTCAAACTGTTTGCTGTTTACTAATACCATTGTGAGACTCGAAGAATTACTCTCATCGCATGCCAGTGATCGATGTCGGGAATGCACTGTATCTACTTTCGAGAGATACAGTGTAGGTCCCTTATTCTACAAATATTGGAGATCTAGACACCTGCGTACAATTATGAAGCACTATTGCGCATGTGTCGGGATAGATCCGAGACGTTAACGTGAATCGACACTGAAAATCGCCCTCTTTCTACCTGGGGACGTCCGGCGACGAACACCTTGGCACTTACAATATCTAACTTCCATCCCTCGAAGCCAAGCGAAGACTCCAAACTCAAGCATCTGACGATTGAGCCACGGCCGGGCCAATCGGACACATATTTTGGAGAATACCATATTATAACACAACGAAAAGGGAAAGATCAGCGAGCCCCAGGGTTAAGAAAGAGCTCGACGAATCCCCAATCATGAAACAAATAAGATAAGTTTCCTTGTATATCATCGTTATGGACATGAGTGATTTTTCATTGTTACTTCGAAAACGTATGGACGTGTGTATATGGGAGAATGTGTTCCATCTATTCTTATAATTTAAGGGGCCATTGGACACGCTACCGCCACATGGCAAACGGAAATTGTTCCCTCTCACAAACGACTCAATAAATACAAATAAAACTTTGGGGATCGACTCAGAACATGTGCAAAAAGTGGCTAAATATATCATTTTGCCAAAGATTCAAAAAAAATTTAGCAGATTAACTTACCACCAGCATACTTTCACGAATATTCACGGTTTCATTCTGTTTATCCCAATTCTGAAATACTTAGCCACTCAGCGTTGAAAAATCACATTTTTTGAGCCTTGATTCGTTCAATTTGTTTGAAAAATAACGGAGAAAGAACGATTTGAAGTTTTTCCAAAAATTACAGTGCACATCGCGACTTTCTGACACGAGTCTGTCACATCATACCGATGATAACACTAGTTCTTGAGTAGTCCGAGTCGTAGCGTATGCAGCGAATTCTCTAACGGCATAACTGGCACGTTGAAAAAGATAAAAGCGAATAGTTCTGACAGATGGCACTCTCACGTTCAGCGCGAGGACTATTGCAGACAAGAGCAACCCAATATTGTCACATAGGAAGATGAGAAATATTGTCCCGAAATGCAAAATCCGAGATATTTAGCCACTTTCTGCCGATATACTGAAACATTCTCAAAAATATCGTCGACATTACTTTCGCCGATATGGAGAAAGAACGATCCGAAATTTGCAGGCGATGACAGCCAGAGCGAGTCAAGCGATGAATTTCGCGCAGAACTCGTCGCGCAGGAGCGCACGCCTGTGTCAGTGCATACGAATAGGGCCGAAATAAGAATATGCCACCACCCGCGTGGTAACGAGACCTACACATTTTTTCCCAAAATCACGATCATCCGAGATATTTAGCCACTTTCTGCCGGTATACTGTGGCATTCTTGAAAATATCGTCGACATTACTTTCGCCGATATGGAGAAAGAACGATCCGAAATTTGCAGGCGATGACAGCCAGAGCGAGTCAAGCGATGAATTTCGCGCAGAACTCGTCGCGCAGGAGCGCACGCCTGTGTCAGTGCATACGAATAGGGCCGAAATAAGAATATGCCACCACCCGCGTGGTAACGAGACCTACACATTTTTTCCCAAAATCACGATCATCCGAGATATTTAGCCACTTTCTGCCGGTATACTGTGGCATTCTTGAAAATATTGGCGACATTACTTTCGCCGATATGGAGAAAGAACGATCCGAAGTTTGCAGGCGATGACAGCTAGAGCGAGTCGTACCGTGAACGCCACGCAGAACCCCGAGGCGCATGCGTGCCCGAATGTTCGAACGATTCGACGAAAAGAACGTTCACATTTACATACCGAATATTGAATTCTAATTCTAGTATTCATTACACACATAGTCTGGGAAGATTTCAATACATGCTTTCATTTCAAAGGATCTTTCGGACGATCATAATAACGAAAGGAATCAAATTTTTGCTTGTTTTATTTATACAAAGAAATTATACAAAATTGGTCACTTTTGTAAGACAAAACGAGTGTATTACAAGTGATAAGCAAATTCACATTCACTATTTCAATTACGTAAAGATGATTATTGTACACATATGATATAACCACTGTAAAGAGTTGAATAAACAATCTTTCACCACAATATTTTAATAACGAAGGGTATTTTCAAATAAGAAAATGAAACACTGCGCTGAAATCTCTTTGTAGTAATAAGTAATTTTATTACATATCTCAAAATTCTTTTCATAATTAACAATATTGGCTTTCTTCGACCAACTACTCATTACAAATTACAAATCGGTAATTGATAAACTCCAATGAAAATTATGAATAGTACTTACGAGCATTATCAGAGCTAAGTATAATTTTTTTTTTGTATTCAATTAAATGCTCGTTCAACGACTACTAATGCTGAATGTTATTAAAGTGAGTACATGGGGGAATCCACACTATTTCGACCGTACTTGACGCCATACCAACATTAGTCACGGTGTGTCGGGTGATCGACCGGTAAAACTATCTGTACACATACCACTGATAATCAGGAGTTTACAAAAAATTGTACCAACGGATTCCAAATTTCTGATTACCTCGCGGAATGCTCAGTTGTGCTAATTATAATTGTTATCTTCAAATTACCGATCACAAATGCGATTGCACCGTTCCCGATGAACAATTACACTACAGATTTGTAATATACATTTTTTCAATTACCGAATGCTAGGGTAATTGTTAATCAAAACGTTTACAAATCGTAATAACAAGGCCCCAATATCGGTTGCGAGTGTGCCACTCCTCTCGCACAATGTCTAGAGGATTCGTAGGGTTGCAACTGTATCAAAGGGAAAATTACACAAGTCGAAAGCTCCGCTTCTATGGCAGAGATTGCTTCCCGTAACGCTGTCGCATCTTTGCACCAGCACTAGCAGCAGCACTGCCTTTTCAGCACAGCGAATGATACAACCAGACCACTGCCACGTAAGGCGTCATCAAAATGCGACCTCCCATTCCTCTCAAGACGTCTAATTCCCCACATCTTCTTCAAACAGTGAAAAATCAATCTATTAAAAACATTAGATTTGTCAACCCGAATGTCATTTCCAATAGCATACAAAATATAGCTGCAGACACATATTCACAAAGAAGCATGTCGATCTTTGCTCGGATCGCTTTCAATGATAGGATCCATCTATTCTTTCCGTTTTACATTCTACATTATTACCACGTTCCGGGAGAGCAGCTAATGTTTCAACGTGTTCAATTCTACTATTCGTATCTGAAACAAAAATTAGAAGATTAGTAAATTCTCAATATACCAGTACGCTACAACAATTATAGTCAACATAGCTTCTCCATCATTATTCGCCGATTTGCCCTGCGAAATTGTCCACCTTGAACGAACTAAACGCGATAAAACAACCACAATGAAAAGACCATATTTGCCGATCTGAGTATAATAAAAATTCTAAAATATGCGATCAACATTCTTTCGTTCGTAACTCAAACGTAACCGAACTGACCCGTGTCGTTACGTATTTCTGATTGTACTATAAATCAAAACATCAAATTGACTGGGGACATAAAAGTACATTTTTAGCCAACGAAAGAAAACAAGTATTAGGTATTCGCAATGCGTAGGGTACGTAAGAATAGCGTGGTTGAACTAACCTGCAAACTTGAGTGAATGATTCCATATGTTTTCACTATCGATATACACGTCATATTATGGTTGAAGCGGATACTCACCTTATAATGGTTTCCATGCTGTATCCGCAACGAAACAGATTCGACGTTGATTCTTGTCGAAGCACCCTTTTATTATCCTCCGGACCTCTGATACGCACGTATGTTATGAAGAAGCTATCGTACGTATGTTTTGTAGCGTGCAAAGTAGGCAATGCCACTTTTCGAAACGTATGTACAGTAATGTTCATGAATGGGTTACCTAACATCTAACTTCTATTTCTCGATTTTGTCCAAAATGAGTTTCCTCTCTAAACGTATCTCATGTTCCTATGGCCGGCGGAGCAGGCGACAGAAGAAGCTAGAGAAACCACAGCCTCCCACAGCTGTCATCCACTCACCTGTAATTTCGCGGGACATGACTGTTCATCAAATTAGTAACCCCAAAATTGACGACGCGTCATTGATTATTTTATTGGTTAGCTGCTTCGGTATAATAAATAGATAATATAGATGAATAATGACCTAAAATTTATCAACAGGAGTGATTGAATGATAGTAATAAATAAATAATGATAATAGTATCAATTTGATGAAGAGTCATGTGCCGTGAAATTACAGGTGAGTGGATGACAGCTGAGGGAGACAATAGTCGTGATATCTCTAGCTTCTTCTGTCGCCTGTTCCGCCGGCCATAGGAACATGAGATACGTTTAGAGAGGAAACTCAGTTTGGAAAAAATCGAAAAATAGAAGTTAGATGTTAGGTAACCCATTCATGAACATTACTGTACTCTCGCCCGCGCGCTCCGACTAAGTCTCGGGATTCCCGCAGTAGTCGGGTTCAACCAGGGCTGACGCTAGGCGTGTGCGATCACGTGCAGTATTCCACACGTCAAATGGTGGGTATGGAATCCCGCTCCTTGGACTTTTTCGATATTTTTTATTTTCAGTCAACTTGCGAATTTTCCGCCGAATGCAATGTAACCTTTTCTACTTTGTACAGGTCATAAGACGGCGCGCAATCGCAAAAATTTACAAAACAAATTTCATACAAAAGTTCTGTATGAAACGAAAAATCAAAAATGGATATGATATTCGTTGTTTCGAATTCAAATCCCGCCAAATATCGGTCATACGCATATATCAACAAAACCAATTTCATGTTCCACTTCTCTCTCCCAATCGAGTTCAAATTTCGCGCGATTAATATCACGTACATTGTAAACTTACGTATAATGAAAGTTAGAAGAAATAAGGGTTTTCAAAAAATCGAATTTTTTTATTCGACTCATCATTTCCATATTCGTAACTCGAGAAATTTCAATCATTGAGATAATCGTAGTACGGGTACGAGCCCAAACCACCTCGGCTCATCACCACGATCGCATAAGTGTTCCGAACATGGCGGCGAAAATTTCAAATCTGACAATTCAACAACTTCAGAGGTCAGATAACACCAATCAGAGACGAATGTGTTTTGCGAACACACGGTTTCCTTACGTACCATGTGCCATCGATTATTATCAGTGCATACGTTCACGTGTTTATACGGATTGTCAGTGATAGATAATCAGTGACAGTTATGGGTAATAAACATAACAAACGAAATCAGCGCTCGCGAAAGCAATCTTACGTATCTCGGTAAGTACATTGGAATTAATGTTTTCTCTTTCGCCGAGTTCACACAGCCGTATTCTACACGCTTCCACATGCCGATAGCCTCAACTACTGTGACATTCCATTTTTTCCATCCTATTCTACTTTGTCAGAGACAATCCTACAGAAACGAAGTTCAGAGCGATGTTAAAGTGCTGGCAATTTTTATGAATAACTATACAGTAAATTGTAAGTTTAACCCTTCAATGATCCATCCCTCGATATGGATGTAGATTAATGACGACAAATGATTACTGCCGCAATGTCGGAAAAGTTTATTCGATCGCGAGCTCGACTCGTCTGAGACTCGTTGGAGAATAGTATCGCAAGTTTTGAAAAAAAAATAAACGAGACAGCGACTAAGCGCTCTGTAAGGGACCAGCCTCACCTTTTTTTCTAGAATTTCTCGATTTATCGACTCTCTTCTGCCAAATTTATTTTTTGCCTTCGCTTACGAAAGCACCCATCACACGGCGGAGCCGATACTTTTGAGGTCACCCACGAGTCTCAACGAATCAAACTTCACCTATACAGTATTGCCCTACGCTGAAACAATGATTTTGAAATTGAAAGGGTCATATTATTATTACACCAGTATAATATTTTAGAGGTCGAAGAACTTTAAGGTCACGTACGTGAACTCTGGTCACCGATAGTATTTTCAGATTTGAAGATCTTATTCCTTATCAATATTATTGCTCTATAATAACGCCTCTCTAAATTGTTCTTCCACAAACGTGATTGAAGAGAACGGAGGATAGTAAATAATCAGTCACACGCCTTTATCATATTTCCTAGCCCTCATCAACTGACATCTTATCTCGGTTTCTTCCCTGATGGAACCTCAGCACGCCTCATGTTTGATTTTGAATAACGATGATTTCAGACGTATAACGAAGAACATTATCGCATTTCGCAATAGAAAACCCTGTGCCAACATCCTGGCTTCGGCTGCGGAGGACAAACATACTTCCATCGTTGCTGGCACAGACGATTCTCGTGCGAAAATTGCTGAACATGTGCCTGCCAAGGCCGAGACAGCCGACGTTCCCAATATTCGGGCTAGCGGAGAGGTAAGTGACGATTACGCACTCACCGTCAATAACATCCACGTGGATCACGACCGCGTTAGTGAGACGCAAGTCGACGGTCGGCGCATCGTCGACATCAACTTCTTTTTGCAGCAATTGCGCGATAAGTTCGACGATCATAACGTCGCGTTGCGATGTCGTTTGAACGACATTAAAATCTTCAAACTAGTAGATCGGGGCTTGCGAACACAATTACATTTAGTTTGTGAAGCCTGCGATTACAAATTTAGTCTCTGGTCAGACCCCGAATCCCAAAATATGGGTATTAATGAAAGTGCCGTATGTGGCTCAATAACCTCCGGTACCGGTTACAGCGCGTTGCAAGAACAACTTGCCGCAATTTCGATTCCGGCAATGAGCGAAAAAACCTATATAAAATATAGGGAAAGACTTTTCGATACATTTCTCGAAGTTCTTACAGCAGAGACTGAACGCGCTGCTAGTATGGAACGAGAAATAGCCATACAAAAGGGGCATGTCATTAATGGTATCCCGTATATAGACGTAATAGCGGACGGCTGTTGGGCAAAACGCAGCTACGCGGGCGGCAAGCATGATGCACTTTCGGGTGCAGCCATGATCTTCGGCCGTGAGACCAAACTAGCTTTGTTTGTCAGCGTTCGCAATAAGTATTGCGCAGCACATGCGACAAATGTAGAAGCACCCTATCACGTGTGCCGCAAGAATTGGGGTCAAGATATGAGCTCAAACGCGATGGAAACCGATATTATCCTAGAAGGTTTCCGAACAAGCGTCGAGCGCAACGGCCTAATATACAAAACCATCATCTCCGATGGCGACAGTAGCGTATACCAGGCTATACGAGATCATCATCCGTATGACCAATATGGGGTTATTGTGGACAAAATCGAATGCAACAACCACCTATTTCGCAATTTTTGCCGAAAATTAAAGTCTGCATCTACAATGAAGCTAACGTGTAATCCGTCGAAGGATGTATTGAATGTCACAAAATTCCGACAATACGTGGCTTCCAGTGGATTGAAGATTCGTCAGTGCATAGAGCAAGCGAGAGATATCCGCATCGCGGAAAATATTCCTAAGTCGGATAAAGTGACCAAACTTTGTGAAGATATTTTCAATATCGCCACCCATGTTTTCGGGGACCACACCAATTGTAAGTCACTGCCATTCAGTTGTGTCCCTGAAAGATTTCCAACTAATGTTCTTGCGGAACTTTATAGAACGGGCGTCCATGCCGATGTTCACGAGGCGGTGCGGTATTTGAGTTGCCATGCGAGAAGCTTGTTGAGAAACGTCAACAATAATGTGGCAGAAGGATGCAATTCCATTGTCAACAAACTCAATTCTGGAAAGAGAATCAACCACTGCCTGAAAGAATCGTTTGAAATGCGATGTTACGGAGCAGTCGTACAAGCGAATACGCAGTCGCTGTTGTCTCGGATACAATTCCGTAGAAATAACACGGTTTCCGCCGCTGTAGAAAAAATGGAAAGACGCAGACAGCGTCAAAACGAGCTGACTCGCTTGTACAGGTTACAGAAGCGTAGTCACAGACCGCGAAAGTTTCACGGTACCGACAAGGACTATGGTCCGTCCGCAAAGAAGGCGGACATTGACAAAGATGTGTTCGTTCTTATGTCTGAACGACACATGAATAAATTGAGGTCGTACCAGATCAACTGGAGACAGATAGAGCGAGATACGGTTTTGCAGAGTGATTCCGAGCTCTGGCACCAGCTACGTACTGAGATTATTACGGCATCTAAGTTCGGGCCAATATGCCGCATGCAAGCTACCACTTCGTGCGCGAATATGGTAGCAAGTATTCGGTACCCGAAGATAATCGACACCGCCGCCACACAATTCGGGATAGCGAACGAGAATAACGCTAGACAAGACCTAGCGTCGAGACTGGGAAAAGAAATCATTCCCTGCGGCCTCTTCATCGATCAAGAGGTCCCCTATCTAGGAGCGTCGCCCGACGGTCTGATAGACGACGACGGTATAGTCGAAGTGAAATGCCCGATTTCAGCCCGAAACGCCGACTTGGAAGAGGTCATACCTACGCTTTCGAATCTGAGGAATATTTTCGACAGAAAGGATAAAAATTCGATGAACAAGAATCACGCATATTTTTATCAAGTGCAGGGTCAACTGCACGTTACGAGACGCGAATATTGCATATTCGCGTTATGGACCTCAACAAGTATGAAACTTGTCAAGGTTCTCAGAGACGACGCCTTCTGGCAGTCAATGATGGAACCATTCCTTTGCAGATTTTACACAGAATGTTTGCTTCCCGAAATCATTGATTGTCGGCGCAACAGAAACATGAGGATCCGCGATCCCGAATACATTCTCGAAGCTCAAAAAGAAGCGCTTCGCAAAAAGATCGCACGCGATAGCCACAAAATTGACGAGGTCGAAGACCGCAAGTCAACTGAAATCGTCCCGCCGCCCAGTGTGGCTAAAAGAACTGCAGTTGTCAATTCGAGAGATCCATCCTACGATACTAAAGACACTGCCACCACCGACTGGATAGCAATCAGAAGCGACGAAGACGTCGAAGCTTCCGACGATATTGTCAGATTGCTAGAAATCGTACGCCGGAATATTACGGTTGAAGAAGTAGCGGCGAATGTTCTATCGCCAAAGAGCTTGCTAACCGATTCGAGTATTGACTTGTTTCAAAACATATTACAGGAAAACAGCAGGTTTCTTTGTACTCCAGCGAGCTATACTGCATATCACAACTGCATCGAGCCCTGTAATCCCCTTCAAAGGGACTTACAGATCATAGGTGGTAATAGAAGCAGACATTGGTGCTGTGTTTATTACGACGTACATAATGTGTATGTTTATGACAGTCTCGTGCCTAGCGAATACGAGCTTTTGGGTACAGAGGAACAACGCTACGTTCGTAAGCGCTATCCTCATGTTAATGTTGAAGATGTAATTCTTCAACCTGTTACAAGACAACCCGACTCTTATAGTTGTGGTGTCTACGCTGCGGCTTACGCAACGACAGTTGCATTGGGCCAAGACCCAGTGCGCCAAGCCTATTCGCGCGATGCAAAAACAATGCGAAAGCATTTGATGGTAATATTACAAACTCGTAAGTTAACATCGTTCCCTCAGTGAATGATTTTGTAAACCGCGATTCATCGCGTGCATATATAATATCCATATGGATATATAAACGATCGCTCGAAATGAGCGCCGTGACCTATGGAAACGTACTTACGCGACAGCGTGAGTGGGTTGGTGTGGGTGGGTGTTTCCTAGGCGCTCTAAGAGTGCCGTTTACAAAGCCACTACGACAGACGTAGTAAAAAGAGAGTTTGTGCCATTTTTATTCTCCGTGCACGCGAGAATATGGAGACGAAAATTATGTGCTATTGAGCATCGTGAAGTTACAATCGAATTAAGAAATCGAGAATGATATACAGCGATGAAATAATATAGATAGGTGACATGGCGGTAAAATAATTTCAGACTTATTCATATGAATATATATATTCAATAAGCCCAAGCTCTCCATTTGCAGCGTCTGTATGGATCTGGCAAACCCGGATGTCCTGTATTATTTTTTCTTGCTGAATTCACTAATAAATCCTAATACTGTACTTGATGAAATTTCGAACAGTTTTTCCGTTACACTGATCAAGTCAATAATCTAAATGTATATATATAATATAGTTCGTGACTTCATGCAAAGGGTCGGCTATTATATCATAATTTTCATAAAATACTTACTCATAAGCAACGCGACAACGTTTAGCGAATTATTCTGAAGGACGATATCTAATGAGAACGATTCTTCTGTTCCTAATTTCCTTATGCAGATACCAGATGAAGTTGAAGAAATGATACAGGAATCGTGGAACCTACCTATTCCTAATATTCGCATTGAAAAACAATTTGTTTACACCTATCTGAGATAACTCACCATCAGATTCACGTTGAACTACTCCTATGCTATGAAGTTGTGAGCAACCAGTACGGCTTACCCCCACTCATCGATTGCTCTACCGAAGTACGGGAACGGCCAGACTACGACAGGCCGTCGAACACACACGTCAGGCCGGGGGCACCCATTGCCAGAATTATATCGATTCCCACAAAGATATTTCTAATCATTGACAACGCTCTCTCGAACGATAAATTGACGAAGCCAGGGCGGAAGAAAGTTCAACAGGATTGCATTAACAGGATATCAATTGAAACCCATGTGGAATAGACCACCGGTCACGGCCAAGGATCACTTAGCATCGGGGTACCCCAGTAACCGAGTGCAACGCACCCACCGCATTCTCACACGGACAACGTCATCGCTGGATGACAATCATCTTAGGCTAAGTTTCATTTCTATTTTTTTTGTATCATTCGACGTTCATCTCTCCTCTCTTTTTTTATCTGTTTATTTTTCGTTGGTGTGAACCAAACCTCTCAATCTACATCATCCGATAGTTAATTCTTTGTTTTTCTAAGAAATAAATACAAAACCGTTACAATTGGCGCCCAACTAGAGGCACGAGTAATGAACCATATACAAAAAGCTTGTTAGATTTAGGGGTGTACGAAAGTATTGTATTAATATAAACTATATGCCAACCATGACTAGGTCTAAGGCCAACGAAGGTCAAAGCGACGACCAGAATTTAGACGATCTACGTGAAGAGTTGAAACGATTGCGGGTATTGATGACTGATTCATCCAAAGAAAACGAGCTCTTTCGACAGCAGATCGGCAGGCTCCAGGAAGAAAACAGGCAGCTTCGAGAAAGATCTAATACGGATAGCGAACAAAGCACAAGCGGAACACAAACAGAAAGTGGTCATGAGGTAGATCAGGTAATTGTTGATAAACAGCCTGCTACGACGAACGGACAAGTTAGTATGGGTGACAACTCACATGAACCTCATGGACACAATGGCCATACAGTTGGTGTAGATCGAGCAACGGCTAACCCGAATCAAAACATGGATTTAAATACACATTTGGTTGTAGGTATTTTGGAACATCTAAGATCCTTACAATTAAACATTGAATGCCCACATTTTAATGGTGAGAAAAGCCCAGTAGAGTTTATAACTAACATTGAAAAATACTTCATAAAAAAAGCTGTAATCGATCTACATAAATTGCTGGTTATTGAAGACTCGTTGCGCGGACAAGCCAAGAGTTGGTACGACGCTCGAAGCTATGCTTTTCATAATTACGACGAGTTCAAAAGAGAATTTTTAGAGCATTTTTACTCATTAGAGTCTCAAACTAGAGAGAAAGACGAATGGCTTCGACGTAGATTTCGGGTATCTGATGGCCTGCTCCGTGATTACTTTCTGGGTCAAATGAAAAAAGCTCGGTATTTTAAACCCCCAATGACTACTTATGAGATTAACTTTGCGATCATCAAACAATTACCCTATAGAGCGCGTGAGATATTGGTTACTACGAATTATTCCGATACTGAAAGTATATTGCAGGCGTTGAATCGCCTTGATATAGCCTATAAGGAACAGTCAGACAAGCATGGCCGTACGCCACAAGGTATAGAATATACAACTAACGCGAGGAGCCTTAGCGATGACCCTGCATGGCGGTCGTTGGCGATGCCGAGGAAGAATCATTCGCGCGGTCAGAATGATGAGGGTAGATATGACGAGATGCGGTTGGGAGAAGCCTCTGAGTCGTCTCTCCAAAACTCGCATGAACATCGTCCGTCAAATAATAATCGACCGTATGGACCGCCAAATAAACGCGAGTATTCCAATTATTCGGCATATGTACCACCGCATCAACGCCCGCGTGTATCGAGTAATCGGGATCAGAGAGGACCTCCTTTTCAAAATAACAACAGTCGGTATTCGAACATACGACAAAATCACACCAATCAATCGAATTCGTATGGTAATAGAGGTCCATCTGACCGCCCAACGTCATTTATACGTAATAATGACAATGGGTCGAGACAGGATTGGCATAGTGAAAGACAACAGACTACGGTGAATTTTATGGAAAACACGGTGGATGATTCTCAGGAACAGGTCGCCCGGGTCGATGAAGTACCGGCGGAACGGCAGGTCCGGGAATACCCTATCGCGGAAAACACCGTGCGCACGTTAAAGCAATCCGAGTTCACCGAGGATTTATGTTGGGATGTTGAAGAAGGTGATGAATCTGGGCAAAACGTTCGACTTGTCAGCCCACGGGTGATAGCCCAGGTTGGGGATAGGAGTATGAATGTCTTGTTAGACTCAGGGAGCGACGTTACAGGAATCTCGGAACAATTCTGTCAGTGGTTGATGGTTAATAAACTCGCTATAGAATTACCGGTGTGTAATCTATCTATTAAAGTCGCGGTCGGCCCAAAAAGAACGGTAATTAAACGACAGGTCTTTTTTAAGCTCCAAATTCACGAGCGCGAGGTAGAGCACGTCTATTTAGTGATTCCGAATCTTTCAAATGACATACTTGTCGGAATGGATTGGTTGAAGAAGCAACGGGTGGTAATCGATGTGGAGAACGAGGAAATTTACTTGTTTAAAGAGAAATTACCGGCCAGCGTGGTAACATTTCGCAAAAATACTGAGGTTACACCTGAACACGTCCGGGCTCTTGATTTGCCTTCAGACTTATTTGTCAATAATCTTAAAATAGCGGAAGGTGTTGATCGCGATGAGTCCACTTCGGCCAAGCCAAGTGCGGAAATGGGGGATGCAACGTCGGTAGATGGACGCATTGCAAACCTAGTCATCGAGAGGGACCATAGGGCATCTCGGGACGAGCCATCGTATTCGCAAAGCATCTCAGAAAAACTCAACGAAACTCAACAATTAAATTCAAATCAGAAAAGATGCATCGCTCATTTGTTCCAAAAATACTCAGACGTGTTTAGTAACGAACCGGGGCTGATTGAGGTATATCAACATGAGATTCGATTAACGACTGATCGGCCATATATTCGACGTTCATATCCGGTTCCAATCGCGACACGCGAAGCGGTTAATGAAGAGATAAAGAATATGCTCAGGCTAGGAATCATCGAACGATCATGTAGCCCGTACTGCAATCCACTCAGGATTGTTGCAAAAAAAGATCGTAGCGTACGCGTTTGCCTAGACGCCAGGTTTTTAAATCAAGTAATGGTCTCTGATAACGAATCGCCACAACCCATTGAAGAACTCTTACAAAAGTTCGAGGGGGCGCAATTTTTCTCCACGACTGATTTAGTTAGAGGATACTGGCAAGTGCCACTGGAAAAACAATCGCGAGAATATACGGCTTTTCTCCACGAAGGCACGTTATATCAGTTTAAAGTTATTCCATACGGGTTAAAGACAGCCGGTAGCGGTTTTATTAGGGGGATCAAAATGGCATTGGGGACCGAGGTCGCAGAAATGGTCACCCTGTATGTAGATGATATTCTCGTTGCGTCGAGTACATTTGAAAGACATCTCGAGCATTTGGAAAAGCTATTCTCGAAGTTGCGTGAGGTAGGTTTGAAGTTGAGCTGGAATAAGTCACGTTTTTTCAGGAAAAACGTGCCTTTTCTAGGCTTCATTCTGTCTACTGATGGTGTGTATGCAGATCCCGCACACTTGGAGAAGATCCGCGATTTCCCGATACCGATGGACAAAAAACAATTGCAAGGATTTCTCGGAGTGTGTGGATACCACCGCAGGTTTAGTGTGCGTCACGCTAACTTCGTAGAACCGTTTCGAGATCTGCTCCGCGATCAAGCAACATGGAATTGGACAGACCAACATACCATAGCATTCGAGAATTTGAAAAGAAATTTACTACAGTGTGTCGTATTGCAACATTATAATCCGCAATTACCCTTCAGGTTGCAAACCGATGCCAGTGACATTGGCATTAGTGGCATTTTATACCAAGTAAGCGATCATCCGCGCATTATATCTCTAACCAGTCGCGTATTGTCCCAATGTGAAAGGAACTATCACACCACTGAAAAGGAGCTTCTTGCCATTGTGTATTCTGTGTTAAAATTCCGAATGTATTTACACGCGAATAAATTTGAAGTCGTGACAGATCATAAAGCACTCACGTTTTTACAATCGACGTCGTTTCAGGGTCCACGACTTACTCGCTGGTCGCTGTTTTTACAAGACTTCGACTATACGGTCACACATTGTCGCGGTATCGATAATCACGTTGCCGATTTCTTCAGTCGGAATTTTGAAAGTGTCGTAGCAAATTATGAAAATTATATTCTATGGAATTGTATTAAGAGTTTACCTGGGAGTCCGAAGGGTCGAGAAACCTCAATCAATGCGATTAGGCTAGTTTCCGAATTAACATCACATAATGAGCTTACGGATGAATTGACAAATTTTAAACGGTTGCAAATAAATGATATCAGCATACAGCGATTCATGACTCGGTTTAGTAATAATTTTGAATTCCTTGCTGAAAATGAGGTCATCTATATGCGTTCAAAGGGAAGTGATACATGGCGTTTACCTGTCCCTGATTCCCTACAATTGGCTCTCATGAAGACAGCACATGAAGAGTTCGGGCATGCGGGCAACAATAAACTCTTGGGTTATCTTGTCCGGTATTTTTATTGGCCGCACATGAGGCGCGATATTAAGCGATACACAAAATCATGTGATGTCTGTCAGCGAACCAAATATCTGAATTATAAGATGGAAGGCGCGTATGAAATGGTCAAGGCAACTCAGCCCAATGAGTTGATATCGGTTGATTTTTTTGGTCCTCTTCCGAAATCCACTGGTGGAGTACAATATCTTTTCGTTTTACAAGATATTTTTACGAAATACGTGACATTATACGCCATTAAGCGCGCCACTACTGCGATTTGTTTGAAGCGGTTGGAATCAGAGTACTTTAACAAAGTCGGTAAGCCGCAAAAAGTCTTATCAGATCACGGAACACAATTCACTTCCCCAACGTGGAAGCGCCGGCTAGAATCATACGGTATTAAAGTTCTTTTTTCGTCAATACGTCATCCGCAGTCGAACCCGGTTGAGCGAACGATGCGTGAGCTTGGAAGGTTATTCCGTACTTATTGCTCTCATAAACACGATTCATGGTTTAAAGTCCTCCCAAAAGTCCAAGCTTGTCTCAATTTGACAATTCACCAGAGCACCGGGTTTGCACCCATTGAACTGCATTTTAACCGTACACCACATGACGAGATTTTCAAAATATTCCCACGATTACAAAAGGAGGGATTCTCACGTGAAGTTCAGATTCGGATCGCCAACGAGCGCCTCTGCAGAGCGTTTAATAATCGCTGTAAACAGCAAAAAGGCGGTAGTAAGATTCAACTTCAGGTTAATGATTTGGTGCTACTCCGGGTGCCACGTTTGTCTGACAAGTCTCAAAAGCAAATTTATAAATTCTTTAACTTGTATGAAGGACCATACCAGATTTCACGGCGCATAGGTAACAATGCATTTGAAGTCACTGAGCCACATGATCAAACAAAAAAAAAGGGGGTCTATAATAGACTTAATTTACGACCATATTACGTGTATCAACAGAACTGCCTGGTTTCCGAATGAAGCATCGTTTATCCGCTGACGATTTCTCTAATGTTAAGTTTAGCATGTAGTTACTATAAGAAAGCAAATTATGAAGTAAGTGTCGGTGTGGTATACGTTGTGAGAAGGACAATGAAATATGTATGACTATGCACCTGCGTGTGTAACCATTGTATGATATAATGTGACTTGATTACTGTTCGTAAAGTCATGTGTTGCTGAGGGATGATTGGCGAAGTATTAGTGGCACAGTGCAGGTACTATACGGAATTCGGTGTGCTTATCCATCAACACGTAGGAGGCGAACTCCCAGGCTACGGCATCCTGGTCACCAACTTATTGGAGCCTGAACTCAGTTCATCACGAGGTGACTCGATGACGTCTTGGTGTAATGTCGCTCTCTCCTATTACATCCATCGCGTCTCGGAAACACATGTTGCTCTCGGAGTTTTTTTTTGCCAGCTGGTAAAATTGAAAAAAAACTGGAAAAAAACCATCTGCCAAAAAGGGGGATGATTGTGAGCAACCAGTACGGCTTACCCCCACTCATCGATTGCTCTACCGAAGTACGGGAACGGCCAGACTACGACAGGCCGTCGAACACACACGTCAGGCCGGGGGCACCCATTGCCAGAATTATATCGATTCCCACAAAGATATTTCTAATCATTGACAACGCTCTCTCGAACGATAAATTGACGAAGCCAGGGCGGAAGAAAGTTCAACAGGATTGCATTAACAGGATATCAATTGAAACCCATGTGGAATAGACCACCGGTCACGGCCAAGGATCACTTAGCATCGGGGTACCCCAGTAACCGAGTGCAACGCACCCACCGCATTCTCACACGGACAACGTCATCGCTGGATGACAATCATCTTAGGCTAAGTTTCATTTCTATTTTTTTTGTATCATTCGACGTTCATCTCTCCTCTCTTTTTTTATCTGTTTATTTTTCGTTGGTGTGAACCAAACCTCTCAATCTACATCATCCGATAGTTAATTCTTTGTTTTTCTAAGAAATAAATACAAAACCGTTACAAAGTCAATGCATAGTTTTTAATGCCTGAACTAATATAGACACAATACTAGAAGATTTTCATTTTCCATCTAGAAAACCTGTCAAAGTCCTGGCCTCAGAATTCCAAACATTTATGCAGACTTCGTTTCTGTAGCTGCGATATTGATAATAACCGCAAAACCACTGAAGCAGATTAGGATATTGATTAATTGAAAGGATGCGGATGTGCGATAACCTCACGTGAGATTTGTTCCGAATCTGGCAATGAGATGCTAAGTTTGTAACGAAGGTTAATTATCGTTATTCAATAAGATTTTTTACGAATACATCTCGATAGATACTTCGATTCCGACCTCAATTCTCTAAATTTCGTAGAGAGCATACGAATAGATGGTTATCATGAACTTCTCGTTCGTTCTACATTGAGCATTGCGGTGTTCGGTATTATTTTGCATTTTACGAATTAAAAAATTTCTGTGGTTTATATCGTACGTTATTATAAAATCTGAAACACAATAAAATACGGGCGATGGGTGAAAAACGAATAAATTTGCCGAAGAGTAATTTTTTCTGTATAAAAACATTCATTTGTTATATGTTATTTTTTCTCGTCTTCTTCTTCTTTTTTTCACTTGTCTTCGTCGTTTTGTTGCTGCTGTTGTTGTCGTTGTTGAGGTGGTGGTAGTCGTGGACGTGGTTGTGGTGGTAGTCGCGGTCGTATTTGTTGTGGTTCGATTGGTGGTGGCAGTCGTGGTCGTAATTGTTGTTGTCGTGGTGGTAGTACTATTCGTCGTAGTGGTTGTTGTTGCTGTGTTAGTGGGGGTGGTAGTCGTGGTCGTCCGTGTTCGTCACCTAGGCGCTGCAGCCTCGCATTGATGCGTTTCTGTGCCGCGAGTAGGCCTTGGCGGGCAGTATCCTTTGCACGCTCTTGCAGTTACGCAACTCGATTCTGTTCTCGTGTGAGCTTCCTGTGAAGATCACACCAGAGCAGGATCGAGTTGTTAAAAGCTATCTGATCCCGAAATCGTCCCCACTGTTCCGGTGTCATGACGTCAGTGGCGACGATCGCGGGATCAGGATACTGCCCGCCTGCCAGCAGCTGTTGTTGTTGCTGCGGCTGCAGCGCCTGTCGCTGTTGTTCCTGTATTTGTCGTTGTTGCTGTTGTTCCTGTATTTGTCGTTGTTGCTGTTGTTCCTGTTGTTGCTGCTGCTGTAGTTGTTCTTGTTGTTGTTGCTGCTGTTGTAGTTGTTGTTCTGACTGGTGTGGTTGTTGTTGTTGTAGTTCTTGTTGTTGTTGTTGTTGCTGTTGTTGTTGTTGCTGTTGTTCTTGTTGGTCTTGTTGTTGTTGTTGTTGTTGTTGCTGTTCTTGTTGGCGCAATTCAGTATTCTGCAAAATTAAATCACCGTCTGCGTACATAACTCGTATACCTATTACCTATTATTCTACGACAATGCTCGATTTGCTGGAAATTGACTTGGTAAGCTTAGCCCATTTTGAGTCGATTAAATTTTAGTAGAGACTTTATATATTTCTCTCAATATATAATCGGCGAACGACTGTGTAATATATCAATTTCATTCCTAATTACTTATCGGAAATGGAACATCGCGATTCGATGTGTATGGTGGCCCAATTAAGATTTCTACAACTTTGATAATGAGAAGAAGGAAAAAATACGTACGTTTATATTCACTGAGCCTCCTCTGCCCCGAGCCCGTCGGCTTCTCGGGCCTCCCCTGTTAGACTCAGCTGTAAAACACAATAACGGCATGAATAATTTTTTTGTTTGAGTCAGCTTGAGTCGAAATCGCAAAAATATTTCCTCAAATAATATCAAACGATCGATGAATCTTCTATTCCGCGTGTGAACTGTAAGCCGAAGTCCTTACGATGATAGTGGCTGAAGCCCAATGCCATGAACGAGAAATACTTCGAAATGAATATCTCTCTGTGAATAGAAATACAACATTGTATACTGCCATTCCGCGCGCTGAATATAGGTAAAAATACCGTCGTGAAAACATAGGCGCAATGCTGTATTCAAAAATTTATATTATAACAGACCGTGGAAATTTGATGTTGATTTATGATAGAAGCACGATACTGTGTACCGGAATTTTGTACGCATATATGATATAGAACAGAAGCACAATTGTAGAAATCATGAAGATGGTAAGGAAATAAAGTAAGTAGTAGTAGGCTGGCATTTTCTATAGTAATTTCGTCCGTCATTCGGTTGTTTGATATCAATGAGAATATAAGCGAAATACTGTTACAATTAACTAGTTTAATATGACATACGTGAATCAACGTATTATTCTTTAACAATATTCAACTTAGCAGACTTACCTGTTCGTTTTCCGGTCATTGAGTTTGAAATTCTCGTTAATTTTTTTTTTCTGTATTCATTTCTCGTCCGCTTACTGCGATGGCGTCGAGTGAGATACTGACGGCCTATGCATCCCCACTCCCATGTGGGCCGTCAGGAGGAACAGTAAAACGTCATAAGGAAGCCGCATGTAATAAAGGTACGGTCAAATTCAACGAAAAGCGAACGGATTTGAATATCGTCGACATAATTTATATTGAATTTGTATGTTGCGCGAAATATAGACGCGAGTCGGCCCAATCGCTCGTGTTACTTATGAATTTTATCGCCGAAAGATCGGACGTATTTAGTGGAGACCGATTTGGTTCTTTGGAAATGTGAATTTTTGCTCGCATTTCTGTGTCCTAAATTTCGGCGAGGAATATTTGTAAATGATGAATACCTTTCTTTCGGCATCGGATAAAACAAAACGGTTCTTCTTCGCAATAGCATTGAAGTTTGCCCACATATTTGCACGGGAGATTTATTTGTTTCAAATTCAATAGAATCTAGCATAGGCATTTTCCGTTTCTGTATTGTTTGGATAAGTTGATTCGGCGATTTATAAATCAAGTTCCGCGTTTGGTCAGACTTTAGCAAATCGCTTTTCCCGCTTTGCGAAACAGCCAGCGGTAGCGTTGGCGTCGCCCGACGCCAATTGCCGCCAATTGCCATCGGTAAATCTAAGCAAGCATCGACACGTGTTTGACACGTGGGTTACCTGGGTACTATTTCTCAAATTATCGGTGAAAATAATATTATAATTGACAAATAGTCAGTTGACGCAATATACGGGTCATTACGTAGTCTGTCCAATGTGAGAAACAGAAAGGTGTGTATCTGGAGATGTGATTCTGATCGGACGCAACATAACCTCGATAATTCGTATGATGCATCTCTCTGGACGCCGTGAGTTATTGCACACTTGAGTAGCATTCTTCAATAGCATTTAGAAGAGATTTGTGAAAAATTTGTAAACAATCTTTCTTTGGTTGTAATTGTAATTCCATCCTAGGAAGTTGCTAGTCTACGTGAGCGCGCGGTGCTACGACAAAGGACTTCTTTTTGGTTAGCCAAAAAAGGTTGGGTCTCGGCACGAGAAAGGTTTTGTCAAATACATTTCTGACATGTTTGTTGCTCGAACGAGATCGAACATACGGGCTTTTGGGAGATAAATGATAGAAGGATGATGATCAGCAAACGATTTATACAGTAACATATATTTCCAAAGGTGAAGGTAATATAACAGGGACGTTTATGTACATAAGCTATATACAATATTTCAAAAAATTGTCGTTTGAATATGTTTTGGAATTCATGAGTTTTTGACATTGCATTTGTAACATTATCTTGATATTTTCGAAATATTTTTTTATCACAAGGAGCACATACGAAGTCTTTCTTGAGTTGGGACTGCGAGATTATGAAGAAACCGTAATAAATAATCCAGATTATTCTGGATTCACGATTCGTCGTTACCGAAAGTATGAAGGAACACCTGTTCGTCGTACACAGGTATGCGATGGAAAAAGTATTTATTTGGACTAAGGATTTCGAGGAAGTGATTCATGAATCGAATTTTAATTAATCAAGGAAAATATTCTGTATCGATGAAGAACATGATGAATGAGCTCGCGAGATAACATAATTTAATAATTATTTTTGAAAAATAGCCCGCAGCCACTTGAAATATTCTAACGAAATACTATGTTATTGATATCCGATGAATCCTACATTATTATAGAGAATAAGATCATGAGTCAGCGCCGATCTGCTCCGGTGGTTTAGAGTATGATTTGACGTTGCAGAACAAATTTACCAAAATCTATCGTTTGGACTCACTTCTCGCTGAATATCTTATCTCATCCTTATTCTAAATCTGATTGTGAGTTTAGTAATCTTACGAAAGTAAGATTTATAAGTCCGCTCTGCATCAGAGCGAGGGCAAACGACATCAGTTGTTTGCCATATCTCTGGATATCCAATTGGGTTCTTGGTTTCAGAATTTCACTCTTGCGCTCTGTATCTGTACAAGTCCAATTGGTTGTCTAGTTCATAGCTCTAAGACTATTTGTAAGTTTAGTAATCTTACGAAAGTAAGATTTATAAGTCCGCTCTGCATCAGAGCGAGGGCAAACGACACATCAGTTGTTTGCCATATCTCTGGATATCCAATTGGGTTCGTGGTTTCAGAATTTCACTCTTGCGCTCTGTATCTGTACAAGTCCAATTGGTTGTCCGGTTCCTAGGTCTAAGGCTATTTTAGTAATTTTATGAAAGTAAGATTTTCAAGTCATGGCTCTGCTTCAGAGCACGATAAAGCAGCTTCAGTTGCAATCATTTCGACCAGTGGTCAATAAACTTTCGCTAATGTGAACCGCTCTGCTCTAGGGTACAATCCAGCAACTATGGTTGCAATTCCATGCTATTAAATGACCGCATGAGTTTTGTGATATGATTTTTACAGATTTGTACAAACTCATTCGGTATTTGTAAACAATTTGTGATTACACGCTGCGTTATTACAGAAGTAGACGTGTCTTGTCAAGTACACCCACCTAATTTTTTGTGGGATGAACGTCAAACTTTGAAATGTTTCAATTATAGTTGGATAATTATCTAAGAAATAGTTGGCCTGTTGTACATGTGAAAATATTGTAAGCAAAACGTTGTGGTCAAATTGTTTCGACAATACCTTCACTTTTCTCAGCTTTCAGAGGCATCACAAGTATAGTTATAACTCACTCATGCACAACACTGTACCCGAAAGCACAAATTAGCAACTTCTATTGTCGTCAGCTCTGTCAGCTGTCGGTGATGATCCTCATACTGGATAAATTTGTTTTATTTAGTTTGAATTTAAAATTTAATATCAAATACATTTTGACTATTGTAAGCCTCGCTCTTCCAGAGTGCAGGCCAGCAACTTTGGTTGCGATCGAGACGCCTTGTCGTCTATTATATTTTATAATAGTTTGTAAAATCTTGAACGTGAATCTATTTTCACAAACGTAAGCCGCTCTTTTTCAGAGTGCAGGCCAGCAACTTTCGTTGCGATCGAGACGCCTTGTCGTCTGTTATATTTTACAATAGTTTGTAAAATCTTGAACGTGAATCTATTTTCACAAACGTAAGCCGCTCTTTTTCAGAGTGCAGGCCAGCAACTTCGGTTGCGATCGAGACGCCTTGTCGTCTATTATATTTTATAATAGTTTGTAAAATCTTGAACGTGAATCTATTTTCACAAACGTAAGCCGCTCTTTTTCAGAGTGCAGGCCAGCAAATTTGGTTGCGATCGAGACGAATTATTGTCAATTATTTTCTGTATCAATTTACAAAACTTTGGTGGTGAATTAATTTTCACGAATGTAAACCGCTCTGCTCCAAGATGCAGACCAGTACCTTCGGTTGTGATCAACACCACTTGTACATTATTTTTCTAACAATTTAGAAAACCTTGAAGGTGAATTCATTTTCACTCGCGTAAGCAGCCCTGTTACGGAGCGCAAGACTGCATCACCTCACGAAATAGTGAGTTATAGCTTTCGATTCGTTCGGATTATTATTTAGTGCTAAATTGCACGCCTAATGCTGCTTCGGAGCAATGTCGCGAGACTGGCGGATGTATAGGCTCAGCGCGCGTCGGCTAATTAGGTTTCTTCCATCGAAACCTAATGGAAGATGCGCGCTGCGCTGTCTAGCGGTATGCAGAGGTACTTCGCTTGAATATCTCTGCATTACCGCACTGCGGCCGGTGGAGGGGAGGGCCCGTTCGGCTTCCTTTGCTACTCCAATGGCCCCTTAAGGTAAATGAATCATCCATGACTGCGAATATGAAACTGACTTCGTAGAATTACATGCTATCTTTATATAGGTCCAACTGGCCACGGAGAAACTTGAGACATAAGTGGCCACAGAGAAACTTGAGACATAGTCTTGATAGCTTTCATGATTATATTTGACGCTACCAGCACCAAGGTATCTGACAAGATCCGATGGTGGCCGAAGATTGCTGAAACTATCAAAGTAAACGACGTTGTCACCAATTTTTTTGGATGCAGCCCAATGTGTGCCGGGGCCATCTTTATCATCTAGATTGATGATTGCCGATTCACGTTTGCGCGGCCCGCTCCGTGGTAAATCATTTCGCATAAAGACGCCACGGAAATGTGGAAATTTCAAAGTTTTTGCATACTTCAACAGATCCGCATCAGTTAACGCTCGCTGCGGTAGCGTCACTTTCAGTTTTTTGGCGGATTATATGGTTTTCGATTTAGATATTTAGGTTTTAGACCCAAGCCTTTCCTATATGGTTTCAAGTGAAGTCCTTTGCCTAACGTGATAGCTTCCATAGTTTTATTATGGCGCTGACTTTCTTCTAGCTGCCGCTTGGCAGAGCTGGCATCGTTCACCGCCTTCGCGATGTCTGCTGCACCACCTGCTAACGCACCGGTAGCACTGAGCCCGGCAAAAAGGGGGATGAGAAACGGTAAAAAAAAACCCCACTTTGGTTGGTAGTGGAAGGATTCGCGGAGAGCGCACATTGCGTTTACCGCCTGCCTTTCTAACGGCTCCTCGCGCACCCTTCAATGCTGACTTGATGGCAACTTTGGCGGTTCTTCCCGGTGCTATAGACCGTTTAGCTTCATCGATAACCTTTCTTAATGCAGTCTTCGGTCTCTGAATTCCCATACCAAGCTTCACCTTGGCTTTCATTGCATTCGTTACAGCCCAGGCAGCCGCTTTTTCGCCAAAATTTGCGTCTTTAGCGGAAACCCGTTGCCAAGCTCTCTCTCCTAGAATCTTAAACAGGCAAAAACGTTTTAATTATAAAAAATTAAGCAAATTAAAAAAAAAAAAAAGACAAAAACTGAGTACGATAAAAGTCGTGAAATGATAAAAGATGACCAAGTCAAGCCATAATCAACTCAAAAACTTCCGCACGTCTAGGTAGTGAAATCAAACAAATCGCCAAGTACTAACGAATTACTCAAAAGTTTACATTATACGACATTCACAAAGAATATTTTTATTAATCAAACCTACTTGGCGGGCACATTCATAAAAATGAATATCACGATTTACTTATCAGAATTATTTACAATACACTTTATTCTATTGTTCGTTTTTTTTACAAAATTAATTAATTTTTTAAACGGAATCACAATAATACCTTTTTTTTTCAAAAGTAGTAGTTACACGTAGAAAATTCTATAGGAAAATTCACGATAATTTCATAGCAATCGTGAATTTTCGTAACGCCGTTACATATCGGCGTAGTAAAGATTCGGAAATAAAATCAGTTAAATATCATATACATCGGTTATATATATAATGTTATACATATATACATATCAGTCACATACAATCGATATATAAATATTCAAATAGAGTTATATATATAAATAATTTTATACATATATAATCAGTCACATACAATCAATATATTTGGATATTAATAATTTTGCATTGTAATGGACTTTGCGAAATGAATGTGCCCGCCAAGTAGGTTCGATTAATAAAAATATTCTTTGTGAATGTCGTATAATGTAAACTTTTGAGTAATTCGTTAGTACTTGGCGATTTGTTTGATTTCACTACCTAGACGTGCGGAAGTTTTTGAGTTGATTATGGCTTGACTTGGTCATCTTTTATCATTTCACGACTTTTATCGTACTCAGTTTTTGTCTTTTTTTTTTTTTAATTTGCTTAATTTTTTATAATTAAAACGTTTTTGCCTGTTATGAAATTTTGTACTTGGCGGAATTTTTTACATTGAAAATGTTTTTGCCGTTTATTTCACTTCTTTTTGGGAGATTACGATTTACTTATTAGAATTAATTACAATACACTTTATTCTATTGTTCGTTTTTTACGAAATTAATTAATTTTTTAAACGGAATTTAAAAAACTAAATTTAAAAAAATTAATTTTTTTTTTTATATCTCCGCCGTAAAATATTTGTATATCTTTCTCGTCTTCAACTCGTTTCTACCAATGTATACCCTGATAGAGCAGCGGATCCTGAGGTATGAACGACGCGTTCGTAGATAATACTTTCAAAAATGCATTAATAAAATAAATGCATTTATTTCATAAATTTTTAATATATACATGACCCCTAACAAGAAATTTTATTTTTATTCTTATACTTGTCGGCCATTCGCTCGTGCTAATCTTAATTACAACCAATAATGGCATATCGATAGACAAACATCCTAAAACAGTTTATTTATTTTAAAATAATCGAAATATATTTAAAATTGATACATTAATTTCATCAATTGAAGTACCCCACCGCGATTTACAAATTTTCAATACATAGATTAAACCTTTTCTAACTTTGACGAATATAGTACCAATATGCCTGTACAACAATTTTCAATTAAAAAATCCCCTTTCAACTCCTATTCACAGTGAAATTACGAATTTTAACTAATTTTCTACAAAATTCTTACGCAACTATGACGTTTGCACCCGAACCCAACTTTTTGTACCATTGAACTACCATCTCATGGGGTATTTACTGTACATTCATGAGATACGCATATAAATATTGAGTTATCTGAGATGCGATCAACACATCAATTACAGTCTATAATTTTAATTTTATCCATAAACTTAATGCACTTTCATTACATATAACAATAAACAATTTGAATAATATACACTTAGCGCATTCTTAGCTTAATAGCCCAGGCTTAGCCCACATTTTTATAGTAAAATAATTATATAAAATTTCCTTGTATGCCCAATATTTGATGATTAATTCCCTCCATTATGGTCATTATATGTATATGTATCGTTTAACATTTTTTCTGTCCTATACACCTCATACAGCATATAGTGCGTTAATCGTCGCTTGGTCTTGTCATTTCCTTTATAACAAAAATCATGCTATCGTCTTGTCTCTCTATATGGTCGTCTTGTATTGTGTCCATTCTTCTGCTTCTCACAGCATCACTGAAAGCATGTAAACAAGAGTAATTACTTCTTGGTTTTCTGCGCACCCAATAACATAAAGATTAGCGGTAGGTTGATAATTTTATAATGATACATTCATTCAAATGTAATATTAATTAAATATTCTCATTATTCATTTTAATTAAACTAGTTTATCTAAATTTCGTTATGTGGCACATACATTAGGTTAATTTAACCGTGATAAATTATAATAATAATTTTCGAGTACCGTACCGTTTTTGAGTTTCACATTTAGGGTCTCCTCTACGTACGCCGCTCTACAGCGTGCTAAACATTTTCTCAATTTTGTATCCCATATTTTATAATTCCATGCTTCTTCCTTTCCTCCTTTCCTTCCTGAGCTTCACTCTACAGATTAAAATTCATCCCGACATTACAAGTCTTTCACTGTGTATTATCAGTGATTGAGGTTGGCGACTTCTGTACAGTAAACATGAGTACATACAAATAAATCGAGCTTCGAACGCCATAATATTTATTATATAAAATTCATAAAAATATCAATCAATTTTTTACGTATTAAAACTCTGAGTGAGGTGAGTGTGTATGAAAAGTTCGTTTATTAAAAATTATAAGGTTTGAACTTACGCAAACCTTTCTTTCTGTATACACCTATTCTTATTTTTTCACAAGGTAGTATGAAATAATAATCTCTTCATAACAGCACAACATTTGGGGTGAATCTAACCTACCTGTAAAATCACGTTTGTGTCGGCTAAAATTTTAGAAGGCAACCAAATCATCGGTCGTGTCACTGATATTCACTCAACAATGTCATTCAAATTTTATTACACGAATCTTTCTACGGAAGTAGCACAGTGCAATAATTTATTTAATAATATTACTTGACTCGTAGTTTGACACGTACGGTTGCAGCTATTCTGACAGGCCATTCGTATAGCCATCTTTTTTCTTGTTGTCCACGATCGATTATTGTGTTTCAAATCATCGTCATGCGATTACTGCTACACAAATCGATTGCTCGTTATTACGATAGCGTCACGGGGTCCGGGCGGCCATTAGGCCACTTTATTATTTTAATAAAATCTATGAGCTGAATTAGTGTATAAATGAAACCCAAGAACAATAGGGGGCGAGATCTAAGTTGAACATATCCACAATAAAAATTTCGAGTCAATCCATGCACCGATTCGACAGATATCGAGGTCCCAAGCTGCACGGGCTGGAGAAGAAGAAGAAGAAGAAGAAGAAGAAGAAGAAGAAGATTGTGATTTTTCATCAACTTTGGGTGCTAATATCTCGGTGATTAATTAATCTATTGTTTTAAAATTTATCCAGTAGGGACATATCGTCGGGGTCTTCCAGCCATATGAATTTCGTCTCAAAATATTTACTCGTTTCGGAGTTATAGGCCTCTGCTTACAGGTATAAAAGTCCCCTAGAGTAAATGATTCTTGGCTAACGCCCGCCGTTGTCACACGTTCCTCGTCTTTTTTTGTACTTGGCGGCGATTCGCTACCGCGAATCTTGATCTGCCACGCTTCTAGCCTCGAGATTTTCACGATTCTGGGAATAGGCAATATCGTGTTCCATGCAAGCCGCGTCAAGGGGGTTAATGCCAGGATCACCGCGCGCGAGTCTTTTCGCTAATTTAGTTCCAGGCCCGCAGTATTGATACCCGGGTAAGTGCAGCTCTACTGGAAGATTGTTAATGATCCGATTGAGCAAGCCTTTTCCGCAGCGCCTCTTCTTCTTTACAGATCGCTTGTGACTGGATGCTTTTGACTTGTGCACAATCATTTCAACGTTCTGTGTGTGACTGAGGGAAAATATTTATAAAAGTGGCATTTATAACGTTTCACGTTAGACTAAGTCAAGATGAGGTTCAAGACACAGTCGACCAAGCTACCTGTAGTGAATTCCGATCAATTCATGCAGCGGAATGTGAAGACTGAAACACGACACGGAGATTTGTTACCGAACAGCGTACGTGCGGTATTTTGTGGACCATCCAACTCTGGCAAAACTAATGCGTTGCTGACTCTCATAACACATCCGAATGGATTAAGATTTGAAAACGTCTATATCTACTCAAAGTCGTTGAATCAACCATAGTACAGGTTCCTGGAGCAATTACTCAAAAATATAGACGGCATTGAGTATTTTCCATTCAACGAGCATGACGAAGTAGTTGAACCAGATAATGCGCTACCCAACTCGATAATAGTTTTCGATGACGTGGCGTGTGAGAAGCAGGATAATATCAGCGCTTTCTTCTGCATGGGACGACACAAAAATGTGGATTGCTTCCATCTCTGTCAGACGTGCGCACGCATTCCCAAACATCTTGTTCGTGACAATACCAATCTACTAGTTTTGTTCAAGCAGGACGAAATGAATTCGAGGCACATATTAAACGATCATGTGAATACCGATATGACTTACACACAATTCAAAGATTTGTGTTCTGCATGCTGGAACAGCGATAAGTACGGGCTCGTGGTGATTGACAAGGATAGCGAGATGAATGAGAGCCGATATAGGAAGGGATTTGACACTTTCGTGAACCTGAACAAGTAATAAATGCTAAATATTCGTCGGAATGGAGTTAGTAGAGTTTCTAACACAGCTGCATCAACATGCAAGGCATGAAAATTCGTGAACAAAAAAAGGTTTTGCATCACATTGCCAAAGCAAGTGCTGCAATTCGGCAAAAACACAGAATGATAAAATCGGGTAGAGAGGTTGCCGAGCAGGCAATAAACGATGTTTTCAAACCGGTCATTGCACCACTGGAACAATTGGTGAAGGTTTCCAACGCTACCAATCCTATCAAGGAAGAAGTGAAACCTATGAAGAAAGAAGAAGAAGTGGAACCAACTGAAGATGAAACTGTTCGACCGAAAGAAGATGAAGATGCTTATTTAACGTCTGACGAGGAAGATGAGGATGAAGCGAATACAACTATTGTACCAAGTGCTGCAAAGCCCTCTGATGAATTCCCGAACGTATATCTCGATATGTTACGAGATGAGAGTAGAAAGCATGATCTCGATAATAGCTATGGTGAACGCAAACTTGCCGGAGATAAGTTGATGATTGGCGATTCACCGATAGACTTTGAGAGTGATCATATTCGTATAGGCGATGCCCGTTACTCTAATACCAAGGGCTTATTTGAATTGTTATTCGAAAGAATGCCTGATGAGACCTACGTAACTTCGAATGACATCGACAATTATAAAAAAATTGTCATTGCAACAAATGCGCATCGAAAGTATTATAGGGCTGATGAATCTATCCGCGATAACAAGAACCACAAGTAAAAAGATTTCATTGCGCAAATGTTCTCAATTTCACCTCCAAAAGCTAAAAAACGTAAAGGCAGCGGTATTCTACCCGAGTATATGGTTGATCAGGGACACCAAAGAATAGATTACGTTCACTGGGATGACCACAATGAGCTGGTGGATCGTCTTCGTTTGCTCCTAGCTTCGCAGGCAGCTGAAAACTCGAATCATTCGAATGAAATCATATCCATCATCGAAGAATTACGCGAAGCTGGAATTATTCATTAGGCTGCGTCTCATCGTCATCACGTCATTTTCAAAATGAGCGTGGATGTGTTTGGACGTCAGTTGGAGAAGAGCGCAACTGCTGTAAGCAATCGCGGCCCGCCCGAAATTGGATTTAAATTTACCGCTGATGGAAATTATAACATTGAAAATAAAAGACTTTGCAGTATTGCCAAACCTGTTCTGCAAAATGACGCTGGCACTCTGAATTTCATGCCACAAGAAAGTGAAGCTTTGCAAAACGAAATCCATAGTAACAATTCAATGATACGCGCATTAGAGACCACAATAATGGAATCTCTGCAAAACCTTGGTGTTGATATCAAAACTGGACAAGACTTGGCGATTCGCAATTCTCAGGTCATTTTTGAGTTGGAGGGCAGAGTGAGAACACTGGAAAATAGATGAGAAGAAACTGGAGCTCGTGGAGGAGCTGCATAAACCAGCGAGGAAAAATTATCAACGTCGGCGCGTGGACGTTCGTGGTATAGACGAGACCGGGCAAGCCGATCTCGTTGATATGACGTCATACGCGGGGGTAAATAAGGGTCACAAGTACATGCTTACTATCATCGATATCTTTTCAAAGTATGCGTGGGCCGTGCCAATAAAGAGTAAAACAGGCAAAGACGTGACAGCTGCGATAGAATTTGTACTCAGCCAGGGCCGTGTACCGAAAAATCTCCACGTTGACAGAGGTACCGAGTTTTACAATTCCATTTTTGAATCTCTCATGAAGCGATATGGTATCAAACTATACTCAACCTTTAGTAATCTGAAGGCATCTATCTGCGAACGATTCAATCGTACGCTCAAAAATAAGATGTGGAAGCAGTTTAGTCTGCAAGGGAATTACAAGTGGCTCGGCATCTTATCTGCTGTGGTATCAGATTACAATAACACTAAACATCAAACCATACGCATGAAACCAAAGGACGTTTCACCTCAGAATGAGAAAGAGTTGTTACGTACAGTATACGAGAAAGTTCGAGTATAACCTGCTAAAACTCCAAAATTCAAAGCTGGGGACAGGGTTCAAATTAGCAAATATAAAAACGTTTTCGAGAAAGGTTATACGCCAAATTGGACAACTGAAATATTTACAATCGTTCAAATAGCTAATACGAATCCGGTGACGCACAAGCTCAAAGACTATCAGGAACAACCCGTTGCCGGCGGCTTTTACGAGGAGGAACTTCTGAAAGCCAAAAATCATGACATCTTTCTTGTAGAGAAGGTGCTCAAGAAACGGGGGCCGAAACTCTTTGTAAAATGGTTCGGTTTTGATAATTCGCACAATAGTTGGATAAATAGGTCTGACTTGTAAGGTTTTTGAAATAAAATCCAACGAATGTGTTTTGAAGAATATATAATGTGTGATCTTTATTTATTATAACCTCATGGAAGAGTATCGGTAGTTTTAGGTAGAATCATTCGCTTATCGTCTAACCAACTTAAGGCTATTCTAGTTTGTTTAATCGTATGTACATCGTTCCTTACTCTTAATTAAATATTGAGATTTTGATAAATTTTGATGATTTAGAAGGCAGTCTCTATAGTCATTGAATGTCATAGTTTTCAAAGCGGATCCCTTCACCCCCTTAGCCTTTTTCTTATCTTTTTCCCCTAAAGTTTTAAATGCATATAATTTCGCTCTCAAGCCAACGAATTCTGTTATAATTTTACCAGCGGCCTCGTCTTTCATTAGACCTAAAACTTTTTTATTCACTAACGGGACCCCGTATACATTATCCAGCGGATAATCGGATGTATCATATCTAGGCCAATCACGTTTGATATCATCATAAATATTAGGAACGGAAAAATTGTATAAAAGACTGTCCGTGTCAGTGTACATTAATTTGGCTCTATCACCAAAGGTATCTTTAATATAATAATAATGAAAATCATAAATATAAGTTTTTGAGATATCTAATACACAGAATCCGATGTATACAGGTTTATTAAATTTTAACTTTACGCGATTCATCTCCACAATCACCATATCATCATCGCCATCGAATACGGTGCAGCTATGGAAATTTGGTCTTGCTATGAGAGCTCTAGCTCCATATCTACCGTCCCATCTCGTGACCAATTTGACGTCTTTTTGCTTCCTGACGTTCTCCATAGTTTTACCGAAAACTGCATTGTTCATTAACTTGAAAAAGTTTTTCTCGAAATCGTTACTAGACTTTTTCCGTAACTCAGTATTTAAATCTATATACTTTTTCAACCAAGGAGATTGCCGAAATTTCAGCATTCTATGAATTTTGCCTAATTTCAATCCTAGATTCAAGCTCTGTGTGTGATAGTTTAATGAATAAACACATTTTACTATTAAACTGGTTATTTATTCTTAATAACCTGAATTGTGAGAGATATTGGTTAGCGAGTTACATAGCGTGGGTTCAGTCGTGGCGATCATGGCTCGACTACTGTTTGTTTTGTTGTTAGGCGCATTGCGCGTGCTCGTTAGATTTCTCTTGTCTTTAATAATAGAATGAATAAAGGGGGTAGAGGGGGTATATACCCGACATGCCGCCCGCCTTGAAGGGTTGGCTTCAACTTAAATAACAATTAAATTTGATACTGTTGTATCTAATAATACTTCATTAATAATTCAACTCACGGTAAGTATTTCATATTAAAATTAAGTAATGTATCTTATTAACTAAAGTGAACTCAAATAGCTTGCTTATAAACTATATAATTTCATGTGTTACTAAGGCTATTATAATTTTTTTTTTTTTTTTTTTTTTTTCAGGAATTCAAGTTTGGTAAGTATAATTCTTAATTAAGATATTCACATTTTAACGCTTTTATCGATAAGCTAACATTTCAAATAATCTTTGATTATTTTATGGCACTTGTTCGTCGAAGGGTAGCGCACACAGCTTCGTTACTGGGCGCTTGAAGGTACCGGTAGATGTTTTCACCGATGCAACTCGGACGATACCGTCAGCTCCTGGATGTACCTGCGTCACTCTACCTAGAGTCCACTGCAGTGGTGCTGCGTTGTCGTCGACTAGTAATACCAAGGTATCGACTTTGATATTTTTGTGGTTTACCACCCATTTTGATCGGTGTTGTAATTGATGTAGATACTCCTTCGTCCATCTCTGCCAAAAGACCTGCTTAAGCTTTTGTATATGCTGCCAACGAGTCAAATGATTATCGGGAACTTTGACAAGGTTTTTTGAAACAGGTTCAAGTTGTGAGACCCCTATAAGGAAATGTGAAGGAGTTAAAGGAGTAAGATCTTGTGGATCCGAAGAGAGAGGGGTTAAAGGTCTGGAATTCAGAATAGCCTCTATCTCAGCCAATAGTGTAGTATATTCTTCAAACGTATAGGTGAGTCCTTGTGTAGTAATGTAGAGGTGTTTCTTTGTTGCTTTGACTGCGGCCTCCCACAGTCCTCCAAAGTGCGGTGCTCGGGGCGGAATGAATTTCCAGGTAATCCTCCGCATCGCCAGGTAAGTCGATATCTCCTCTTCTTTTTGAGATAAGAATTCGTATATTTCTCTCAATTCTCTTGCTGCGCCAACAAAGTTTGTAGCATTGTCGGAGTATAAGATACTACAAAGTCCTCGCCGAGAGACGAATCGTCTAAGCGCTGCCAGGAATGCTTCGGTTGTCAAATCTCTAACTAGTTCTAGGTGTACGGCCTTAGTCTTGAAGCACGTGAAGACCGCGATGTAGCCTTTAGTTACGGGAATCCGTCCTCTTCTTCTGCTTTCTCGTACTTGTACAGGACCCGCGTAGTCTACGCCTGTTGTATCAAACGGTCTGAGGCCACCTTTTACTCTAGATTCTGGTAGATCAGCCATCATAGCATCGCATTTTCTTGGTTTATATTTGAAACAGGGTATACATCTTCTCGTTACCTTTCTTGCTTCGCGTCTTCCAGCTAGTGGCCAATAAACGTTCCTTATTTCGTTTAATAAATGTCCAGGACCACAATGCTTCAATCTCAAATGCATGTCTCGCATTATCAAGGTCGTGATAAAATGTTTGGAAGGTAGCACGATAGGATGCTTCTGTGTTTCGTCGATATCTGCGTTCTGAAGTCGTCCGCCCACTCGAATAATATTCTGTTCATCTAGGAACGGTTTTAGAGTGATCAGCTGACCCTTGTGATTCAATGTTCTCTTTTTTTCTAGATCTTGAAGTTCGTGGGGAAAGGCTTCTCGTTGTGTCATGCGAATTATAGATAAATTAGCTCCGTTGAGTTCTTCCACCGTTAAAGGTCCAGTCTTCTTCGTTCCTGTAACAGCATCAATAAATCGATGACAGTAAGCCATTACTCTTTCTAGCTTGTTATACGATGAGAATTTTTCAATCGTTTCCATTGTAGAATTTACTGCCAACAGTGTTACAGTCGTCTTCCTTTCTGGAACTGTTTTGCATCTTTCCAGTTTTTGCTCTGGCCATTCAGCTTCGTTAGATATCCATTTTGGTCCATGCCACCAAAGCTGATTAGCTATCATCTGGTCTGCCGTTGCACCTCTTGATAGGATATCTGCTGGATTATCAGCTGACGGAACGTGTAGCCACGTGGAGTTAATCGTCGTTTCTTGAATTTCAGCAACTCTGTTTGCTACGAAGGTTTTGAGTTGACTGGGCGGCGTTTTGAGCCAATATAGAACTATTGTAGAATCGCTCCATAGGAAAACGTTTTTCATTTTCTCTCTGTCCAGTGCTGTACGTACAACGTCTAGTGATCTTGCCAGCAGCAGGGCTGCGCTTAGCTCCAATCGTGGTAGTGTTATTTTCTTCAATGGGGCTACTCGCGATTTAGAACATACTAAAGAGCAGTTGGCTCTTCCCTGAGCGTCGTAAGATAGGGCATATATGCAGGCGCCATATCCCTTTTCCGAGGCATCTCCAAATCCGTGTAAGGTGATGCTGGTGGTTGCGTTATTCAAATTAACATTTCTTGGAATCTCGAGATCGTTAATCCTTTCCAGAGAACTGTAGTAGTTAGTCCAATTCATGTGAAGGTCTTGGGGTACAGGTGTGTCCCAGTCCAACTTTAATAACCACAGCTCTTGCATAATTACTTTGGCATGCATTAGTGCCGGTCCAATGAAACCCATTGGGTCATAGATTTGAGCGATAACTGCTAGTATTGCTCTTTTTGTCACCTTGTTTATCTGTTTGAGCTTCATGCTAAACTGAAATGTATCCTTTGAGCTATTCCACAGTAAACCGAGAGTCTTTACTGCTTCTTGTTTATCCACGACGAGAAATTTCTTCGATTTGCACTCTTCAGATAAATGCGCTAATATCTTTGGATTATTGGCTCTCCACTTTTGAAGTTCAAATTGTCCGCAGTGCAGCAATTGATATAGTTGTTTTTGCAGGTCGACTGCCCCTTCTATTGTGTCACTCCCCGTGAGCACGTCGTCCATGTAAAACTCTCTTTTCAAGACTTCCGCTGCTTGTGGGTATTTGTGTCCCTCGTCGTCTGCCAATTGTCTGAGACAGCGCATTGCTAGGTAGGGAGCGCTGGTTGTCCCATACGTAACTGTGTTCAAGACGTAAGCTTGCAGTTGAGGGTTTCCTTGACATCTCCAAAGAATTCGTTGATAGTTCCTATCTTCTTCAGCTACGTCGACTTGTCTGAACATCTGTGCGATGTCTGCTGTGATTACATATGCATACAGTCTGAATCGTAAAATAATGTGTATTATTTCTTCTTGCAGGTTCGGTCCAGGTAGGAGCTTGTCGTTCAACGATGTATTCAAAGATGTCTTCGCAGATCCATCGAAGACTACTCTTACCTTGGTCGTCATACTCTCTTCCCGGATGACTGGATGATGCGGTAAGTAATATACTTCTCCCGGTTCAGGTTCAGTCTTGTCCACTACCTTGGATGCCCTGATCGTTCGTATTCTTCAAGGAATTTCGTATAGTTCTCGTTGAGTTTCGGATCATTCTTCAGTCTTCGTTCCAGAGAAAAGAATCTTTTGCAGGCTTCTTTTTCCGAAGTACCTAGTTTCACGTTCGGATCTAGTGGTAGTTTTACCTTGAATCTTCCGTTATTAGTGCGTTGGTACGTATCGTGGAATTGTTCCTCACAATATCTTTCCTTTGGAGTCATTTCTTCTTTCTTCGTCATATCTTCTATTTTCCACCACCTTTCCATCTTTTCGTCCAAAGTGGATGCTACGCTGAGATTACAGACGTTGACTAATCCAATCGGGGTTTTATTGACTTGTTCTCCGCCAATTATCCACCCGAGAAGAGTTTTTTGTAGGATCGGTTGATACTTCTCCTGTGTTACTTGACCGTTGCAGATTATCTTCCAAAATATTCCAGCTCCAATCAAGATGTCTATCTCACCGGTAATATTGAAGTTTGGGTCGGCGAGTCGTAGACCGTCTGGTATCTTAAGAGTAGTGGTGTTTATTTTTACTTGAGGTAATCTCTCAGTAATCTTGGACAATATCATATAGTCTTCGGTTGAGGTGAAGTTGCTTGTGCGAGATGCTAGTTGTACTGTAACGGAGTTGTTTATTTTGATTTGAGATTGACTCACTCCGCTGACAGGAAACTCTGTTTTCTTATAAGGTAATCTCAATCTTTGTGCCAGTTCGTTTGTTATTAGATTTAGCTGCGAACCAGGATCTAATAACGCTCTATACGTGATTGGTTTCCCTTCCACATCAAGCACTTCTACCTGTGCTGTGGATAAAATCACCGTTGACTTTGGTCGGTGTGCACAGTGTATAAGGGTCGTCGTCGCTTCCTCTGCACTCGTATCGTAGTTTGATAAGTCGCTTTCTGGAGTATCTTCTTGTCTGGTAACTGCAACCATCTGTGGTGCTTGCCCATTTGGAGTCCCTTTCCTCTTACTGGTTTCTTGCGACGTTGAATTATTGTTTCCCTGATGCAAAGTGGTGTGATGTCGTCTAGAACAAATCTTACATGGTTCGCTTTGACATTGTTTACTGATATGCCCTGTCTCGAGACAATTTCCACAGATTCTCAGTTTTCTGACTTCATTCCACTTCGCTGTGTTATCTAGCTTTCCAAAGTTGTCGCATTTGTAGATCAGATGACTTCCTCCGCAGTGTACACACTTCATTGGATCGGTTGCTGCTAACGAGACCTTCCTTTCTGTTTTAAATCCCGTCTTGTGCACATCATGTTGTGATTTTCCCTTGTTTAACATTTGTAGAGTTTGACATCGGCTTGTCAAATAATCCAATAATTCTTTCAGAGTAGGGTTTTCTCCTGGCTTCTTTGCTATGATCAGCTTCTCCCACTCTGTTCTTGAATAAAAATCCATCTTGTCTGTAATGATGTGGATCAGAATCATGTCCCAATGCTCTACCGGAGCACCTAGAACCTTAAGCGCCTGCGTGTGACTCCGTATCTTCATGAGAAGTTGGTTCAGCGCTGTATAGTTTGGCTTCGATATCTCGTCGACATTGAGTAACTCTCGTAGATGTGAATTGATAATTAATCTTTTATTATCATATTTCAGTTTCAACAATTCCCAAGCTTCCTTGTAGTTCTCCGTGGTAGTTGACAGAGCACTTACAACTTTAGCTGCTTCACCGATCAGTTGCCCTCGTAAATACTGAAATTTTTCAATATCTGTTAGGTACGATTTGTCGTGAATCGCCGCTGTAAAGGTGTCCTTGAACTCAGTCCACTTTTCGTAATCTCCATCGAAGCTAGGTAATTTGATCTCTGGTAATTTAACTCTTGACCTGTTCATAGAATTACTGTTTTCATTACTTTCAACTGTTCGTGGCTGAGTAGTTTTCAGTTTTATTCTTGCCTCAGCTCTCACCTTGTAGTACAAGGTTTCTAACTCTTGGAGTGCCGCTTCGTCTTCGCTTAGTTTAGATTGAAGATCAGGACCGTTCGCTGTGAACCGTGCATCTGCGATTTCTGCTTGCACTTCATTGAAGTCAGAAGGGATGTCGTCTAAAGCATCGTAACGTTCCTTGATGTCTTCGTATGATCTATTTCGTTCTGTTTCATCGTCGATCTCTTCTGGTTTATAGGCTGAGAGAGCGGTTTGAAACCTAGTGACCTTGCCTTTGATTTGGCCTCGTTTATAAATTGATTTCTTTAACGCGGACATTCTGTATCTTGCGGAAGTATAGGGATAGGCAAAGTAGTAGGAAAGATAGAGGAGAAGGGGGTCTCACTAACCTGCGATTTCGTTATCGACCGTGTCTTCTACTTGGCGCGGTGATACGTTCGAATATGCCGGTTGTTTACTTCCAGCCTCGTGTGAGGTAGAAACACTAGAAACTGCCGTTTTCCTCGTTTCTTCCCGTGTGTTGGAGAAGGATGGACGCGTTTCTTTGTAGATCATCTGCTTCGTAGTTGTAGGAGAAAGAGAGGCAGCGACTGACGCCGACTCGTTTTTGTTCGTAATTGTGTGAGAGAGATGGCGGCTGACGCTACTCGTTCACTCGTAGATTCGTAATGATTGAGGAGATAACGATTGACGTTACTCGTTCTTTCGTAGTCAAACACTATTGTTTAATATTTTTCGTAATTTTTCAGTTTCTTGTAACTCACTGACTCATGTTTTGTTTCATTTCAGGCACACCGGACTCGTAGCTGTTCAGCGTCCTGGCTTCACTTTTATTTATCGTGTCGTATATCCGATTATTGCCGCGGATCCGGCTCGAAGGACCAATTTTATGTGTGATAGTTTAATGAATAAACACATTTTACTATTAAACTGGTTATTTATTCTTAATAACCTGAATTGTGAGAGATATTGGTTAGCGAGTTACATAGCGTGGGTTCAGTCGTGGCGATCATGGCTCGACTACTGTTTGTTTTGTTGTTAGGCGCATTGCGCGTGCTCGATAGATTTCTCTTGTCTTTAATAATAGAATGAATAAAGGGGGTAGAGGGGGTATATACCCGACACTCTGCTTCAAATTTTGGTAATGCATAATGTATTTCTTTTTTGGAAAAAGTGTGGTCATGAGTTTCGAATTTTTAGAGTGCGGTGGCGCTAGTTGTTCCGGACACAAAGGTAAATCTTTATGTATTTCGTGAAGCTTCCGAGGATATTTCAAGTCGACTTCAAGGATGTATCCTATTGGAGAATCATCGGGAACATTCAGAATATCAACTTCACAATCCACCCATTCGAACGAAGCGTACGGTAGATACTGGCTCATAGCCGCACCGTACAAATTATTCACGTCAAAATACATCAAATAGGACTCATCTTTGCTCGGATCGAAATCCTCACCCATGTACCGATTATTAGCTTTAGCGTGTCGATTCGAACATTGAGCTACACCACCGCGAATACCTTTTTCGATAAAGAGTATCATTTCAGGGTCAGTGAAAAGCTCCAGCTCGATATCGGTACACTTGAGCATAGCGTCAAAAGCGAGCCCCGGAGCAGTGTAATAATGCAGACGGTCCAAGTTGTAAGTCGCATAGCATTTACGCCGGAAATTTTAAAAAATATCAGTTAATAGAAGAACGTCAGTTTTGAGGTACAAATCTGAATATTCACCCAGGGTTTGTACCCCAAAAATGTCCCAAACTTTCTTCGCGTGTTCATAATCCTGCTCAGAAATCCCGGCATTATTTAATTTTGAATAGAAATTTTCTCTAGGAGGTAAACTCGGTTCATCGAGTTTACTCCAACTATCAATATACTCATACGGAAAGACGCCTTTTCGCGTTAAGAGTTGAAATTTCTCGGCATTATTACACTGACAGCGCGTAATTGACTTATCGGCGTCACTCATATATGATGCGAGCTTCTCAATACTGCTCGCCATGAACCTGAACGAGTCGATAAATCTCAAGTTTACATTTGTGTCTTCAACGTTCTTGGTAAACGATATATATTTTTCCTTGTTCACCGGTAAAAGTTTCACTGAACCGCCATACCGAGTGGCGAGAGATTTGATGAGGAAATGCGAGTCGTAACCCGATAAATTGTGAAAAATAACAGGAATGTCATGAGATTTCTGGTAATTTATATTGCACCCCGGATGAGCAGCACCCCGATACTTGCCCGTAAAATGGCAATGATCGCGATGTCTAACATCATCCCGAGCAAATGGTTTTTCACAAATATGACAAATTATAGTTTCGCGGAAATTGCGCTCCTGTTCAACGTTCAACGGCTCCATCGGTACGATACGTTTCAAATAAAACCCAACTAATCTGGCCAAATGCCTCATTTCCTCCACGAACCATTCAATGCAGTCCTTACCACGATATAATTTGAATTTTGAGAGGCATTCGTCGAAAGCACAGTGTAAATAGTACGCAGCGCTGTGTGGGACATGTTTTTGCGATCCACTCGCAGTAGATTCTAGAATACATTCGAGATCTGCGTAGACGGCAAATGGGACAATTTCCTTGAATCGATAATTTTTGAATTTAAAAATTTCATCCTCTCCTTCCGGTAAAATCATTTCCGTTTTATTAATTTTCATGCAGTCTTGTCTATGCTTCTCGAAAGGATTCTGTTTGTAAAAATGACACGAGCATCTGTCACACAGCAGCATTTCACCGTTATGATTCGATACCTGTGAACTGAGTAATCGGGAGAAATTTCTAATCCAAGCGAAATGGTACACTGCTTGAGACTCATCATCATCATCATCACCTTCGCTGTCACTGTTCGTATGTGCATCACTCTGAATCATGAGGAGATGAACCGTCGGTATGCTAGAGATGTTCTTACTCAAATAATACGGTACTATATCATTTTGCTTATCGTCTATATCTACACCGTAAACGGTAATGGATAAATTGTTCATTAATTCGAATTTTGGGATATCTTTTAAAGCTATTGGGAAGTCGATACCATCATATTTTAATACCGATCTTAAGCTAGGGTAGGAACTGGTTCGATCTGCATGATCCTTAACTGGATGCAGAGCTGCAGTCACGGCCCACACAAAGCAGTACTCATCTTCATTCCGGATGTTAACCACCGCTTTCTTTGCCTGAATATTGGCTGGTAGTGGACTATAGGTTGACAAGCCGCCACGTAGAGGTTCGAAACGGTTGATGTTTATCATCAAATTCTCAATTTCCACCAATGTCCAACCCGAATCTCTCTGCTGAAAATCCTCCACCTTGGTCAGCATCTTGTCGGTAATGTTCTCGTCAAACCACCTCTTCAAATCCGTCGATGGGAGCACAATCTCGTTTCGTGTATTAAAGTATTTCGCTTCTACTATAGATTCGTCATTTTTCATTATGCGAAACTTGCAGGCTAATACTCCGTTTATTTGAGATTTCCATCTCTCCGGAGTGCGTTTTTCAACCGGCTGGTTGTCATGTTTCTGCAGTCATGAAGAAAAGACCGCAAATCTTTATGTCTAAGGTTTATTACTGTGCCCGTTCTTATTCTTCCTCGAAATACTGATTCCAGATCTTTCCACCTGACTCTATCGCTCACTTTTCGCGCACCAACTCCTGCACCACGCCGTTGACGCTCTTTGAATTTCTCACTCAATGACTTGAGCTGTGAAATCGTGGTTTGAATCCGTACTTTCTCTCCAACTGTAGAAGCTGAGGTGCGTAAAATTGTATTCAGGAGTCTGATGTTGCGGGTCCCGTACTTGACCCATTTTGCAATCTCTTGAGGTAGTGCACGATCCAATAATTTATAAGCATCCTCCATGATGCCTATGAGTCTAAGACACTTTGCAGATTCCATGTTGATTGAACTTTCCACTCGAAGAGATGAACAATTGATGCGTGCATCGTAATGCTATCCGACTATTATATACAAGCATCCGTCGGAACTTCTAGAATCCCCCTCAGCAAAATATGTAAGAGGTTGTATCTGGTGATAATCATATAGTTATTTACGATGTAACTTGATACTTTCAATCTAAATAAGGAGTCAGAGTCTCTTCGACGAATTATTTCGGAATCCAGACTCATGCGGTTTCGTACAAAGCATGAAATCTGATATCCTACGCGATGCACGAAACCCCCTGGAGGAGCTGAGTTTATCGAGCAGATAATCCCCGCCTCATAGAAGCTTCTGGAATTATTATTCTTCGGTTAGACTTTGCGTAACTGCCGGCAAATTCCAAGAACTAGGCTTGTACGAGAATTCTGAGAATTGTTTGTGAGTCGCAAAAAGTTGCGTACTGATCGCAAAGGGTGGATGCCGAGGATTGTTATTCCTGGAGTCGGCCAGGGGGGAGGCGGTTCCCTACAAAGCCTCATGAGCGAAGTTCTCGGAATTGCGTTCTACGGCAGGGCAGTTTCGTGCAAAACCTGATAACCCTGGTAAACTTCAGAAGACGCCGTGAAATTCTAGGAATTATTTTCCTCGCGATAATTCTGAGATCTGTTTATACCGTCGGCAATGTACAAAGGGTGAAACTTGATATCCTGGCCAAATTCGAGTCAGTACGATGACGTCATCATGGAAGCTTCTAGAAGGATCCAGAAGGTCACACGGACACGGCGAAGTGTGCATGCGTGGGTGTGTGTATGTGTGCACTAACACGTAGTGGTCCAGAACTCTCATTGCTTATCTACTATTATTGCTTCTATCTTTTTCATTACGCTATGTCGGAAAACAGGGAAATTAGGGACGTTATTCGCAGAGTCATGCGCGTCGCGAGAGAGGTGAACCCCCGAACTGTGCGCTCGTACAACGATCGCTGGTTCCGACAGCTACCAAATTTAACAACCTCGGAGCTGTTAAATCGCCGGAAGATCCTCCTGGCGGCGTGCAACGAAAGAGTGATCGGCAGAATGTACGACGTAGGTGCATTTTGCGGCTTGTGGCCGTGCATACGCGTGGCTGTAAAAGTATTGTGCGAACGGAGAACCACGAGTTACGCGTTTGTGTACAAGCTGATACGTGAGTACAGACGGTATTCGGGTAAGTGAATTTCCTAGTTTCGATTTTTTCACGGTTGACTCGATGGTTGTTGTGTCATCACGTAGATTGAATAATCGATTGGTTGCTTAGCATACGAGCCCCTGACCCCCGAAAGGATGGGTACGGAATCGGAGGACGAGCTTCTGTGCCAGGCAGTCGAGTGGTGCGAGAGGCTCGAAGAGGCTTGGCAGCTGCGTGCAGCAGCGGGGTACTGCGAGCTAGCAGACGAAATCGCGAGCGGTGGTGAACGCGTCCCCCAGCATCCCGATACAACTCATAGCGGTGAAGTTATACCCGAATCTTCCGGTAAGTAACAGTCACCAATGCTCACGAGCGCGTGTATTTCGTGTGTGTGTATGTGTGTGTGAGCGCAACCCAATCTCGTATTTTGCTCCAATTTCGTATCTGAAAGCGGTTTCTTCTTTTGGGGTGTCGATAGATGGTGATATTCTTTGTGCGGACAGCTCTGACGAGAACGACGACGACGACGATGAGCCGGTCGTTATCGCAATCTCAACGTAGAATGATGCGGTCGCCTTCTTTAGTGTTACTAGCGAGATATATTGTTTCATGTGGCAGTACTCGTGAGTTGAAACGAGTGGTTAAATAAACAAAAAGAAAAAAATTAATTCAAACTCACATCAAACGTGATATCGTTGCACCTTCTTAACCAGACCAACACCTGAGAAATCCGGTAAGGGTGTGTGTGTGTGTGTGTTCGTCTAGGGAGTCGACAACCACGCATATAATTAATGTCGGTGGTATCAGGGTACACAGCCGAAGCGTTTGAACACCCCGAAACCCCGGGCGTCAGCGGGGTCGCAGGTACATCAGTACAAAGTTCATCATTACCGACGAGACGCGGAAATATTACCGTAGATTCAAATGCACGCGGCACGTGATGACTTAGAAAATTATAACACCTCCAGAGACGGTCGATCCGATAGCTTGGCTCGAGGAAGCGATCGGCGGTATCTACGATTATTGCACGCGAGACATTAAAGACCCTTCAGAATACATAGGTTTCAGCTTCGACGCCCCCTTTTGCACACGGACCCCCGGGATTGTCGCTTCGGCCCATCCGCGATTGCCATGTGGAGGATATCCGGAATCTGTTGTTCGGCGTGACGCAGAGCGCGACGGGCTTCGCTATAGACGATGCCTTTCGGGTCAGCGTGACGCGTGTCAGCAATATTGTCGGCACCGGCAAGAAAAGTAAACCTCTTACAAACGAGGAGGTGCAAAAACGGTCGCTTCCAGAAATACCGCGGGACAATCTGTGTTTACCGCGTGCGTTAATAGCATCGCGCGCATATATCCGGAAAGATAAAGCTTCGGGGAATGCTGCAGATCTGAGCTGGTCGGCTGTGGGACGCGCAGGTTCCGTGCTTCAAAGGCAGGCGGCTCCGGCGTTGTGCAAGGAGGCTGGTGTGCAAGCACCCGAAGAAGGCTGCGGCATGCGCGAGATTTCGGCATTTCAAGACCACCTCGCGAAGGAGGGTTTGGCTATTTTGGTGTATGATTTCGATACTTTCGGTCGCGGCGGGGATCTTATCTACAACGGTGAACGGGTGGTGACCGAGCGGGGTAGGTGCATCGACGGTCGATTGCATATTTTGTATTATCCTCGCGGGAATCCTTACAAGCCCATACTGAGCCTCACAGCGGCAGCGGCTAAGAGATGGTTTTGCGCACCGTGTAACGTTGCATACCGCCACGCCGGGGACCACAAATGCGCGTACAGGTGCTCCGGTTGCGTCGGCGCACCGCGATGTGACCCTACGGCCGATCGTTTGCGGTGCGTGGACTGCGGTCGTTGATTTTTCGGTGAAAAATGCCTGCAAAGACACCGACTCGCGAAATCGTTTAACACCCGTAAAAGCGTGTGCGCTACTTTGCAGATGTGCGGTGACGTCGATCGCACGAAACGCGCACACTTCTGCGGCAAATCGTACTGTCGGTCGTGTGGGTCCGTACAACCCGTCAACCATCAGTGTTACATGCGCAGAGTAGAGCGAGATTGCGAAGACGCGAAATATGTGTTTGTACTTTACGATTTTGAAACGCAGCAATGTGACACGCTCGGTGGTAACGGGGATGCGAGCCTGCATGTACCGAGCTTGTGCGTAGCCCATCAAACGTGCAGCGCGTGCATACAGGAGCCGGACATACGCACACCCTGCCCAAGCTGCGGTCTCTTGCGGGAGTTTATTTTCAAAGAGAACGCTGTGAGACAGCTGGTCGACTTCGTCACGAGGGACGTAAAAGCGTTTTAGAAAATTATATGCATAGCGCATAATGCCAGAGGGTTTGATGTACAATTTATATCATGTCACCTGGTGGAGCAGAACCGCGATCCCCCACGAATCATTCTAAACGGTAGCAAGATCGTGTTGATGGATTCGGGTCATACGCGGTTTCTAGACTCTTTAGCATACATGCCCATGGCTCTTGCGGCCTTACCGAAGGCCTTCGGACTCGCCGCAGATTTACGCAAGGGTTACTTTCCACACCTCTTCAACACCCCGGAAAATCAAAATTACAGAGGTCCGTTACCACCCGCGGAGTTTTATTCCTCCGATAGCATGAACGCAGCAGGGCGAACGACTTTGTACACCTGGTACAAAGAGGCTGTGAATAGAGCCTACGTGTTCGATTTTGGAACCGAGATCGTGGATTATTGCCGGAGTGACGTCGACATTCTCCGGAGGGCCTGCGTAGCTTTTAGAAATATTTTTCTAGATTGCGGTGACGTCTGCCCGTTCACGCGCAGTACCACGATAGCGTCGGCATGTTCGGTCGTGTTTCGGCAGAATTTTTTACAAGACCACACGATAGGTGTACTACCGGCTGGAGGCTACAGAATAGCTCATAACCAGTCTACACGCGCGATCGAATGGCTCGTGTGGAAGGAGCGCGAGTTGGGTACCGAGCTGATCCACGCCGCCCACGGTCGCGAATACAGAATCCTGGAAATGGGTCGTCTCGTCGACGGTTATTACGTGGACGGGGTCGGTGAGCGCAGGGTGTTCGAATTCCATGGTTGCTATTGGCACGGATGCCCGCGATGTCACCCGATCCAATCCGATACGTTGTTATTAAACGGTGGTACGATGCGAGCTCGATTCGAAGAGACCGAAGCGAAGACCGCGCGAATGACCGAACTCGGCTACAAGGATGAGGAGATGTGGGAGAGCGATTTCAACAGAATTCTCGAGGTCGATCCGGAAATACGGGGGTATCTAAAACAACATCCTTTGATCGAGGCCGGCACCAGCGACTGTTTGAACCCTCGCGACGCGTTTTTCGGGGGCCGAACGGGTAACACCAAAAGGTATTACGATACTGGCTGAGGGGAGGAAATACGTTATGTCGACGTATGCTCCTTGTACCCGTGGGTATGCAGGAACGGCCGCTATCCGATCGGACACCCGAAAGTCTACGTAGGCAGGGAATGCTCGTCATTGACCGGTACCGAAAATATACTCGACAACGTCGAGGGTCTCGTAAAATGCGTCATTCTGCCACCGAGAAACCTCTATCACCCCGTATTGCCCGTCCGGATGCACGGCAAGCTAATGTTCCCTCTGTGTCGCTCGTGCTGCGAGAACCTTCTGCAGACCGAGTGTCCGCACGATGACGACGAGGCGGCGCGACAACTTACCGGCACGTGGGTCTCGGATGAGCTGAAAAAAGCTATAGCTATGGGGTTCAAAATTCTAGCTATTCTCGAGATCTGGCAGTACCCGATCACCGCGTACGATCCGATCACCAACCGCGGCGGTCTCTTTGCCGCGTACATAGATACTTTCTTGAAAATCAAACAAGAAGCCGGCGGCTGCCAGAGCGAGTGCGTCGACGAGACAGCTCGAAAACGTTATCTCGCGGAATATGAGCAGGTCGAGGGTATACGCTTACAACGCGAGAGGATAACCAAGAACGCCGGTCTTCGCTCCGTTTCAAAAACTTTGCCTCAACTCTTTTAGCGGTAAATTCGGCTAACGTGAAATCCTACCGCAGACCGAGGTGAGTCGGAGTCATCAACGGTTGTTGGAGTTGTTGGCGAGCCCCGATACGGAGGTCTACGACGTTTTACCGGTCACCGACGATGTACTTCACGCTAGTTGGGGGTATACGGAGAAAAGCCTCACACCGTCACCGCTAATCAACTTTGTCTTGGCTGCGTACACCACGGCTCAAGCGCGCCTTGAATTGTACTCGTATCTCGAGAAGCTGGATCGGCGCGTGTTATATTACGACACAGATTCCGTTATTCAGACACGACAAAAAGAGAGCGAAAACGAGTACGAGCCACCGGAGGGCAACTTTTTGGGCGATTTAACGGACGAACTAGCGGAATATGGCGAGGGTAGCTATATAAAAACGTTCGTTTCCGGTGGCCCGAAGTTTTACGCATTTTTGGTGCAGTGTGCAAACGGGGAGGTCTCTGAAGTGTGCAAAGTCAAGGGTATCACCCTGAATTACGAGACGCGTTTAAAAATAAATTTCAATTCGATCCGTAGCATGGTCGTCGATGCGTCCGAGCCGATATACGTTGAGCGTCGAGAAATCCAGAGAACACCGCTTCACCAAGTCATCACGCGTACCGTGGTTGAAACGTGCAAACCCGTTCAAACGAAAAGACGTCTTTGCACCGACAGCTACGACACGCTTCCTTACGGTTTTAAATTATTTAATACAATATAATATAAATAAAATAGTCGGACATCTTGGTTTTCGAAAAATGAGTCGGTCGTCTTGGTTTTTTGAAAAAATGGGTCGGGCATCTTGGTTTTCAAATATAGCTGCCATCTTGGCTCTCGATTAAGAGCCGCGGAATTCACAGAGGCTGAGGGAAGGGGAGAAGGCTGAGGGACTAGCGGAGACTAGACTGGCACCGGTGATGACGTAATTTGTTATGACTGGCCATGTCGGTCATCCACTATTCACGAACAAGAACAAGAAAAAGTACAAGAACATGTACACGAACGAGAACAAGAACAAGAACAGGAATAAGAACAAGCATATGCACACGAACAAGGACAAGAACGAGAACATGAACAAAAACAAGAACAAGAACAAGATCACGAACAAGAACGAAAACGAGAACAGGAACAAGAATGAGAGCAGGATTGAGAACGGGAACAAGAACAAAAACAAGAACAGGAACATGAACGAGACCAAGAACAAGAACACGAACAAGAACGAGTACATGTACTAGAAACAGAACAAGAACAAGAACATGAACGAGAACAAGATCGAGAACGCGGACACGAACAAGAACACGAACAAGAACAAGGATATGTACACACACGAGAACAAGAACGAGAACATGAACAGAAACAAAAACATGAACAAGAACAAGAACACGAACAAGAACAAAAACACGAACACAAACAGGATTAAGAACAAAACCAAGAACACGAATAAGAAGACGAACAGGAACACAACAGTAACGAAAACAAGAACAAGTACATAAACAGGAACAAGAACACAAATAGGAACAAGAACATGAACGAAAACAGGAATAAGAACAAGAACATGTACACGAACAATAGTTAGAACGAGAGCGAGAACAAAAACATGAACAAGAACAAGTACAGGATCAAGAACGAGGACGAGCACAAAAACAAGAACAAGAATAAGAACAAAAACGAGAACAAAAATAAAAACGAGAATGAGAACACGAACAAGAACTAGAACATGAACGAGCACAATAACAAGAACAAGAACACGAACAAGAACAAGAACAAGAGCGAGAACAAGAACGGAAACAAGGACACGAACAAGAACAAGAACACGTACACGAACGAGAACAAGAACTAAAACATGAACGAAAACAAGATCGAAAACACGGACACGAACAAGAACAAGAACGAGAACATGGACAAGAACACGAACAAGAACAAGAACACAAAACAAGAACAAGCACATGTGCACAAAACAGAACTAGAACAAGAACATGAACGAGAACAAAATCAAGAACGCGGACACGAACAAGAACAAGGACAAGGACAAGAAGACGAAGAATAACAAGAACATGTACACGAACAAGAGTGAGAACAAGAGCAAAAACGAAAACATGAACAAGAACAAGTACAAGTTCGATAACAAAGACGAGCACAAGAACAAGGACAAGAACAAGAACAAAAACAAGAACAAGAATAGAAACGAGAACAAGAAAACGAACAAGAACTGGAACATGAACGAGAACAATAATAAGCACAAGAACACGAACAAGAACAAGAACAAGAGCGAGAACAAGAACGGGAACAAGAACAAGTACAAAAACAAGAACAAGTAAAAGAACATGTACACGAACAAGAACAGAAACTAGAACATGAACACGAACAAGAACGTGTACACGAACAAGAACAAGAACGAGAACATAGACAAGAACACGAACAAAAACAAGAACAGAAACACGAACAAGCACCTGTACACAAAACAGAACAAGAACAAAAACATAAACGAGAACAAGATCGAGAACACGGACACGAACAGGAACGAGAACACGAACATGAACGGGATTGCGAACAAAAACAAGAACAAGAACAAGAACACTCACAAGAACAAGTACACGAACAAGAACAAGAACAAGTACAAGAACATGTACGCGAACAAAAACAAGAACGAGAACATGAACAAGAACAAAAACAAGAAGAGGGGCACGAACAGGATTTGGTAGAAAAACAAGAACAAGATAGAGAACATAAACAGGAATGAGAACAGGAGCGAGAACAGGAACGAGAACATGGACCAGGAAAAGGACAGAAACAAGAACGAAAGCAAGAACGAAAAATGTGACAGTAACAAGAACATGAACACGAACAAGAACAGGAAGATGAATGAGAACAAGAACAACAACAGGGACAAGAACAAGCACATGTACACGAACAAGAACGAGAACATGAACATGAACGAAAATATGTTCGTAAGCACGGACACGAACAAGAATAGAACCAAGGACAAGAACACGGACAAGACCACGGACACGTGCAAGATTGAGAACGGGACCAACAATAAGCACAAGAACCATAACGAGGACAAGCACAAGAACATGATTAGGTACAAGAACAAAAGGAAGAACAGGAATAAGAACACGCACAAAAACAACAACAAAAACCGTAACGAGAACAAGAACAAGAACAAGGGCGAGAACAAAAGTATGTACGTGAAAAAGAACGAGAACGAGAACACGAACGAGAACGGAAACAAGACCACGCACGCGAACAAGAACGAGAACAAGAACATGTACACTAACAAGAACAGGAACGGGAACAAGAACAGGGACGAGAACAAGAACAAGAACAAGAACTCGAACAAGAACAAAAACAGGAACATGAACGAGAACAAGCTTGTGTACACGACAAGTCCATGGATAAGAACATGAACAATAGCGAGAACAAGATCGAGAACACGGATACGAACAAGAATGAGAACAAGAACAAGAACAAGAACGCGATCGTGTACACGAAAAAGAACAAGAACGAGAACATGAAGGAGAACAAGCACGAGAACACGACTACGAACATGAATAGGAACACGAACACGAACAGGATTGGGAGGATTGACAAGAACACGAACAAGAACAAGAACAGGAACATGAACGAGAGCATGAACGAGAACCGGAACAAGAACACAAACAAGAACAGTAACATGAACAAGAACAAGAACAGGAGCAAGCACAGGAACAAGAACAAGCATATGTACACGAACAAGAACGAGAACAAGAACATGAACGAGAGAATGAACCAGAACACGGCCACGAACGAAAACAAGAACAAGGACAAGAACACGAACAAGGATGAAAACATGTAACCGAACACAAACCAAAACGAGAACATGAACGGGGACAAAAACAAGAACACAACCAAGAACAAGAATGAGAACAAGAACGAGAACAAGATCGAGAACACGGACATGAATGAGAACAAGTACAGGAACATGTACACGACCAAGAACAAGAACGAGAACATGAACGAGACAAAAACAACAACAAGGACACGAACGAGATCAAGAACACGGACATGGACAGGATCGAGAACGAGAACAAGAACAAAAACAAGCAAATGTACACCAACAAGAACAAGAACAAGAACATGAACAAGAACGAGATCAAAATCGGTAACACGGACACGAACAAGAATAAGATCAAGAACAACAACATGAACAAGAACAAGAACGAGTACAAGAATATGTATACGACCAATAACCAGAACGAAAACACGAACAAAAACAAGAACGAGTACGAGTACAAGTACACGAACAAGAACAAGAACGAGAACATGAACAAGAACAAGATCGGGAACACGGACACGAACAAGGATAAGAACAAGAACATGAACACGAACGAGAAATAGAACATGTACACGAACGAGAATGAGAATGAGAACACGATCATGAACAAGAAAAAGTACACGAACATGGACTCGAACATGTACAAGAACAAGAACAAGAACGTGAACAAGAACAAGAGCATGTACGCGACCGAGAACAAGAACGAGAACTTGAACGCGAACATAAACAAGAACGGGAGCGAGAACAAAAACACGAACACGAACCGGATTAAGAACAAAAACAAGAACACGAATACGAACGGAAACAAGAACAGGAACGAGAACACGAACATAAACGAAAACAGAAACAAAAACGAGAGCAGGAAAGAGAACGGTAACAAGAACAAAAACAAGAACACAAACAAGAACACAAAGATGAACAAGAACAAGGACACGAACAGGGACAAGAACAAGCAGATGTAATCAAAACAGAACAAGAACAAAAACGTAAACGAGAACAAGATCTAGAACACGGACACGAACATGAACAAGAACAAGAACAAGAATGCGAACAAGAACAAGAACATGTACGTGAGCAAAAACAAGAACGAGAACATGAACATGAACAAAAACAAAAATGGGAAGGAAAACAAACACGGAAATAAGAACGAGAACAAGAACGCGAACAAGAACAAGGACAGAAAAGAAAACACAAACAAGATAGAGAACGAAACAAGAACGGAAACAAGAACGAGTACAAAAGAAGAACGAGTACAGGAACATGTACACGAACGAGAACGAGAACGAGAACATGAACGAGACAAAGAACAAAAACACGGACACGAACGAGAACAAGAACACGGACGTGGACAGGATTGAGAACGAGAACACGAACAGGATTGAAAACAGGAACATGAACAAGGACAAGTCCAAGAACATGTACACGAACAAGAACACGAACGAGAACATGAACGAGAACACGAACGAGAACAGGAAAAAGGAGAAGCACCTGCACACGAACAAGAACGAGAACAAGAACATAAACGGGAACAAGATCGAGAACGCAGACACGAACTAAAACAAAAAGAAGAACTAGAACATGTACACGAACGAAAACAAGAACGAGAAAACGAACAAGAACAAAAACAAGAACACGCACAAGAACGAGATCACGAACTAGTACACGAACAAGTACGAGGACATGTACACGAACGAGAACAAGAACGAGAACATAAACAAGAACCAGAACAAGAACACGGACACGAACAGGAACGAGAACACGAACATGAACGGGATTGCGAACAAAAACAAGAACAAGAACAAGAGCACTCACAAGAACAAGTACACGAACAAGAACAAGAACAAGTACAAGAACATGTACACGAACAAAAACAAGAACGAGAACATGAACAAGAACACGGACACGAACGAGAACAAGAACGCGGACACGAACAGGATTGAGAACAAGAACACGAAAGTAGTGGATGACAGCTATGGCCAGTCATACCAAATGACGTCATCACTCGTGCCAGTCTCATCTCCGCTAGTCCCTCAGCCTCCACCCCTTCCCTCAGCCGCTGTGAATTCCGTGGCTCCCAATCGGGGATCCAAGATGGCCGCTATATTTTCAAACCAAGATGGTCGACTCATTCAAAAACCAAGATGGCCGACTGATTTTTTCAAAAACCAAGATGTCCGACCTATTTCATTTATATTATATTATAATAATTAATTTGTCCAAACTATTTTCAAAACCTAGATGTCCGAGCTATTTTTAAAAAACCATGATGTCCACCTATTTACAAAACCAAGAGAACTTTTAGAAATTAAAAATCGAAAAATTAATTTTATTCGTTGGAACGGTGTGAACAATTATTCTCTTATGCGAACCAGGCGAGCGAGGCGAGGTCTGCTTCCGCTGACCCCGACCCCTGTGGTATTATACTTATCAGCACAGCCGCCAAGATGGCTACCCCGGTCAATTCTGCACAGCTCTGAACAGTCGCTCTTTCTGAAAGTGAAACTTATGCTAGCTGAAATCGGGTTGGGGGTAAAATTTTTGAAAGCAATCACAGGATATAAATATATAGTATGTATATGATTATAAAAATCCGTCTTTATTCATTATTTTTAATCCTAACGGTACATATAATATACATGCTTAATTACGGAAGCCGTGATATGAGACGCTCGCGGTATCGGTGCGGTGCATAACCCATACTCGACATTGATGAATATAAATGCATTTATTCTTATCGTTAAATCTAATGATACGCGAGTGTATATATATGCATATATAAATTACGCCAAGGTTTTCACGATTATCGCTAGTTTGTCGTCAACGTCTTTTTCTACATTTTTGCACGCACGACACACACAGGGGGCCGGGATCGTTTCGCCCCTGCACCGACAGTTTATCGTTTGAACACTTGTAAAACGAGGCTGCCATGAGATCGTTTTTTACATAGTCGCTCGAAAGAAGTCCGCACAACTGATTGAGAGTGTAGCCACAGTGCATATAATACAGAAACATAACACAAAACTGGCCGCAAACGTCCGAAAAGGCACTCTGCAGCTGGCGCGCGTTACACCGGTATCGAGGACAGTTTCCGCGCAGACGACGCAAATGGTGTGGGATAAAAGGCGGAATTCCGTGACTGTCGAAATAGATGCCGCTTCCAGAGGCATCGCTGTTGAAGGCCACCCAGTGAGTTCCGGGTTGCGTGTGATCATCGGTATTGGCGACAATGGTGACCGGACGAGACCACCGAACAGGAATCCGATCAGCCGGGTACACTCCACAAGTTTTTGAAGGGATCGCACGTAGAACCCGCTGAATCTCCAAACTGCTCAGAGCCGATGTTGCGCTGGTCGACAACGATGAGTTTTTCATTATTGAGTCGCATACACCGGTCCACCGGGGCGTCGGTTTTTGCTTGCAGCCACTGCTTGATTTGCGCAGCCCGGTTCAACGAGCAGGCGAAACCGAGACCCCTGTTGTGCAGGACGTGAAACACGCACAGAGTATCCGTAGGTTGTAGATTCTTGAACGGCGGGCACTTTTCGTCCTCCAGATTTGTGATCTGCCTCGCCAAGACGTTCTGCAGTAGCCGCGCCTTTTCAGAACCGCGCGTATAGATCACGCGGGCCGTGCGGGCGACGGCTCGTAATTTTGCGAGGATCTGCTTCTGGGCTATATCGCCGTCGAACCACTCGATGCCGTGGTGATGGCTCGAGAGATAGTTGTTCGAGACCCGAACAGCCGCAGGAAGCTCGGTAAAGAAGCACGGCGGTGTGGCTATCCAATGACCGACATGGTCGTACTGTAGGGCTAGCACGGTAGCCTCCTTGACGATAAACTGCGAGGAGGCGTCGCGGAAACCTTGCAAGTCGATCACGTAGTCCATTGCGAGAGCAAGCAGCGGGCACCTTACCGGGCGACAGACGACCGACTAACATACGGTGCATCGAGAGAACGCCCGCACCGGCGACTGCTCGCCACCTCCCCACCCTTCCTTTCTTCCCCCCTGCCTTCCACGATCCGAAGCTCAACCGTTAAAGTCTACGATTACCTGGCGAGTAGAATCAATCTCCAGCACGTTGTCAAATTCTGCGTGGACGATACAATTTATCGTGGCTGCGAGCGTAGCTCCGAATCGCACCTCGATTCGCACGCTACCGTGCCTGACCAAATTCCAATGGGTGTTGTTGCCAGCCGATAAATCAGGCGTTAGGTCGAAGGCTGTGAGACAATACCCGTGAGGATATTCCTCGCGGCTGATACCGTTTCCCTCGTTCAGAAAATGAATACCGGTCCCCGAGAACAACGTATGGTAGGCATCCACGTAGAGTTTGCTGTTCGTAAAGTCCGGTTGTAGCGGTTTAGACGGTATCTGCGAGCCGTCCATGTACAGCGATAGAAAATTAATATTGAAATTTTGGAAGTTGAACGGATTGTAGGCTACATCGTCGTTGAGAGCCTTGTTATCGACAAATCCGACGATCATTCGTTTCGGCAGCTGCCCGAGGAATATATTATAAACGGCAAAAACATTTTCAATGTAAAAAATTCCGCCAAGTACAAAAATTCATAACAGGCAAAAATGTTTTCATTGTAAAAATGTCAGCAAAGTACAAAAATTAATATACGGCGAAAACACCGAGCCCGATGCAAGTCGTGAAATGAAAAAAGAATATCAAGTCCAGCCAGAAACAATTCAAAAACTTCCGCTCGTCTAGGTAGTGAAATCAAACAAATCGCCAAGTACTAACGAATTACTCAAAAGTTTACATTATACGACATCCGCAAAGAATATTTTTATTATTCCAAGAGGAATGAAATCTTAGCACTAGTTTTCGTAGTTACATCGGAACAACGCCGAGTCCTGAAACTTTTACGATAGTGTAATACATATGCTGAAGAAAAAACGCGAATTCACAGGCAACGAGGTATCGTGATTAGTGGGAACTGCTACCACCATAAGAATGCCTGAACCCATCCCATTACCAGAAAACCTACTTGGCGGGCACATTCCTTCCGCCCAGTCCACTCCAATGCAAGATTATTAATATCCAAATATATCGATTGTATGTGACTGATATTTATGTATGTATAACATTATATATATGTTTATAACCGATATATAAGATACATAGCTGATTTTATTTAAGAATCTATACTACGCCGATACGTACACAGAGAGAATTTTATGAGAAATTTCACGATAATTTCATAGCAATTGAGGAATATACTGGAGTATGAGGCTCTGTCCTATACAAATACAGAGAGAAGCTATATTTGTGGTTCACCTCGTCAGAATTGTCGCAAACTTTGTCAGGATTGTATCAACGCTTCCAACACTGTGCTGGACAGAACCTCGTACTCAATTGTATATTTCACGATTGCTATGAAATTATCGTAAATTTTCCTATAGAATTCTCTCTGTGTAACTACTACGTCTTGTTTACCGGGTGCTGAATTGTTAATAATTTAGTGACTCGCAGTAGTTTCGGCCAGTATTTTTTTATATTTCAAAGTACTGTTTCAATGCATGTGACATCCAAGTATCCCATCGTCTTGATAACATTCTAACGCTGTTAAGGTGAGTGTACCGGTGAAAGAATATTTGAATTCACTTTACATCGAAATTATGTTAATCGACTGAGTTTTGTCGCTGCCAAACTTTCAATTGAATAGCGCTTGCACCTTACATTATCGATTACATAAATCCAGCGATGGTGAAGATATGACATGTGTTGAATGAATTATCATACACACCGTATATCAAAGCGTCATAAGCGGAGGCACCATACTTGGAGCGATGTAAAAATTGGTAATGAGAGCATGATATTTCCTAAATATATTCGTTTGCGCACCATATTCACCATTGATGTAGTAATTATTTTCACGTTGAGTACGTTCTTCAATAGCTTAGTCATAGTGGAGATGTAGATTGTAACACTCGCTAATGTATGGTGGTCGCAGAGTGGGCGGAAGGAATGTGCCCGCCAAGTAGGTTTTCTGGTAATGGGATGGGTTCAGGCATTCTTATGGTGGTAGCAGTTCCCACTAATCACGATACCTCGTTGCCTGTGAATTCGCGTTTTTTCTTCAGCATATGTATTACACTATCGTAAAAGTTTCAGGACTCGGCGTTGTTCCGATGTAACTACGAAAACTAGTGCTAAGATTTCATTCCTCTTGGAATAATAAAAATATTCTTTGCGGATGTCGTATAATGTAAACTTTTGAGTAATTCGTTAGTACTTGGCGATTTGTTTGATTTTACTACCTAGACGAGCGGAAGTTTTTGAATTGTTTATGGCTGGACTTGGTATTCTTTTTTCATTTCACGACTTGTATCGGGCTCGGTGTTTTTGCCGTATATGAATTTTTGTACTTTGCTGAAATTTTTACAATGAAAACATTTTTGCCTGTTATGAATTTTTGTACTTGGCGGAATTTTTTACATTGAAAAGGTTTTTGCCGTTTATTTCACTTCTTTTTGGGAGATTACGATTCACTGATTAGAATTAATTACAATACACTTTATTCGATGGATCGTTTATGTACAGAATGAATGAATTTTTGAAGCGTAGTCCCAATAATCTGATATTCAATGTGGCTATAGTCGTTGTGAGACGTGCCATGGTTCGAATTCCGAACTACTGACACAGCTGCTTATACAAGCGCTTCCGAGTAGGTTCATTCTTTGCTGAGTGGTTATCATCGTCTATGTTACAAGCTTCGTTGTTTCGGTGGAGACGTATCACTTTAAAGATTCGACTTCTTCGGATGTGTGCTTCATTGTATCAAAAGTCAGCGAGTTTATTGTAAAATATATGAACCGATAATAATTCTGGTTCCTCACTCGCCCTTACCCTAGAATAGAAAACGGTATATTTTAATGAAAGAATTAATTATGTTTATATCTATTGTTATTCGAAATGTTACAATCATACGATAATTATTTGCGACATTATGAGATTCGAATCAAGACGTCAATCTTGCACATATTATGATAAGTATCATGATGATTTTCAGAGGATTCATACCTACGTGAATTAACCGTCAGATATAATTCAAAGGTGTTTGTCCATGAAACCATCCTGAATGTAGCATAGATCACCGCGTGTCTCCGTTTGCTGTGGTAAAGACGTTGCACTTTTGACTGTACAACGTGTCTGATCGGTGGACGTATCTAATTTTTCCGCATGTCAAGTTATGCTCCAATATGCGTTGTCAAGGCACCCATACAATTCAAGATTAATGATACTACGTGTTCTTGTAGTTCGAGGAACAAAACTCACCATAACTTTATTATTGGTGTATATTAAAAAATGTAGAAACTAATATGTAACTTACCAACAACGATCTATCTTCATCTGCTAGTCAGATTATCATATTCCTGTTGTAAGAATAAGTTGCATTTGATACGTGGGTTGTTGCTTATTGTTTTAGATTTGATCGATAGGTGTTCTATCATATTCCGTACGCTTGGAATATATGTGTATATATCTCTGTATATATTATTAATTTCATACTTGTTTTCTCATTAACATTTCAATGAAATACTGAACAAGGGTCTTAGCATATAGCAGAGATTATTTCCTATAAAACATGATACGTACGGATATACACGATTACTGATTGAGAACAGTTATCTTAACAGTGTAACACATAATACATTGCGTATGGCTATCATGTGTTTTAGAAAATTTCATAAATAGAAATACGAATGTGTAATAATAACATAATATACGCCTGACGTATTTGATTCGGACATTCGTAACTCACTCGTGATACGTATATAATTCAAATTAGTGTTGGGACGACTACCTGATACCATTGCTATATCAATAATAAAAATAATCCCTTGCTGCCTACGATCATGTGTACTACTATATAACATGATGACTTAAAAGACATACCCTGTTGAACTATTCAATTCAAGTTCAAACTATTTCAAAATAGAACTACCAAATTCAATGTCATTACGACGCTAGTATGATTTATAATTGTAATTCTTAATTCAGTCATAATAACAATACATTCTGTTTGTTTCGACTACATAATGAAAATGTAATAATGGATTTGTGGTACCGATAATGTATCAAGACTCGCGGTAGCGAATATGATTACTTATATGTATCAATGACTTGTTAGTAATACGTTGTATGTTATTTTGCGACTTTGCTTCAATATGAAATATACATCTTTCATATAATATCTGAATACCTCTTGTAATCAGACTTGCAAGAAAGGTATTCCTAATAAATAGTAAGCAGTATTTGTCATATATAAATTCGTACGATTATGTGTTGTACGCAAAGCTTTGGAAGAGTGATTGAAAAAGATCGCATGTTTCCGAATATTTTGTATCCATAACTTGGTGCCGAACTCT
>CAUJGY010000068.1:0-170182 GCA_963170745.1 Phymatocera aterrima
TCTTTGCTCGTACTCTAGATTCGTGTTTGAATTTTGTCGTACTCTCGTGATTCTGCAGTCTTACTTTAAAAAACGTTGACAAAATTTTCTTAATCGATAAAATTTTATGGTCAGTATACAGATATCATTGACAAACCAACCTGCGATTCTTCTAACTGTTTTTTCCGTCAAAACTTCCTAAACATTTTCTTACTCGAAGACTTTGAATTTTCTCAAAGTGAGTTCTGCAGCGCGGACAAACAAGTTTCGATAACATTCGAGGATGGTGAACATAATTTCCGTCTATTTTTAATTCTACTGCAAACGTGATAATTCTTCGGTGTTCGACAAAAATTGCTGACACTTTTTACATTCAATTGAATTATAAATTTTATTTACTACAAAACCCGCTATATGGCCTACAACATCTCTCATATACGCTACGTTTACATCCGTATATACCGCCGGAGTGTTATAATCATGCTCCTGTGATACACAATAACCGAAATTATCACCCATACTGTTGCTGAAATTGTCGCTCTTGTTTAGATTGCCACTAACATTATCACTACGTGTATTTGTTATTGAATCTTTTTGTTTTTTTTTCCGTTCGTTTGTAAAAGACAGGTGTCATCTTGTTGAAGACAATTGCTACTATACGATGAACCTCCCACTTGAGCGTATACTAGAAGCCATTTGAATGCACTTTCAAACTGTTCTGTTGTTGGGTTATTGTTGAAGCCACCACGCGACCTGAAACTCGAAAAAAAAAAAGTTCTCAATGATCTTGCGATAGTTTGTACGTTAATAAATATCGAATCGGCGACTTAGGTGTTGAAGCATATTTTTCAAGATTTGAAATGCAACTACTCATTGAAACTGTGAGTCCGTAAAAACCTAATTTTCTTTTGCTTCGTAATATTGGTTTATTGTCGTGAGATTTTTAATGTACTCTTCGTGGTCTGCAACTTTTAATTTAATTTCTGTAATATTATTTTCATTAATTGGACTTTTGTTGTGATCTTTTACAAATGCCTGCCTTGAATTTAAAATATCGAAAATGTTGTTCATAATCATACAGAATTTTTCTGTACCTTGCGAGTCCAAAAAGTCGGGTATTTTGATTATGGTTAAATAATTGGGTAGCTAACTTAACTTTCATTTTCTCAGTCTCATAATTGATGTGTCCTTTACTGATTTTCGTGCCAGCATCTAAACCATATTGATATTGATAAAAAACTAATTTTGAGAAATGCTTCCATCGTACAATTAATTTATTACCATCAAACCGTTCTTTTTCATCACCTAACATATTCCGAACTAATTTCATAGCATGGCATGCGTCAAAAATAACAAAAATTGGCTCTTTTGATGTCGGATGTGAAAAAGATAAGTCGAAGTTGTTGGTGTGAGAAAAATTTACCCCTAAGCTACGACTCATCGTTACATTGGACGAGCCACCATCAAAAGTTAATGACACGACATTCATTCCAGTAGGATGTAACATATTTAAACATTCCAAAATAATCTCCGATCTTTCTTTACCACTCAATCCATCAATGAAATGGTAAGCTACTGGAATTTTCCAATTTTCATTTAAACATACCACCATTTTTGCAATGTTTGTTGTAAGTAACAAAACCATTGTATCGTTTCCCATTCCACCTTACATTTTTTCTGATAGCCATGTCATCGACGGTAAAACTGCACAACAATGTTTTCTCCAATTTCTTCGCTCGATCGATCTCATCTCTTATTACATCCAATGCTGCTTCACACGTTCCTGGATTAACGTCAATCTCACTCAACCGCATCGTCTGAGAGTCCCAGTATGTGGTAATATTGGGAAAATAGTTCTGAGACATTTATAGGCTTTTGCGGACAGAAAAGACATGGTCGATGCAAAAACTCTCAAGGGAAGTGGATGAAATGCTACTTTTTTCTCAGTTGATTTCAGATGAGAAAATATATAGCTTCGGATACTGGCCCCATATTTGACTGAAATACGAGTGAATAACTTATAATAAATATGTATAAATTTTAACGACAAATTGATCTTCATAACATGATTTATCACAATATTCTATTTATGCAACACTTATTTCAATGTAATTGTTATTATCTCAAATAGATAAATATATTACATTTGGATTAAAATCGAAGAATTAAATATATACAATTTCTATTGTAAATAATTGAATTTATACAATTTTTGTTGGACGCATTGATCAAATATATATTTTTGTTGTATGGATTGAGTATATAAAATTTATTTTCGTACAAAATTTGATTTTGATATTTCTTTAGCGATTAAAATACTCACATGCATCATAATTTTTTACTCTGCTTCGTGCTCCTTCCGTAATTGCTGCATCATCCTACCTTTCGCAATAGATTTATATTTCCATAATCGTTGATTTTGGCATTTCAGAGATAATATTTTATTTGTTCTCTCTTTTAATTTTTTCTCCGTGTAAAGTTGTCGATTGCGTTCAATTGAAGCGCATTTTATTGCCTTATCCGAACAAACTCTTCAAGCCGGAGGTTCTTCGACTACGTCATCAGTTCTAGAACATTACCATTATTGATTATTATTAACAATTTGTAAAATTTGTATAACATTCTTATCAATAATAATGTAATTTAATGAATAATTGCCTTTCCATCATTGTTTCGCTGCTAATGCGTTCTTCAATGGTCGAAGTGGAGGCGCTGGATGTAGAATCGCAAAAATTTATTACATCAGCCGATGATACGCTCTTAATTTCGGTTTAGGAAGATGGTACGGATGAATTATTGCTTGTGAGCGTTGATTCTGAAGGCAAATGAAATGTTGGAAGACTGCCTCGTTTTGGAAATGCTCTTCCCTCACCTGCACCGTAGCGAAAACAGTTTTTGTTGAAATGTAGTGAACAAACTGATTGTGACGCCAAACGTTCGTTACTTTTACGCAAAATTTGCAACCATTTCGTTCTTTCACCTCCAGTGGTATAGGAAATCTATAATAGTTATAATGAAGAATAGATTAGTGATACAACAAACTCTGAGAATGTTGTAGCCGGTGTTCTCACTTGTTTTAGCAGACATTCAATTATAATAACATTATTACAGCCACATTTTTGAAAAGTAATGAAGTACACGATCTGATTATTAAATTATTCTGTCAAATATATTGTTCAAAAATTGTTATGCTTGTAATTAAGTATTACTATATTTCTAAAACTTAACCTAATTCATACTTACTTGTGAAATGATCTGCGTGGTATTTTATCAGATCGCCACTTACAAATATAACAGGGTATGCACACCATAGCGATTATGGTCACCTCGAAAAAACATTATCTAAAAATAAATTTCTTCAAAATAATTTACTTGGCAGCACGCTTCGCAGAAACGATACAAACTCTGCCTAGTCTACGGGTAGACGGCAACATGGCGGCGACGGGTGAGGGTCCATGGTTCTGAAAATACGACCCTGCGCTATCGAGCTAGAACCAATCACGAGCTTAGAACGAGACAGAAGCTGGCACACGCAAGCTCTGTCTCTCTCTCTCATTTTTCATGACCTCGTTCTGAAACCCGTGAGATACGTATTGCGCGGTCCAGGTCTATAGGTTTATGTTAGCATGATCCGAAAGCGGATCGATGGTGGCGCCGTCGCACAGGGAAAGAATGCAGCCAGCGAATCGTTAGTGGCGCCATCGCACGGCGAAAAATTACAGCCATTCCAGCCGTGGCATGCATAGACCTACAGAACTGGACCGCGGAATAGGCAATTTAAGATGTTCGTCAAGAGTAAGAGAGATGGAGCGTGTGTGTGCCAACTCTCTCTACACAGTGCCGTTATATTTTTATTTTGGGCCCCGAGTATGAAATTGTTCTCTTTGCCAATAAAAAGGTTATTATTTTCAGTAGAATATTGTTATAAAAATAACAAGGGTCGAAAGTTTTCAATAGCTTTCATAACTTGTCTGGAAGAAAGCAATAGTCATCACCAATTACTATTTTCCCTTCTTCATTTCGAAAAGATTATCTTCGAACTTTTATTGATTTTCAAGTATCAGTATTGAAAATATCTATGAACGGAGTATTCGACAAATATAAGGGTTAATCTGAAAAAAAAAAAAAAAAACAATTTCGACAGTTTTGTTCGTTAGATGCGGGTAAACCCAGAATGTTTTTGAATAACCCGCCATAACTATCACTTACCATCCGGGCCCCTGCCTCACCTACGAAGAAGAACCAACCTTTTCTCGATATACGCTTACTTACCCACGTAATATCTGCTGTACCGCAATCTTGTTTTAAATAAAAGAAACATATCCCTCTAAATGAATAATCTTATTTATCCTGCGCCATCATTGTTTTCAATTTTATTTTATTGCACAATGTCTCATCACATTTGAGTATTAAAATGTTTATTATAAAATATATCATATAGTTTAAAAAATATAGAATACGGCATATCATAAATTCTAAAACATATATATATTATAACAATAAATATTTTCCATGACAGTATTAAATCTAAGTCTATAAATTCCTTGAATCAGATGTTATTGATTTTTAAATAGAATTAATTCGGTATTCTTTGCTCGTACTCTAGATTCGTGTTTGAATTTTGTCGTACTCTCGTGATTCTGCAGTCTTACTTTAAAAAACGTTGACAAAATTTTCTTAATCGATAAAATTTTATGGTCAGTATACAGATATCATTGACAAACCAACCTGCGATTCTTCTAACTGTTTTTTCCGTCAAAACTTCCTAAACATTTTCTTACTCGAAGACTTTGAATTTTCTCAAAGTGAGTTCTGCAGCGCGGACAAACAAGTTTCGATAACATTCGAGGATGGTGAACATAATTTCCGTCTATTTTTAATTCTACTGCAAACGTGATAATTCTTCGGTGTTCGACAAAAATTGCTGACACTTTTTACATTCAATTGAATTATAAATTTTATTTACTACAAAACCCGCTATATGGCCTACAACATCTCTCATATACGCTACGTTTACATCCGTATATACCGCCGGAGTGTTATAATCATGCTCCTGTGATACACAATAACCGAAATTATCACCCATACTGTTGCTGAAATTGTCGCTCTTGTTTAGATTGCCACTAACATTATCACTACGTGTATTTGTTATTGAATCTTTTTGTTTTTTTTTCCGTTCGTTTGTAAAAGACAGGTGTCATCTTGTTGAAGACAATTGCTACTATACGATGAACCTCCCACTTGAGCGTATACTAGAAGCCATTTGAATGCACTTTCAAACTGTTCTGTTGTTGGGTTATTGTTGAAGCCACCACGCGACCTGAAACTCGAAAAAAAAAAAGTTCTCAATGATCTTGCGATAGTTTGTACGTTAATAAATATCGAATCGGCGACTTAGGTGTTGAAGCATATTTTTCAAGATTTGAAATGCAACTACTCATTGAAACTGTGAGTCCGTAAAAACCTAATTTTCTTTTGCTTCGTAATATTGGTTTATTGTCGTGAGATTTTTAATGTACTCTTCGTGGTCTGCAACTTTTAATTTAATTTCTGTAATATTATTTTCATTAATTGGACTTTTGTTGTGATCTTTTACAAATGCCTGCCTTGAATTTAAAATATCGAAAATGTTGTTCATAATCATACAGAATTTTTCTGTACCTTGCGAGTCCAAAAAGTCGGGTATTTTGATTATGGTTAAATAATTGGGTAGCTAACTTAACTTTCATTTTCTCAGTCTCATAATTGATGTGTCCTTTACTGATTTTCGTGCCAGCATCTAAACCATATTGATATTGATAAAAAACTAATTTTGAGAAATGCTTCCATCGTACAATTAATTTATTACCATCAAACCGTTCTTTTTCATCACCTAACATATTCCGAACTAATTTCATAGCATGGCATGCGTCAAAAATAACAAAAATTGGCTCTTTTGATGTCGGATGTGAAAAAGATAAGTCGAAGTTGTTGGTGTGAGAAAAATTTACCCCTAAGCTACGACTCATCGTTACATTGGACGAGCCACCATCAAAAGTTAATGACACGACATTCATTCCAGTAGGATGTAACATATTTAAACATTCCAAAATAATCTCCGATCTTTCTTTACCACTCAATCCATCAATGAAATGGTAAGCTACTGGAATTTTCCAATTTTCATTTAAACATACCACCATTTTTGCAATGTTTGTTGTAAGTAACAAAACCATTGTATCGTTTCCCATTCCACCTTACATTTTTTCTGATAGCCATGTCATCGACGGTAAAACTGCACAACAATGTTTTCTCCAATTTCTTCGCTCGATCGATCTCATCTCTTATTACATCCAATGCTGCTTCACACGTTCCTGGATTAACGTCAATCTCACTCAACCGCATCGTCTGAGAGTCCCAGTATGTGGTAATATTGGGAAAATAGTTCTGAGACATTTATAGGCTTTTGCGGACAGAAAAGACATGGTCGATGCAAAAACTCTCAAGGGAAGTGGATGAAATGCTACTTTTTTCTCAGTTGATTTCAGATGAGAAAATATATAGCTTCGGATACTGGCCCCATATTTGACTGAAATACGAGTGAATAACTTATAATAAATATGTATAAATTTTAACGACAAATTGATCTTCATAACATGATTTATCACAATATTCTATTTATGCAACACTTATTTCAATGTAATTGTTATTATCTCAAATAGATAAATATATTACATTTGGATTAAAATCGAAGAATTAAATATATACAATTTCTATTGTAAATAATTGAATTTATACAATTTTTGTTGGACGCATTGATCAAATATATATTTTTGTTGTATGGATTGAGTATATAAAATTTATTTTCGTACAAAATTTGATTTTGATATTTCTTTAGCGATTAAAATACTCACATGCATCATAATTTTTTACTCTGCTTCGTGCTCCTTCCGTAATTGCTGCATCATCCTACCTTTCGCAATAGATTTATATTTCCATAATCGTTGATTTTGGCATTTCAGAGATAATATTTTATTTGTTCTCTCTTTTAATTTTTTCTCCGTGTAAAGTTGTCGATTGCGTTCAATTGAAGCGCATTTTATTGCCTTATCCGAACAAACTCTTCAAGCCGGAGGTTCTTCGACTACGTCATCAGTTCTAGAACATTACCATTATTGATTATTATTAACAATTTGTAAAATTTGTATAACATTCTTATCAATAATAATGTAATTTAATGAATAATTGCCTTTCCATCATTGTTTCGCTGCTAATGCGTTCTTCAATGGTCGAAGTGGAGGCGCTGGATGTAGAATCGCAAAAATTTATTACATCAGCCGATGATACGCTCTTAATTTCGGTTTAGGAAGATGGTACGGATGAATTATTGCTTGTGAGCGTTGATTCTGAAGGCAAATGAAATGTTGGAAGACTGCCTCGTTTTGGAAATGCTCTTCCCTCACCTGCACCGTAGCGAAAACAGTTTTTGTTGAAATGTAGTGAACAAACTGATTGTGACGCCAAACGTTCGTTACTTTTACGCAAAATTTGCAACCATTTCGTTCTTTCACCTCCAGTGGTATAGGAAATCTATAATAGTTATAATGAAGAATAGATTAGTGATACAACAAACTCTGAGAATGTTGTAGCCGGTGTTCTCACTTGTTTTAGCAGACATTCAATTATAATAACATTATTACAGCCACATTTTTGAAAAGTGATGAAGTACACGATCTGATTATTAAATTATTCTGTCAAATATATTGTTCAAAAATTGTTATGCTTGTAATTAAGTATTACTATATTTCTAAAACTTAACCTAATTCATACTTACTTGTGAAATGATCTGCGTGGTATTTTATCAGATCGCCACTTACAAATATAACAGGGTATGCACACCATAGCGATTATGGTCACCTCGAAAAAACATTATCTAAAAATAAATTTCTTCAAAATAATTTACTTGGCAGCACGCTTCGCAGAAACGATACAAACTCTGCCTAGTCTACGGGTAGACGGCAACATGGCGGCGACGGGTGAGGGTCCATGGTTCTGAAAATACGACCCTGCGCTATCGAGCTAGAACCAATCACGAGCTTAGAACGAGACAGAAGCTGGCACACGCAAGCTCTGTCTCTCTCTCTCATTTTTCATGACCTCGTTCTGAAACCCGTGAGATACGTATTGCGCGGTCCAGGTCTATAGGTTTATGTTAGCATGATCCGAAAGCGGATCGATGGTGGCGCCGTCGCACAGGGAAAGAATGCAGCCAGCGAATCGTTAGTGGCGCCATCGCACGGCGAAAAATTACAGCCATTCCAGCCGTGGCATGCATAGACCTACAGAACTGGACCGCGGAATAGGCAATTTAAGATGTTCGTCAAGAGTAAGAGAGATGGAGCGTGTGTGTGCCAACTCTCTCTACACAGTGCCGTTATATTTTTATTTTGGGCCCCGAGTATGAAATTGTTCTCTTTGCCAATAAAAAGGTTATTATTTTCAGTAGAATATTGTTATAAAAATAACAAGGGTCGAAAGTTTTCAATAGCTTTCATAACTTGTCTGGAAGAAAGCAATAGTCATCACCAATTACTATTTTCCCTTCTTCATTTTGAAAAGATTATCTTCGAACTTTTATTGATTTTCAAGTATCAGTATTGAAAATATCTATGAACGGAGTATTCGACAAATATAAGGGTTAATCTGAAAAAAAAAAAAAAAAACAATTTCGACAGTTTTGTTCGTTAGATGCGGGTAAACCCAGAATGTTTTTGAATAACCCGCCATAACTATCACTTACCATCCGGGCCCCTGCCTCACCTACGAAGAAGAACCAACCTTTTCTCGATATACGCTTACTTACCCACGTAATATCTGCTGTACCGCAATCTTGTTTTAAATAAAAGAAACATATCCCTCTAAATGAATAATCTTATTTATCCTGCGCCATCATTGTTTTCAATTTTATTTTATTGCACAATGTCTCATCACATTTGAGTATTAAAATGTTTATTATAAAATATATCATATAGTTTAAAAAATATAGAATACGGCATATCATAAATTCTAAAACATATATATATTATAACAATAAATATTTTCCATGACAGTATTAAATCTAAGTCTATAAATTCCTTGAATCAGATGTTATTGATTTTTAAATAGAATTAATTCGGTATTCTTTGCTCGTACTCTAGATTCGTGTTTGAATTTTGTCGTACTCTCGTGATTCTGCAGTCTTACTTTAAAAAACGTTGACAAAATTTTCTTAATCGATAAAATTTTATGGTCAGTATACAGATATCATTGACAAACCAACCTGCGATTCTTCTAACTGTTTTTTCCGTCAAAACTTCCTAAACATTTTCTTACTCGAAGACTTTGAATTTTCTCAAAGTGAGTTCTGCAGCGCGGACAAACAAGTTTCGATAACATTCGAGGATGGTGAACATAATTTCCGTCTATTTTTAATTCTACTGCAAACGTGATAATTCTTCGGTGTTCGACAAAAATTGCTGACACTTTTTACATTCAATTGAATTATAAATTTTATTTACTACAAAACCCGCTATATGGCCTACAACATCTCTCATATACGCTACGTTTACATCCGTATATACCGCCGGAGTGTTATAATCATGCTCCTGTGATACACAATAACCGAAATTATCACCCATACTGTTGCTGAAATTGTCGCTCTTGTTTAGATTGCCACTAACATTATCACTACGTGTATTTGTTATTGAATCTTTTTGTTTTTTTTTCCGTTCGTTTGTAAAAGACAGGTGTCATCTTGTTGAAGACAATTGCTACTATACGATGAACCTCCCACTTGAGCGTATACTAGAAGCCATTTGAATGCACTTTCAAACTGTTCTGTTGTTGGGTTATTGTTGAAGCCACCACGCGACCTGAAACTCGAAAAAAAAAAGTTCTCAATGATCTTGCGATAGTTTGTACGTTAATAAATATCGAATCGGCGACTTAGGTGTTGAAGCATATTTTTCAAAAATTGAAATGCAACTACTCATTGAAACTGTGAGTCCGTAAAAACCTAATTTTCTTTTGCTTCGTAATATTGGTTTATTGTCGTGAGATTTTTAATGTACTCTTCGTGGTCTGCAACTTTTAATTTAATTTCTGTAATATTATTTTCATTAATTGGACTTTTGTTGTGATCTTTTACAAATGCCTGCCTTGAATTTAAAATATCGAAAATGTTGTTCATAATCATACAGAATTTTTCTGTACCTTGCGAGTCCAAAAAGTCGGGTATTTTGATTATGGTTAAATAATTGGGTAGCTAACTTAACTTTCATTTTCTCAGTCTCATAATTGATGTGTCCTTTACTGATTTTCGTGCCAGCATCTAAACCATATTGATATTGATAAAAAACTAATTTTGAGAAATGCTTCCATCGTACAATTAATTTATTACCATCAAACCGTTCTTTTTCATCACCTAACATATTCCGAACTAATTTCATAGCATGGCATGCGTCAAAAATAACAAAAATTGGCTCTTTTGATGTCGGATGTGAAAAAGATAATTCGAAGTTGTTGGTGTGAGAAAAATTTACCCCTAAGCTACGACTCATCGTTACATTGGACGAGCCACCATCAAAAGTTAATGACACGACATTCATTCCAGTAGGATGTAACATATTTAAACATTCCAAAATAATCTCCGATCTTTCTTTACCACTCAATCCATCAATGAAATGGTAAGCTACTGGAATTTTCCAATTTTCATTTAAACATACCACCATTTTTGCAATGTTTGTTGTAAGTAACAAAACCATTGTATCGTTTCCCATTCCACCTTACATTTTTTCTGATAGCCATGTCATCGACGGTAAAACTGCACAACAATGTTTTCTCCAATTTCTTCGCTCGATCGATCTCATCTCTTATTACATCCAATGCTGCTTCACACGTTCCTGGATTAACGTCAATCTCACTCAACCGCATCGTCTGAGAGTCCCAGTATGTGGTAATATTGGGAAAATAGTTCTGAGACATTTATAGGCTTTTGCGGACAGAAAAGACATGGTCGATGCAAAAACTCTCAAGGGAAGTGGATGAAATGCTACTTTTTTCTCAGTTGATTTCAGATGAGAAAATATATAGCTTCGGATACTGGCCCCATATTTGACTGAAATACGAGTGAATAACTTATAATAAATATGTATAAATTTTAACGACAAATTGATCTTCATAACATGATTTATCACAATATTCTATTTATGCAACACTTATTTCAATGTAATTGTTATTATCTCAAATAGATAAATATATTACATTTGGATTAAAATCGAAGAATTAAATATATACAATTTCTATTGTAAATAATTGAATTTATACAATTTTTGTTGGACGCATTGATCAAATATATATTTTTGTTGTATGGATTGAGTATATAAAATTTATTTTCGTACAAAATTTGATTTTGATATTTCTTTAGCGATTAAAATACTCACATGCATCATAATTTTTTACTCTGCTTCGTGCTCCTTCCGTAATTGCTGCATCATCCTACCTTTCGCAATAGATTTATATTTCCATAATCGTTGATTTTGGCATTTCAGAGATAATATTTTATTTGTTCTCTCTTTTAATTTTTTCTCCGTGTAAAGTTGTCGATTGCGTTCAATTGAAGCGCATTTTATTGCCTTATCCGAACAAACTCTTCAAGCCGGAGGTTCTTCGACTACGTCATCAGTTCTAGAACATTACCATTATTGATTATTATTAACAATTTGTAAAATTTGTATAACATTCTTATCAATAATAATGTAATTTAATGAATAATTGCCTTTCCATCATTGTTTCGCTGCTAATGCGTTCTTCAATGGTCGAAGTGGAGGCGCTGGATGTAGAATCGCAAAAATTTATTACATCAGCCGATGATACGCTCTTAATTTCGGTTTAGGAAGATGGTACGGATGAATTATTGCTTGTGAGCGTTGATTCTGAAGGCAAATGAAATGTTGGAAGACTGCCTCGTTTTGGAAATGCTCTTCCCTCACCTGCACCGTAGCGAAAACAGTTTTTGTTGAAATGTAGTGAACAAACTGATTGTGACGCCAAACGTTCGTTACTTTTACGCAAAATTTGCAACCATTTCGTTCTTTCACCTCCAGTGGTATAGGAAATCTATAATAGTTATAATGAAGAATAGATTAGTGATACAACAAACTCTGAGAATGTTGTAGCCGGTGTTCTCACTTGTTTTAGCAGACATTCAATTATAATAACATTATTACAGCCACATTTTTGAAAAGTAATGAAGTACACGATCTGATTATTAAATTATTCTGTCAAATATATTGTTCAAAAATTGTTATGCTTGTAATTAAGTATTACTATATTTCTAAAACTTAACCTAATTCATACTTACTTGTGAAATGATCTGCGTGGTATTTTATCAGATCGCCACTTACAAATATAACAGGGTATGCACACCATAGCGATTATGGTCACCTCGAAAAAACATTATCTAAAAATAAATTTCTTCAAAATAATTTACTTGGCAGCACGCTTCGCAGAAACGATACAAACTCTGCCTAGTCTACGGGTAGACGGCAACATGGCGGCGACGGGTGAGGGTCCATGGTTCTGAAAATACGACCCTGCGCTATCGAGCTAGAACCAATCACGAGCTTAGAACGAGACAGAAGCTGGCACACGCAAGCTCTGTCTCTCTCTCTCATTTTTCATGACCTCGTTCTGAAACCCGTGAGATACGTATTGCGCGGTCCAGGTCTATAGGTTTATGTTAGCATGATCCGAAAGCGGATCGATGGTGGCGCCGTCGCACAGGGAAAGAATGCAGCCAGCGAATCGTTAGTGGCGCCATCGCACGGCGAAAAATTACAGCCATTCCAGCCGTGGCATGCATAGACCTACAGAACTGGACCGCGGAATAGGCAATTTAAGATGTTCGTCAAGAGTAAGAGAGATGGAGCGTGTGTGTGCCAACTCTCTCTACACAGTGCCGTTATATTTTTATTTTGGGCCCCGAGTATGAAATTGTTCTCTTTGCCAATAAAAAGGTTATTATTTTCAGTAGAATATTGTTATAAAAATAACAAGGGTCGAAAGTTTTCAATAGCTTTCATAACTTGTCTGGAAGAAAGCAATAGTCATCACCAATTACTATTTTCCCTTCTTCATTTCGAAAAGATTATCTTCGAACTTTTATTGATTTTCAAGTATCAGTATTGAAAATATCTATGAACGGAGTATTCGACAAATATAAGGGTTAATCTGAAAAAAAAAAAAAAAAACAATTTCGACAGTTTTGTTCGTTAGATGCGGGTAAACCCAGAATGTTTTTGAATAACCCGCCATAACTATCACTTACCATCCGGGCCCCTGCCTCACCTACGAAGAAGAACCAACCTTTTCTCGATATACGCTTACTTACCCACGTAATATCTGCTGTACCGCAATCTTGTTTTAAATAAAAGAAACATATCCCTCTAAATGAATAATCTTATTTATCCTGCGCCATCATTGTTTTCAATTTTATTTTATTGCACAATGTCTCATCACATTTGAGTATTAAAATGTTTATTATAAAATATATCATATAGTTTAAAAAATATAGAATACGGCATATCATAAATTCTAAAACATATATATATTATAACAATAAATATTTTCCATGACAGTATTAAATCTAAGTCTATAAATTCCTTGAATCAGATGTTATTGATTTTTAAATAGAATTAATTCGGTATTCTTTGCTCGTACTCTAGATTCGTGTTTGAATTTTGTCGTACTCTCGTGATTCTGCAGTCTTACTTTAAAAAACGTTGACAAAATTTTCTTAATCGATAAAATTTTATGGTCAGTATACAGATATCATTGACAAACCAACCTGCGATTCTTCTAACTGTTTTTTCCGTCAAAACTTCCTAAACATTTTCTTACTCGAAGACTTTGAATTTTCTCAAAGTGAGTTCTGCAGCGCGGACAAACAAGTTTCGATAACATTCGAGGATGGTGAACATAATTTCCGTCTATTTTTAATTCTACTGCAAACGTGATAATTCTTCGGTGTTCGACAAAAATTGCTGACACTTTTTACATTCAATTGAATTATAAATTTTATTTACTACAAAACCCGCTATATGGCCTACAACATCTCTCATATACGCTACGTTTACATCCGTATATACCGCCGGAGTGTTATAATCATGCTCCTGTGATACACAATAACCGAAATTATCACCCATACTGTTGCTGAAATTGTCGCTCTTGTTTAGATTGCCACTAACATTATCACTACGTGTATTTGTTATTGAATCTTTTTGTTTTTTTTTCCGTTCGTTTGTAAAAGACAGGTGTCATCTTGTTGAAGACAATTGCTACTATACGATGAACCTCCCACTTGAGCGTATACTAGAAGCCATTTGAATGCACTTTCAAACTGTTCTGTTGTTGGGTTATTGTTGAAGCCACCACGCGACCTGAAACTCGAAAAAAAAAAAGTTCTCAATGATCTTGCGATAGTTTGTACGTTAATAAATATCGAATCGGCGACTTAGGTGTTGAAGCATATTTTTCAAAAATTGAAATGCAACTACTCATTGAAACTGTGAGTCCGTAAAAACCTAATTTTCTTTTGCTTCGTAATATTGGTTTATTGTCGTGAGATTTTTAATGTACTCTTCGTGGTCTGCAACTTTTAATTTAATTTCTGTAATATTATTTTCATTAATTGGACTTTTGTTGTGATCTTTTACAAATGCCTGCCTTGAATTTAAAATATCGAAAATGTTGTTCATAATCATACAGAATTTTTCTGTACCTTGCGAGTCCAAAAAGTCGGGTATTTTGATTATGGTTAAATAATTGGGTAGCTAACTTAACTTTCATTTTCTCAGTCTCATAATTGATGTGTCCTTTACTGATTTTCGTGCCAGCATCTAAACCATATTGATATTGATAAAAAACTAATTTTGAGAAATGCTTCCATCGTACAATTAATTTATTACCATCAAACCGTTCTTTTTCATCACCTAACATATTCCGAACTAATTTCATAGCATGGCATGCGTCAAAAATAACAAAAATTGGCTCTTTTGATGTCGGATGTGAAAAAGATAAGTCGAAGTTGTTGGTGTGAGAAAAATTTACCCCTAAGCTACGACTCATCGTTACATTGGACGAGCCACCATCAAAAGTTAATGACACGACATTCATTCCAGTAGGATGTAACATATTTAAACATTCCAAAATAATCTCCGATCTTTCTTTACCACTCAATCCATCAATGAAATGGTAAGCTACTGGAATTTTCCAATTTTCATTTAAACATACCACCATTTTTGCAATGTTTGTTGTAAGTAACAAAACCATTGTATCGTTTCCCATTCCACCTTACATTTTTTCTGATAGCCATGTCATCGACGGTAAAACTGCACAACAATGTTTTCTCCAATTTCTTCGCTCGATCGATCTCATCTCTTATTACATCCAATGCTGCTTCACACGTTCCTGGATTAACGTCAATCTCACTCAACCGCATCGTCTGAGAGTCCCAGTATGTGGTAATATTGGGAAAATAGTTCTGAGACATTTATAGGCTTTTGCGGACAGAAAAGACATGGTCGATGCAAAAACTCTCAAGGGAAGTGGATGAAATGCTACTTTTTTCTCAGTTGATTTCAGATGAGAAAATATATAGCTTCGGATACTGGCCCCATATTTGACTGAAATACGAGTGAATAACTTATAATAAATATGTATAAATTTTAACGACAAATTGATCTTCATAACATGATTTATCACAATATTCTATTTATGCAACACTTATTTCAATGTAATTGTTATTATCTCAAATAGATAAATATATTACATTTGGATTAAAATCGAAGAATTAAATATATACAATTTCTATTGTAAATAATTGAATTTATACAATTTTTGTTGGACGCATTGATCAAATATATATTTTTGTTGTATGGATTGAGTATATAAAATTTATTTTCGTACAAAATTTGATTTTGATATTTCTTTAGCGATTAAAATACTCACATGCATCATAATTTTTTACTCTGCTTCGTGCTCCTTCCGTAATTGCTGCATCATCCTACCTTTCGCAATAGATTTATATTTCCATAATCGTTGATTTTGGCATTTCAGAGATAATATTTTATTTGTTCTCTCTTTTAATTTTTTCTCCGTGTAAAGTTGTCGATTGCGTTCAATTGAAGCGCATTTTATTGCCTTATCCGAACAAACTCTTCAAGCCGGAGGTTCTTCGACTACGTCATCAGTTCTAGAACATTACCATTATTGATTATTATTAACAATTTGTAAAATTTGTATAACATTCTTATCAATAATAATGTAATTTAATGAATAATTGCCTTTCCATCATTGTTTCGCTGCTAATGCGTTCTTCAATGGTCGAAGTGGAGGCGCTGGATGTAGAATCGCAAAAATTTATTACATCAGCCGATGATACGCTCTTAATTTCGGTTTAGGAAGATGGTACGGATGAATTATTGCTTGTGAGCGTTGATTCTGAAGGCAAATGAAATGTTGGAAGACTGCCTCGTTTTGGAAATGCTCTTCCCTCACCTGCACCGTAGCGAAAACAGTTTTTGTTGAAATGTAGTGAACAAACTGATTGTGACGCCAAACGTTCGTTACTTTTACGCAAAATTTGCAACCATTTCGTTCTTTCACCTCCAGTGGTATAGGAAATCTATAATAGTTATAATGAAGAATAGATTAGTGATACAACAAACTCTGAGAATGTTGTAGCCGGTGTTCTCACTTGTTTTAGCAGACATTCAATTATAATAACATTATTACAGCCACATTTTTGAAAAGTAATGAAGTACACGATCTGATTATTAAATTATTCTGTCAAATATATTGTTCAAAAATTGTTATGCTTGTAATTAAGTATTACTATATTTCTAAAACTTAACCTAATTCATACTTACTTGTGAAATGATCTGCGTGGTATTTTATCAGATCGCCACTTACAAATATAACAGGGTATGCACACCATAGCGATTATGGTCACCTCGAAAAAACATTATCTAAAAATAAATTTCTTCAAAATAATTTACTTGGCAGCACGCTTCGCAGAAACGATACAAACTCTGCCTAGTCTACGGGTAGACGGCAACATGGCGGCGACGGGTGAGGGTCCATGGTTCTGAAAATACGACCCTGCGCTATCGAGCTAGAACCAATCACGAGCTTAGAACGAGACAGAAGCTGGCACACGCAAGCTCTGTCTCTCTCTCTCATTTTTCATGACCTCGTTCTGAAACCCGTGAGATACGTATTGCGCGGTCCAGGTCTATAGGTTTATGTTAGCATGATCCGAAAGCGGATCGATGGTGGCGCCGTCGCACAGGGAAAGAATGCAGCCAGCGAATCGTTAGTGGCGCCATCGCACGGCGAAAAATTACAGCCATTCCAGCCGTGGCATGCATAGACCTACAGAACTGGACCGCGGAATAGGCAATTTAAGATGTTCGTCAAGAGTAAGAGAGATGGAGCGTGTGTGTGCCAACTCTCTCTACACAGTGCCGTTATATTTTTATTTTGGGCCCCGAGTATGAAATTGTTCTCTTTGCCAATAAAAAGGTTATTATTTTCAGTAGAATATTGTTATAAAAATAACAAGGGTCGAAAGTTTTCAATAGCTTTCATAACTTGTCTGGAAGAAAGCAATAGTCATCACCAATTACTATTTTCCCTTCTTCATTTCGAAAAGATTATCTTCGAACTTTTATTGATTTTCAAGTATCAGTATTGAAAATATCTATGAACGGAGTATTCGACAAATATAAGGGTTAATCTGAAAAAAAAAAAAAAAAACAATTTCGACAGTTTTGTTCGTTAGATGCGGGTAAACCCAGAATGTTTTTGAATAACCCGCCATAACTATCACTTACCATCCGGGCCCCTGCCTCACCTACGAAGAAGAACCAACCTTTTCTCGATATACGCTTACTTACCCACGTAATATCTGCTGTACCGCAATCTTGTTTTAAATAAAAGAAACATATCCCTCTAAATGAATAATCTTATTTATCCTGCGCCATCATTGTTTTCAATTTTATTTTATTGCACAATGTCTCATCACATTTGAGTATTAAAATGTTTATTATAAAATATATCATATAGTTTAAAAAATATAGAATACGGCATATCATAAATTCTAAAACATATATATATTATAACAATAAATATTTTCCATGACAGTATTAAATCTAAGTCTATAAATTCCTTGAATCAGATGTTATTGATTTTTAAATAGAATTAATTCGGTATTCTTTGCTCGTACTCTAGATTCGTGTTTGAATTTTGTCGTACTCTCGTGATTCTGCAGTCTTACTTTAAAAAACGTTGACAAAATTTTCTTAATCGATAAAATTTTATGGTCAGTATACAGATATCATTGACAAACCAACCTGCGATTCTTCTAACTGTTTTTTCCGTCAAAACTTCCTAAACATTTTCTTACTCGAAGACTTTGAATTTTCTCAAAGTGAGTTCTGCAGCGCGGACAAACAAGTTTCGATAACATTCGAGGATGGTGAACATAATTTCCGTCTATTTTTAATTCTACTGCAAACGTGATAATTCTTCGGTGTTCGACAAAAATTGCTGACACTTTTTACATTCAATTGAATTATAAATTTTATTTACTACAAAACCCGCTATATGGCCTACAACATCTCTCATATACGCTACGTTTACATCCGTATATACCGCCGGAGTGTTATAATCATGCTCCTGTGATACACAATAACCGAAATTATCACCCATACTGTTGCTGAAATTGTCGCTCTTGTTTAGATTGCCACTAACATTATCACTACGTGTATTTGTTATTGAATCTTTTTGTTTTTTTTTCCGTTCGTTTGTAAAAGACAGGTGTCATCTTGTTGAAGACAATTGCTACTATACGATGAACCTCCCACTTGAGCGTATACTAGAAGCCATTTGAATGCACTTTCAAACTGTTCTGTTGTTGGGTTATTGTTGAAGCCACCACGCGACCTGAAACTCGAAAAAAAAAAAGTTCTCAATGATCTTGCGATAGTTTGTACGTTAATAAATATCGAATCGGCGACTTAGGTGTTGAAGCATATTTTTCAAAAATTGAAATGCAACTACTCATTGAAACTGTGAGTCCGTAAAAACCTAATTTTCTTTTGCTTCGTAATATTGGTTTATTGTCGTGAGATTTTTAATGTACTCTTCGTGGTCTGCAACTTTTAATTTAATTTCTGTAATATTATTTTCATTAATTGGACTTTTGTTGTGATCTTTTACAAATGCCTGCCTTGAATTTAAAATATCGAAAATGTTGTTCATAATCATACAGAATTTTTCTGTACCTTGCGAGTCCAAAAAGTCGGGTATTTTGATTATGGTTAAATAATTGGGTAGCTAACTTAACTTTCATTTTCTCAGTCTCATAATTGATGTGTCCTTTACTGATTTTCGTGCCAGCATCTAAACCATATTGATATTGATAAAAAACTAATTTTGAGAAATGCTTCCATCGTACAATTAATTTATTACCATCAAACCGTTCTTTTTCATCACCTAACATATTCCGAACTAATTTCATAGCATGGCATGCGTCAAAAATAACAAAAATTGGCTCTTTTGATGTCGGATGTGAAAAAGATAAGTCGAAGTTGTTGGTGTGAGAAAAATTTACCCCTAAGCTACGACTCATCGTTACATTGGACGAGCCACCATCAAAAGTTAATGACACGACATTCATTCCAGTAGGATGTAACATATTTAAACATTCCAAAATAATCTCCGATCTTTCTTTACCACTCAATCCATCAATGAAATGGTAAGCTACTGGAATTTTCCAATTTTCATTTAAACATACCACCATTTTTGCAATGTTTGTTGTAAGTAACAAAACCATTGTATCGTTTCCCATTCCACCTTACATTTTTTCTGATAGCCATGTCATCGACGGTAAAACTGCACAACAATGTTTTCTCCAATTTCTTCGCTCGATCGATCTCATCTCTTATTACATCCAATGCTGCTTCACACGTTCCTGGATTAACGTCAATCTCACTCAACCGCATCGTCTGAGAGTCCCAGTATGTGGTAATATTGGGAAAATAGTTCTGAGACATTTATAGGCTTTTGCGGACAGAAAAGACATGGTCGATGCAAAAACTCTCAAGGGAAGTGGATGAAATGCTACTTTTTTCTCAGTTGATTTCAGATGAGAAAATATATAGCTTCGGATACTGGCCCCATATTTGACTGAAATACGAGTGAATAACTTATAATAAATATGTATAAATTTTAACGACAAATTGATCTTCATAACATGATTTATCACAATATTCTATTTATGCAACACTTATTTCAATGTAATTGTTATTATCTCAAATAGATAAATATATTACATTTGGATTAAAATCGAAGAATTAAATATATACAATTTCTATTGTAAATAATTGAATTTATACAATTTTTGTTGGACGCATTGATCAAATATATATTTTTGTTGTATGGATTGAGTATATAAAATTTATTTTCGTACAAAATTTGATTTTGATATTTCTTTAGCGATTAAAATACTCACATGCATCATAATTTTTTACTCTGCTTCGTGCTCCTTCCGTAATTGCTGCATCATCCTACCTTTCGCAATAGATTTATATTTCCATAATCGTTGATTTTGGCATTTCAGAGATAATATTTTATTTGTTCTCTCTTTTAATTTTTTCTCCGTGTAAAGTTGTCGATTGCGTTCAATTGAAGCGCATTTTATTGCCTTATCCGAACAAACTCTTCAAGCCGGAGGTTCTTCGACTACGTCATCAGTTCTAGAACATTACCATTATTGATTATTATTAACAATTTGTAAAATTTGTATAACATTCTTATCAATAATAATGTAATTTAATGAATAATTGCCTTTCCATCATTGTTTCGCTGCTAATGCGTTCTTCAATGGTCGAAGTGGAGGCGCTGGATGTAGAATCGCAAAAATTTATTACATCAGCCGATGATACGCTCTTAATTTCGGTTTAGGAAGATGGTACGGATGAATTATTGCTTGTGAGCGTTGATTCTGAAGGCAAATGAAATGTTGGAAGACTGCCTCGTTTTGGAAATGCTCTTCCCTCACCTGCACCGTAGCGAAAACAGTTTTTGTTGAAATGTAGTGAACAAACTGATTGTGACGCCAAACGTTCGTTACTTTTACGCAAAATTTGCAACCATTTCGTTCTTTCACCTCCAGTGGTATAGGAAATCTATAATAGTTATAATGAAGAATAGATTAGTGATACAACAAACTCTGAGAATGTTGTAGCCGGTGTTCTCACTTGTTTTAGCAGACATTCAATTATAATAACATTATTACAGCCACATTTTTGAAAAGTAATGAAGTACACGATCTGATTATTAAATTATTCTGTCAAATATATTGTTCAAAAATTGTTATGCTTGTAATTAAGTATTACTATATTTCTAAAACTTAACCTAATTCATACTTACTTGTGAAATGATCTGCGTGGTATTTTATCAGATCGCCACTTACAAATATAACAGGGTATGCACACCATAGCGATTATGGTCACCTCGAAAAAACATTATCTAAAAATAAATTTCTTCAAAATAATTTACTTGGCAGCACGCTTCGCAGAAACGATACAAACTCTGCCTAGTCTACGGGTAGACGGCAACATGGCGGCGACGGGTGAGGGTCCATGGTTCTGAAAATACGACCCTGCGCTATCGAGCTAGAACCAATCACGAGCTTAGAACGAGACAGAAGCTGGCACACGCAAGCTCTGTCTCTCTCTCTCATTTTTTCATGACCTCGTTCTGAAACCCGTGAGATACGTATTGCGCGGTCCAGGTCTATAGGTTTATGTTAGGCATGATCCGAAAGCGGATCGATGGTGGCGCCGTCGCACAGGGAAAGATGCAGCCAGCGAATCGTTGAGTGGCGCCATCGCACGGCGAAAAATACAGCCATTCCAGCCGTGGCATGCATAGACCTACAGAACTGGACCGCGAATAGGCAATTTAAGATGTTCGTCAAGAGTAAGAGAGATGGAGCGTGTGTGTGCCAACTCTCTCTACACAGTGCCGTTATATTTTTATTTTGGGCCCCGAGTATGAAATTGTTCTCTTTGCCAATAAAAAGGTTATTATTTTCAGTAGAATATTGTTATAAAAATAACAAGGGTCGAAAGTTTTCAATAGCTTTCATAACTTGTCTGGAAGAAAGCAATAGTCATCACCAATTACTATTTTCCCTTCTCATTTCGAAAAGATTATCTTCGAACTTTTATTGATTTTCAAGTATCAGTATTGAAAATATCTATGAACGGAGTATTCGACAAATATAAGGGTTAATCTGAAAAAAAAAAAAAAAAACAATTTCGACAGTTTGTTCGTTAGATGCGGGTAAACCCAGAATGTTTTTTGAATAACCCGCCATAACTATCACTTACCATCCGGGCCCCTGCCTCACCTACGAAGAAGAACCAACCTTTTCTCGATATACGCTTACTTACCCACGTAATATCTGCTGTACCGCAATCTTGTTTTAAATAAAAGAAACATATCCCTCTAAATGAATAATCTTATTTATCCTGCGCCATCATTGTTTTCAATTTTATTTTATTGCACAATGTCTCATCACATTTGAGTATTAAAATGTTTATTATAAAATATATCATATAGTTTAAAAAATATAGAATACGGCATATCATAAATTCTAAAACATATATATATTATAACAATAAATATTTTCCATGACAGTATTAAATCTAAGTCTATAAATTCCTTGAATCAGATGTTATTGATTTTTAAATAGAATTAATTCGGTATTCTTTGCTCGTACTCTAGATTCGTGTTTGAATTTTGTCGTACTCTCGTGATTCTGCAGTCTTACTTTAAAAAACGTTGACAAAATTTTCTTAATCGATAAAATTTTATGGTCAGTATACAGATATCATTGACAAACCAACCTGCGATTCTTCTAACTGTTTTTTCCGTCAAAACTTCCTGAACATTTTCTTACTCGAAGACTTTGAATTTTCTCAAAGTGAGTTCTGCAGCGCGGACAAACAAGTTTCGATAACATTCGAGGATGGTGAACATAATTTCCGTCTATTTTTAATTCTACTGCAAACGTGATAATTCTTCGGTGTTCGACAAAAATTGCTGACACTTTTTACATTCAATTGAATTATAAATTTTATTTACTACAAAACCCGCTATATGGCCTACAACATCTCTCATATACGCTACGTTTACATCCGTATATACCGCCGGAGTGTTATAATCATGCTCCTGTGATACACAATAACCGAAATTATCACCCATACTGTTGCTGAAATTGTCGCTCTTGTTTAGATTGCCACTAACATTATCACTACGTGTATTTGTTATTGAATCTTTTTGTTTTTTTTTCCGTTCGTTTGTAAAAGACAGGTGTCATCTTGTTGAAGACAATTGCTACTATACGATGAACCTCCCACTTGAGCGTATACTAGAAGCCATTTGAATGCACTTTCAAACTGTTCTGTTGTTGGGTTATTGTTGAAGCCACCACGCGACCTGAAACTCGAAAAAAAAAAAGTTCTCAATGATCTTGCGATAGTTTGTACGTTAATAAATATCGAATCGGCGACTTAGGTGTTGAAGCATATTTTTCAAAATTGAAATGCAACTACTCATTGAAACTGTGAGTCCGTAAAAACCTAATTTTCTTTTGCTTCGTAATATTGGTTTATTGTCGTGAGATTTTTAATGTACTCTTCGTACTCTGCAACTTTTAATTTAATTTCTGCAATATTATTTTCATTAATTGGACTTTTGTTGTGATCTTTTACAAATGCCTGCCTTGAATTTAAAATATCGAAAATGTTGTTCATAATCATACAGAATTTTTCTGTACCTTGCGAGTCCAAAAAGTCGGGTATTTTGATTATGGTTAAATAATTGGGTAGCTAACTTAACTTTCATTTTCTCAGTCTCATAATTGATGTGTCCTTTACTGATTTTCGTGCCAGCATCTAAACCATATTGATATTGATAAAAAACTAATTTTGAGAAATGCTTCCATCGTACAATTAATTTATTACCATCAAACCGTTCTTTTTCATCACCTAACATATTCCGAACTAATTTCATAGCATGGCATGCGTCAAAAATAACAAAAATTGGCTCTTTTGATGTCGGATGTGAAAAAGATAAGTCGAAGTTGTTGGTGTGAGAAAAATTTACCCCTAAGCTACGACTCATCGTTACATTGGACGAGCCACCATCAAAAGTTAATGACACGACATTCATTCCAGTAGGATGTAACATATTTAAACATTCCAAAATAATCTCCGATCTTTCTTTACCACTCAATCCATCAATGAAATGGTAAGCTACTGGAATTTTCCAATTTTCATTTAAACATACCACCATTTTTGCAATGTTTGTTGTAAGTAACAAAACCATTGTATCGTTTCCCATTCCACCTTACATTTTTTCTGATAGCCATGTCATCGACGGTAAAACTGCACAACAATGTTTTCTCCAATTTCTTCGCTCGATCGATCTCATCTCTTATTACATCCAATGCTGCTTCACACGTTCCTGGATTAACGTCAATCTCACTCAACCGCATCGTCTGAGAGTCCCAGTATGTGGTAATATTGGGAAAATAGTTCTGAGACATTTATAGGCTTTTGCGGACAGAAAAGACATGGTCGATGCAAAAACTCTCAAGGGAAGTGGATGAAATGCTACTTTTTTCTCAGTTGATTTCAGATGAGAAAATATATAGCTTCGGATACTGGCCCCATATTTGACTGAAATACGAGTGAATAACTTATAATAAATATGTATAAATTTTAACGACAAATTGATCTTCATAACATGATTTATCACAATATTCTATTTATGCAACACTTATTTCAATGTAATTGTTATTATCTCAAATAGATAAATATATTACATTTGGATTAAAATCGAAGAATTAAATATATACAATTTCTATTGTAAATAATTGAATTTATACAATTTTTGTTGGACGCATTGATCAAATATATATTTTTGTTGTATGGATTGAGTATATAAAATTTATTTTCGTACAAAATTTGATTTTGATATTTCTTTAGCGATTAAAATACTCACATGCATCAGAACGGCACGAACATTCGGGAAGCAACCGACGTTATAAAAATTTACACCATTAGCCTAACTTGGCTTGCTGGAAGAGACATTTTTAATATTGTATAGAAATTATTAAGAAATTATTAAAATTATTACGTTAATGTAGAAGAGAGGAAAAATGGCGGTGGAGTAGAATCGAGTGCAGCAAGTGAAGGTGTCAAAATAAGTGATAGGAGAGAGAGAAAAGGACAGGAAAAGTCAAGGAAAGTGAGCGTGAAGGGCAGTGAAGACTGGAAAGACAGTGAAGGGTCGCAAGGAAGTGAATAGAGAAGGGAAAACGCAGGAAAGAGAAGAAAAGGGGGAAAGGGAAAGAGGTTAGGAATTAAGGCGCAAAAGGAACCAGATCAGAAAAGGCGGGAGTAAGATAGAAAGACGAGAGGGTGGGAAAACAAGACGGTAGATGGAGACACCAGCAGGTGGAGCGGCTGAGACAGGAGGGAAAGTGCCAGGCGCGATGGATCGCCGACGAAAGGTCCAGGAGAGCAGGACACTGATGAAGGAGAAGGGAGCACTGGGTACCATACGCCGGCCAACGAGGAGATAGAGGCTGGAGACGGACCGAGGAGGGGTAAGCCGACGAACGTGACAAGCCTACAGAGGTGGGCACGTGAGAGAGCGAGTAGCCTAGGCTCACTAGACGGGATGATAGACAGACAAAAGAGAAAGAGAGAGGAAGGAGAGAAAGAAGGACAGACGGGGATCAAGAGAAAAAATAAAACTATCAACACACAGGAAGGGAAGAAGGAAGAAAAGGAAGGCGAAGAGATGCGTAGGCTGTGGGAAAAAATAGAAAAGGTGGCAGAGGAGACGAGAAGAGAGAAAGAAGAAACAAGGAAACAAATTGAAAGCATGAGAGAAGAAATTGAAGAGATAAAAAGAAAGGAGGAAGAGAAACGAGCCGAACTCGAAAGACGTGTGAAAGACCTAGAAAAACAATTGAAAGAGGGGGAAGAAAAAAAGAAGGCGGAACAGAACAGAGAGGCGGAAGAAGAGAGGAGGGAAATAGAAGAGAAAGTAAAAGAGGTGGTGAGAGAGATAGGAGGAGGAGAGGCAGAAAGGGGGACAGCAATGGGGGAAAAGGTGAAGAAAATGGAGGCAGAGATGGAAGGGGGAATGAAAGCAATACAACGAAGAATAGAGGCAATAGAGCGACAAGAAAAAAGGAAAAATATAATAATAAAAGGGATAGACAGGGTGGGGGGGGAGGGAGGGGGGGATGCAAAAACAGTCGCAGAGAAGTTCCTGAGGGAGAATCTGAAAATGATGATAAGGATAAAGGAGGCAAGAGTGCAAAGACTGGGGAGGGAAAGAGAGGGGTTACTAGTGCAAATGGAGGACTATGAAGCGAAAAAAGAGATAATGATGAGAAAGAAAATGCTAGCAGGAACGGAGGTTTTCATAGACGACGACCTAACGTGGAAGGAACGAGAGATTCAGAGAAACCTGATAAGAAGAATGAGCGAAATCAGGGGAAAAGGAGGAAGAGCAAAGGTAGGATACAAAAAGATATGGATAGAAGGAAAGTGTTGGAACTGGAACGAAGAGAAAGAAAAGCTAGAGGAAAGTAAAGAAGGGACGGGAAAGGATTTTCGATCCAAGTGAGGAGAAAAAAGAGAGAAGAGCAAGAAAGTAGCAAGAATGGGGTCAAAATAGCGTTCTGGAACGTAGCGGGTTTGGCGAGAAAAGACGACGAGTTCTGGAAAGGGATGGAAGAATGGGATGTGATGATACTGAGTGAAACATGGGTAGAAGAGAAAGGGTGGGATAAAATAAAAAATAAACTGCCGAAAGGGTATATATGGAAGACGCAGTATGCGAAGAAAGAGCATAAAAAAGGGAGAGCAATAGGAGGAATGGTAATGGGAATAAAAGAAGAAATAGCAGAGGCGGAAAATAAAGAAAGGGACGAACAGGAGGAAGGTTGGATGATAGGGGCAGTGAAAGTGGAAAAAGAGAAATGGTCGGTAATAGGGTTATACGTGAAAGGGGATATAGAAGAAAAAATGACAAAGGTCAAAGAGTTCGAAAGAAAAAAAGGGAGGGGGAGTAAAATAATAGTAGGAGGGGACTTTAACGCGAGGACTGGAGAGGAAGGGGGGGAATATAAGGGTGAGGGAAGAGAAGAGAGGGGGAGAAGCTCAAAGGATAAGATAGTAAACGGGGAAGGGAAAAGAATGCTAGAAGCAATGGAAGAAATGGGATGGGCAATATGGAACGGGAATACGGTAGGAGATGAGGCGGGGGAAGTCACGTTCGTGGGAGGAAGAGGGGAGACAGTGATAGATTATGTGATAGGAGACAGCGAAGCGAAAGAGAAAGTGAGAAGACTGGAAGTGGGAGACAGGATTGACTCAGACCACCACCCGATAATAGTTGAGATAGCGATCGAGAGATGGGAGAGGCAGAAAGAGAAGAAAAGGAAACAAACGGCAAGAGGAAACTGGTCGAGAGAAGGGAGAGAAAGATTCAGGAGAGGAGTAAGCTGGAGGGGGGAAGAAGGCAGGGAGATAAACGAGGAAATAGAGATAAGAAACAAAGAAATAAGAAGAGCGATAGAGGATGAAGCGAGGAGAGAGGGGGGAGAGGAAAAAAGCAAAAGGGGTTGGTGGGATGAGGAAACGAAAAGACGAAAGGCCAAGGTAAGGAAGGCGCTGAGGGAGTGGAGAAAAGGAAAAATAGGAAAGGAGAGATACAAAGAGGTAAAAAGAGAGTACAATAAGCTGTGTGAAGAAAAGAAACAGGAGGAGAATGAAAGGTTCATCAGAGAGGCAGAGGAGGCCAGAACAGAAAGCAAAGTATGGGAGGTGTTGAACAGGGAAAGGAGAAAAAGAAGAAAAATAGACGAAACAATCGACGAAAACGAGTGGAAAGAGCATTTCATGAGGCTACTGGGAGGGGTAGGCAGAAAAGCGGTGGCCGGAGGAGCAAAGGAAGGACGGGAAGAGGATGAGGAAAGCGAGGTAAAGAGAGAAGAAGTAAGAAAGGCAATAGCCAAGCTAAAGGATAGGAAAGCGCCAGGAGGAGACGAAATAGTAAATGAAGTATGGAGGTACGGAGGAGAAGAAGCTGAAGAGTGGGTATGGAAAACATGCAACAGAGTCTGGAACGGAGAGGGATGGCCGGAGCTATGGAAGGGAGGTTGGATAGTGCCGATAGTCAAGAGCGGAGAGGGAAGGAAGGCGGAGGAGTACAGAGGGGTCACCCTCATGCCAACACTGTATAAGGTATATGCGACAGTGCTAGCGGGAAGAATGGAAGAGGAAATGGAAAGAAAAGAGATGATACCGCAAAATCAAACGGGCTTCAGGAAAGGAATGGGAACAGTGGACAACATATACGTGATAAATCACCTAATAAACAGAAGGATCAACAGCAAGAAAGGAGGAATGGTTGTAACGTTCATAGATCTAAAAGCAGCATTTGATTCAGTGGATAGGGAGGCGCTGTGGGAAGCGATGAGAAAGAGAGGAATAAGAGAGGGGCTAATAGCGAGAGTGAAGGAAGTGTACAGAGAAACAAAGAATAAAGTAAAGATAGGGGGAGAGACCGGGGAGGAATTCTGGACGGTGAAGGGGGTAAGGCAAGGCTGCCCGCTGAGCTCCTTCCTCTTCAATATTCTAACCGCGGACATGGAAGAGGAAATGAGTAGAACAGGGGATATGGGAGGGATAAAATTGGGAGGGAAAAGGGTGTACACACTAGCGTATGCAGACGATGTGGCAGTAATGGCGGAAGAAGAGGAAGGAATGAAGGCGTTAATAAGGAGACTAGAGAGATACCTGGACGAGAAGAAACTAACGCTAAATGCGAGAAAAACAAAGATAATGAGATGTAGAAAAGGAGGAGGAAGATACAAGAAAGTGGAATGGAGATGGAAAGGGGAGGAGATAGAGGAAGTGAAGGAATTTAAATATCTAGGGTATACGATAACAAAAAATGGAGGGCAGGAAGCACACGTTAGAGATAGAGTAAGAAAAGCAGCAGTGGTAATGAGGCAGGTCTGGGGAATCGGAAAAAGGAGATTCGGAAGGGACTGGGAAAGAAGAATGTGGATGTTCGACAGGCTAGTATGGACTGTGGCGGAATACGCAGCGGAAATATGGGGATGGAGAGAGTGGAAGAACGTGGAGGCGCTACAAGAGAGATACATCAGATGGGTATTGGGGGTGGACTGGAGAACGCCAGGGTACATGGTACTAGAAGAGATAATGAGAACGAAACTGAGAACAAAGGCAGGGAAAAGAGCATGGAACTTCGAGAAGAGACTGGAGGAAGGAAGAGGAAGCGAACTGGCAAGGAGGTGCTGGGAGGAAGTAAAAAGAAGGGAAACGAAAAGAGTGCCAACACTATCGACATGGGAAAGAGACAGGAAAAAATTCAAGGAAGAATGGGTAGAAGACAGTGAGGAAAAAGGAGCTGAGGGAGGGGGAAGAGAAGTAGAATACGAAGAAGTAGAGAGAAGGGACAAAGAAAAGCAGAAAGAGGAAAGATGGGAAAAAATAAGAAACTCCAGATACAATAGATGGTATAAAAACATAAAGACAGACAATGTGCCAGCATATCTGAGAAAGGGGTGGGGGGAAAGCAGATGGTCGAGAGTTGCAAGATTCAGACTAGGAGGGGAGGTAAGGGAGGCGATGTACTGGGAAGAAGAAGAAAAAAAGAAATGCAGGATGTGTGAATGGGAAGAGGAGACATGGGAGCACGTATGGGAAGGGTGCGCAAGGGGGGGGGAGAGGGAGGGGAAGTTGGCAGGAGAGGGTGGGACAAGTGCTGGGGGAGGGGGGCGAGGGGGAGGCGTGGATGAGGGAGATCGAGGGCGAACGAGAGGAGAGGGAGAGGAGCAATGGGGAAAGAAGAAAAACGGATGGAGTAATAGAATAAGAAATAGTTTAAGTAGGAAATAGCATAGGTAGATAAAGAGTATAAACAAAGCAGGGGAACAGTGGAGAGAGAAGGTATAGAACATGTAACCCCAAGGGGAGCCATTAAACAAAACTAACTAACTAACTACTCACATGCATCATAATTTTTTACTCTGCTTCGTGCTCCTTCCGTAATTGCTGCATCATCCTACCTTTCGCAATAGATTTATATTTCCATAATCGTTGATTTTGGCGTTTCAGAGATAATATTTTATTTGTTCTCTCTTTTAATTTTTTCTCCGTGTAAAGTTGTCGATTGCGTTCAATTGAAGCGCATTTTATTGCCTTATCCGAACAAACTCTTCAAGCCGGAGGTTCTTCGACTACGTCATCAGTTCTAGAACATTACCATTATTGATTATTATTAACAATTTGTAAAATTTGTATAACATTCTTATCAATAATAATGTAATTTAATGAATAATTGCCTTTCCATCATTGTTTCGCTGCTAATGCGTTCTTCAATGGTCGAAGTGGAGGCGCTGGATGTAGAATCGCAAAAATTTATTACATCAGCCGATGATACGCTCTTAATTTCGGTTTAGGAAGATGGTACGGATGAATTATTGCTTGTGAGCGTTGATTCTGAAGGCAAATGAAATGTTGGAAGACTGCCTCGTTTTGGAAATGCTCTTCCCTCACCTGCACCGTAGCGAAAACAGTTTTTGTTGAAATGTAGTGAACAAACTGATTGTGACGCCAAACGTTCGTTACTTTTACGCAAAATTTGCAACCATTTCGTTCTTTCACCTCCAGTGGTATAGGAAATCTATAATAGTTATAATGAAGAATAGATTAGTGATACAACAAACTCTGAGAATGTTGTAGCCGGTGTTCTCACTTGTTTTAGCAGACATTCAATTATAATAACATTATTACAGCCACATTTTTGAAAAGTAATGAAGTACACGATCTGATTATTAAATTATTCTGTCAAATATATTGTTCAAAAATTGTTATGCTTGTAATTAAGTATTACTATATTTCTAAAACTTAACCTAATTCATACTTACTTGTGAAATGATCTGCGTGGTATTTTATCAGATCGCCACTTACAAATATAACAGGGTATGCACACCATAGCGATTATGGTCACCTCGAAAAAACATTATCTAAAAATAAATTTCTTCAAAATAATTTACTTGGCAGCACGCTTCGCAGAAACGATACAAACTCTGCCTAGTCTACGGGTAGACGGCAACATGGCGGCGACGGGTGAGGGTCCATGGTTCTGAAAATACGACCCTGCGCTATCGAGCTAGAACCAATCACGAGCTTAGAACGAGACAGAAGCTGGCACACGCAAGCTCTGTCTCTCTCTCTCATTTTTCATGACCTCGTTCTGAAACCCGTGAGATACGTATTGCGCGGTCCAGGTCTATAGGTTTATGTTAGCATGATCCGAAAGCGGATCGATGGTGGCGCCGTCGCACAGGGAAAGAATGCAGCCAGCGAATCGTTAGTGGCGCCATCGCACGGCGAAAAATTACAGCCATTCCAGCCGTGGCATGCATAGACCTACAGAACTGGACCGCGGAATAGGCAATTTAAGATGTTCGTCAAGAGTAAGAGAGATGGAGCGTGTGTGTGCCAAGTCCTATCTCTCTCTACACAGTGCCGTTATATTTTTATTTTGGGCCCCGAGTATGAAATTGTTCTCTTTGCCAATAAAAAGGTTATTATTTTCAGTAGAATATTGTTATAAAAATAACAAGGGTCGAAAGTTTTCAATAGCTTTCATAACTTGTCTGGAAGAAAGCAATAGTCATCACCAATTACTATTTTCCCTTCTTCATTTCGAAAAGATTATCTTCGAACTTTTATTGATTTTCAAGTATCAGTATTGAAAATATCTATGAACGGAGTATTCGACAAATATAAGGGTTAATCTGAAAAAAAAAAAAAAAAAAACAATTTCGACAGTTTTGTTCGTTAGATGCGGGTAAACCCAGAATGTTTTTGAATAACCCGCCATAACTATCACTTACCATCCGGGCCCCTGCCTCACCTACGAAGAAGAACCAACCTTTTCTCGATATACGCTTACTTACCCACGTAATATCTGCTGTACCGCAATCTTGTTTTAAATAAAAGAAACATATCCCTCTAAATGAATAATCTTATTTATCCTGCGCCATCATTGTTTTCAATTTTATTTTATTGCACAATGTCTCATCACATTTGAGTATTAAAATGTTTATTATAAAATATATCATATAGTTTAAAAAATATAGAATACGGCATATCATAAATTCTAAAACATATATATATTATAACAATAAATATTTTCCATGACAGTATTAAATCTAAGTCTATAAATTCCTTGAATCAGATGTTATTGATTTTTAAATAGAATTGATTCGGTATTCTTTGCTCGTACTCTAGTTTCGTGTTTGAATTTTGTCGTACTCTCGTGATTCTGCAGTCTTACTTTAAAAAACGTTGACAAAATTTTCTTAATCGATAAAATTTTATGGTCAGTATACAGATATCATTGACAAACCAACCTGCGATTCTTCTAACTGTTTTTTCCGTCAAAACTTCCTAAACATTTTCTTACTCGAAGACTTTGAATTTTCTCAAAGTGAGTTCTGCAGCGCGGACAAACAAGTTTCGATAACATTCGAGGATGGTGAACATAATTTCCGTCTATTTTTAATTCTACTGCAAACGTGATAATTCTTCGGTGTTCGACAAAAATTGCTGACACTTTTTACATTCAATTGAATTATAAATTTTATTTACTACAAAACCCGCTATATGGCCTACAACATCTCTCATATACGCTACGTTTACATCCGTATATACCGCCGGAGTGTTATAATCATGCTCCTGTGATACACAATAACCGAAATTATCACCCATACTGTTGCTGAAATTGTCGCTCTTGTTTAGATTGCCACTAACATTATCACTACGTGTATTTGTTATTGAATCTTTTTGTTTTTTTTTCCGTTCGTTTGTAAAAGACAGGTGTCATCTTGTTGAAGACAATTGCTACTATACGATGAACCTCCCACTTGAGCGTATACTAGAAGCCATTTGAATGCACTTTCAAACTGTTCTGTTGTTGGGTTATTGTTGAAGCCACCACGCGACCTGAAACTCGAAAAAAAAAAAGTTCTCAATGATCTTGCGATAGTTTGTACGTTAATAAATATCGAATCGGCGACTTAGGTGTTGAAGCATATTTTTCAAAAATTGAAATGCAACTACTCATTGAAACTGTGAGTCCGTAAAAACCTAATTTTCTTTTGCTTCGTAATATTGGTTTATTGTCGTGAGATTTTTAATGTACTCTTCGTACTCTGCAACTTTTAATTTAATTTCTGCAATATTATTTTCATTAATTGGACTTTTGTTGTGATCTTTTACAAATGCCTGCCTTGAATTTAAAATATCGAAAATGTTGTTCATAATCATACAGAATTTTTCTGTACCTTGCGAGTCCAAAAAGTCGGGTATTTTGATTATGGTTAAATAATTGGGTAGCTAACTTAACTTTCATTTTCTCAGTCTCATAATTGATGTGTCCTTTACTGATTTTCGTGCCAGCATCTAAACCATATTGATATTGATAAAAAACTAATTTTGAGAAATGCTTCCATCGTACAATTAATTTATTACCATCAAACCGTTCTTTTTCATCACCTAACATATTCCGAACTAATTTCATAGCATGGCATGCGTCAAAAATAACAAAAATTGGCTCTTTTGATGTCGGATGTGAAAAAGATAAGTCGAAGTTGTTGGTGTAAGAAAAATTTACCCCTAAGCTACGACTCATCGTTACATTGGACGAGCCACCATCAAAAGTTAATGACACGACATTCATTCCAGTAGGATGTAACATATTTAAACATTCCAAAATAATCTCCGATCTTTCTTTACCACTCAATCCATCAATGAAATGGTAAGCTACTGGAATTTTCCAATTTTCATTTAAACATACCACCATTTTTGCAATGTTTGTTGTAAGTAACAAAACCATTGTATCGTTTCCCATTCCACCTTACATTTTTTCTGATAGCCATGTCATCGACGGTAAAACTGCACAACAATGTTTTCTCCAATTTCTTCGCTCGATCGATCTCATCTCTTATTACATCCAATGCTGCTTCACACGTTCCTGGATTAACGTCAATCTCACTCAACCGCATCGTCTGAGAGTCCCAGTATGTGGTAATATTGGGAAAATAGTTCTGAGACATTTATAGGCTTTTGCGGACAGAAAAGACATGGTCGATGCAAAAACTCTCAAGGGAAGTGGATGAAATGCTACTTTTTTCTCAGTTGATTTCAGATGAGAAAATATATAGCTTCGGATACTGGCCCCATATTTGACTGAAATACGAGTGAATAACTTATAATAAATATGTATAAATTTTAACGACAAATTGATCTTCATAACATGATTTATCACAATATTCTATTTATGCAACACTTATTTCAATGTAATTGTTATTATCTCAAATAGATAAATATATTACATTTGGATTAAAATCGAAGAATTAAATATATACAATTTCTATTGTAAATAATTGAATTTATACAATTTTTGTTGGACGCATTGATCAAATATATATTTTTGTTGTATGGATTGAGTATATAAAATTTATTTTCGTACAAAATTTGATTTTGATATTTCTTTAGCGATTAAAATACTCACATGCATCATAATTTTTTACTCTGCTTCGTGCTCCTTCCGTAATTGCTGCATCATCCTACCTTTCGCAATAGATTTATATTTCCATAATCGTTGATTTTGGCGTTTCAGAGATAATATTTTATTTGTTCTCTCTTTTAATTTTTTCTCCGTGTAAAGTTGTCGATTGCGTTCAATTGAAGCGCATTTTATTGCCTTATCCGAACAAACTCTTCAAGCCGGAGGTTCTTCGACTACGTCATCAGTTCTAGAACATTACCATTATTGATTATTATTAACAATTTGTAAAATTTGTATAACATTCTTATCAATAATAATGTAATTTAATGAATAATTGCCTTTCCATCATTGTTTCGCTGCTAATGCGTTCTTCAATGGTCGAAGTGGAGGCGCTGGATGTAGAATCGCAAAAATTTATTACATCAGCCGATGATACGCTCTTAATTTCGGTTTAGGAAGATGGTACGGATGAATTATTGCTTGTGAGCGTTGATTCTGAAGGCAAATGAAATGTTGGAAGACTGCCTCGTTTTGGAAATGCTCTTCCCTCACCTGCACCGTAGCGAAAACAGTTTTTGTTGAAATGTAGTGAACAAACTGATTGTGACGCCAAACGTTCGTTACTTTTACGCAAAATTTGCAACCATTTCGTTCTTTCACTTCCAGTGGTATAGGAAATCTATAATAGTTATAATGAAGAATAGATTAGTGATACAACAAACTCTGATGTTGTAGCCGGTGTTCTCACTTGTTTTAGCAGACATTCAATTATAATAACATTATTACAGCCACATTTTTGAAAAGTAATGATGTACACGATCTGATTATTAAATTATTCTGTCAAATATATTGTTCAAAAATTGTTATGCTTGTAATTAAGTATTACTATATTTCTAAAACTTAACCTAATTCATACTTACTTGTGAAATGATCTGCGTGGTATTTTATCAGATCGCCACTTACAAATATAACAGGGTATGCACACCATAGCGATTATGGTCACCTCGAAAAAACATTATCTAAAAATAAATTTCTTCAAAATAATTTACTTGGCAGCACGCTTCGCAGAAACGATACAAACTCTGCCTAGTCTACGGGTAGACGGCAACATGGCGGCGACGGGTGAGGGTCCATGGTTCTGAAAATACGACCCTGCGCTATCGAGCTAGAACCAATCACGAGCTTAGAACGAGACAGAAGGTGGCACATGCAAGCTCTGTCTCTCTCTCTCATTTTTTATGACCACGTTCTGAAACCCGTGAGATACGTATTGCGCGGTCCAGATAGGTTTATGTTAGTGTGACGTCGGATCGGACGTTCGTGAAATGTAACTAGCACATTACTACCAGAAACATCGCAATGAACTACCCAGACGCACAATCAGTAGTTGCGGGTCATCAATTACCGACTAAGTACTGTAGTACACTGGACAAGCTAGAAATTCAATGATACTCAGATAATTTCCTCTATTATGGAAATTATAACTGTGTTGATTCAAGAGAAAGGATTATTTTATTATCTGGATTTGATTTGTCTTACCTTGAGGATTCTGCCGTTGACTGAAGTTGATGAGGCGAACTCAGGATCATGAATTGGATTATTCAATGTGAAACGAGAGCCATTAACACTTTGATTTATTGATATAATATACGTGATAATTTATAAGTAGAAAAGGTATAATGTAGTAATTATAAAGATTAACTTTGATTTAGAAATATGCTTTGAATAAGTCTTACTAGTTGTTTAATTGAAAGAAGTATTTTGAACAACTAGGGCGCTAAGGTAAAATCAGGAATATGTTTCGTGCTATTTTATACGTTAGAAAATATACTTCAATGGTTCCAGTTTAATGTCATCTTTTGAATTTAATCGTCTAATGTTACTCTGGTAATCTTTGATGTGTTTTAGTACTCTGATATTATCTGATTGACAATCTTCGATACACTTAACAACGGATACTTGATACTCAGCTCTTAGCTCTTGCTTAACACTCTTACTTAACTCTCTTGACACGACATCTTAACGCAATCTTAACGCGTACTGTTAACGCTCTTAACACATCATCTTAACGCAATCTTAACGCTCTTAACACATCATCTTAACGCGATCTTAACGCGCTGATCGTCGATTGTCTTGCCTTTTTATAGTTTTGTAATCTGGGCGAGGCCTGCAGGTAATTTCTATGGTGGTGGAAGATTAGTGTCGTGTGAACTTGTTCATTATTTTACAGGATATTGCCTTTTATGGATCTAAGATATCATCTTTCATAAGAATTGCGTCAGTGGCCTTTTTTTTATATGTGGTTATCGTTCCTGGTTCTTTTACCGGGCGGAAATCGTGGTTTCCTATATTGTGTACTTTCCTATTCGTAATTTCTATATTATTGCTCAACTTTTCTTATTCACGATTCCTGTGTTCCTTTTGATTTCCATATAAGGTCAATAGTATTTTATATTGGATCAAGTTAATTTGTGTTTAGGGTTTTGTGTTACGTCTAAAAATGGCTCTAAGGAGATTTTATGATTTTTGAGTTATTGAGTATATCGATCCTTACCTTAATTTGATGGAAAAAACCTTGATCAATTTCGGGCGTAGCGGGTTAGGGGGTTGAGCGGGCAGCGAGCGGTTGATCAGAGGTTGTGGAAAAACTTGCAGTTGACGAAGTTCCCTGGTATTCGATAATATGTTTTGTGAGAGCGGTTTCCACCAAACTGTCCAGATCACAATCCGTCGATGTCTCTGATTCACTTGACTCTAAGTGAATTATGGAAGGTTCACTTTTCGTGGCACTTTTCACTTGTGAAGTTAAATCGTTGATTATCCACTGAGGGGTTTTATTTTCGAGAAGTTTTTCTAAAGTTTCCTGAAATTTCCTGATTCTTCTTAGTTTGGAAAATAACCGCTGCTCACGGGCTTTCTTTCCTCCACGTCGAGTAATCTTTTTCTTATGTTGTTGCGGTACTGAGTTCATCTACAAGGGTGCATAAATTTTAATGCACTCGATTTAGATGTGTGAGGAATAATGGGTGATTGGGTGCTTGCCGGTGGAAGCACACGGTAAGGAAAAAAATGATAGGAGGATTGGTGCTTGCCAGAGGAAGCACGCGGTAAGGAAAAATGATGGGTGGATTGGTGCTTGCCGGTGGAAGCACGCGGTAAGGAAAAAATTGATAGGAGGATTGGTGCTTGCCAGTGGAAGCACGCGGTAAGGAAAAATGATGGGTGGATTGGTGCTTGCCGGTGAAAGCACGCGGTAAGGAAAAAAATGATAGGTGGATTGGTGCTTGCCGGTGGAAGCACGCGGTAAGGAAAAAATTGATAGGAGGATTGGTGCTTGCCAGTGGAAGCACGCGGTAAGGAAAAATGATGGGTGGATTGGTGCTTGCCGGTGGAAGCACGCGGTAAGAAAAAAAATGATAGGTGGATTGGTGCTTGCCGGTGGAAGCACGCGGTAAGGAAAAAATTGATAGGAGGATTGGTGCTTGCCAGTGGAAGCACGCGATAAGGAAAAATGATAGGTGGGTTGGTGCTTACCTTTGAATAAAGATTACTGGACGTGATTTCGTGATGATGAAAACGAAGATTTAATCAACAAGTGCGTGATTTGTGATTTTTATTCCAAAACAAAATGTAATTTCAGTTAGTAATTATTCGTAAAAAGTTTAGAGAGTGAAATAACTCTTGAGCAAAATTCTAATTCAAGAAAAATTGAATGATCTGCGAGGATTCGTAAGACTGAGGTGCCGTGACGCGAAGTGACGTGATGCAAAGTGACGTGAAGTATACCCAAAAACGGCAAAAACATTTTCAATGTAAAAAATTCCGCCAAGTACAAAAATTCATAACAGGCAAAAGTGTTTTCATTGTAAAAATTTCAGCAAAGTACAAAAATTCATATACGGCAAAAGCACCGAGCCCGATACAAGTCGTGAAATGAAAAAAGAATACCAAGTCCAGCCATAAACAATTCAAAAACTTCCGCTCGTCTAGGTAGTGAAATCAAACAAATCGCCAAGTACTAACGAATTACTCAAAAGTTTACATTATACGACATCCGCAAAGAATATTTTTATTATTCGAAGAGGAATGAAATCTTAGCACTAGTTTTCGTAGTTACATCGGAACAACGCCGAGTCCTGAAACTTTTACGATAGTGTAATACATATGCTGAAGAAAAAACGCGAATTCACAGGCAACGAGGTATCGTGATTAGTGGGAACTGCTACCACCATAAGAATGCCTGAACCCATCCCATTACCAGAAAACCTATTCGGCGGGCACATTCCTTCCGCCCAGTCCACTCCAATGCAAGATTATTAATATCCAAATATATCGATTGTATGTGACTGATATTTATGTATGTATAACATTATATATATGTATATAACCGATATATAAGATACATAGCTGATTTTATTTAAGAATCTATACTACGCCGATACGTACACAGAGAGAATTTTATGAGAAATTTCACGATAATTTCATAGCAATTGAGGAATATACTGGAGTATGAGGCTCTGTCCCATACAAATACAGAGAGAAGCTATATTTGTGGTTCACCTCGTCAGAATTGTCGCAAACTTTGTCAGGATTGTATCAACGCTTCCAACACTGTGCTGGACAGAACCTCGTACTCAATTGTATATTCCACGATTGCTATGAAATTATCGTAAATTTTCCTATAGAATTCTCTCTGTGTAACTACTACTTCTTGTTTACCGGGTGCTGAATTGTTAATAATTTAGTGACTCGCAGTACTTTCGGCCAGTATTTTTTTATATTTCAAAGTACTGTTTCAATGCATGTGACATCCCAGTATCCCATCGTCTTGATAACATTCTAACGCTGTTAAGGTGAGTGTACCGGTGAAAGAATATTTGAACGCACTTTACATCGAAATTGTGTTAATCGACTGAGTTTTGTCGCTGCCAAACTTTCAATGAAATAGCGCTTGCACATTACATTATCGTTTACATAAATCCAGCGATGGTGAAGATATGACATGTGTTGAATGATTTATCATACACACCGTATATCAAAGCGTCATAAGCGGAGGCACAATTCTTGGAGCAAGGTAAAAATTGGTAATGAGAGCATGATATTTCCTAAATATATTCGTTTGCGCACCATATTCACCATTGATGTAGTAATTATTTTCACGTTGAGTACGTTCTTCAATAGCTTAGTCATAGTGAAGATGTAGATTGTAACACTCGCTAATGTATGGTGGTCGCAGAGTGGGCGGAAGGAATGTGCCCGCCAAGTAGGTTTTCTGGTAATGGGATGGGTTCAGGCATTCTTATGGCGGTAGCAGTTCCCACTAATCACGATACCTCATTGCCTGTGAATTCGCGTTTTTTCTTCAGCATATGTATTACACTATCGTAAAAGTTTCAGGACTCGGCGTTGTTCCGATGTAACTACGAAAACTAGTGCTAAGATTTCATTCCTCTTCGAATAATAAAAATATTCTTTGCGGATGTCGTATAATGTAAACTTTTGAGTAATTCGTTAGTACTTGGCGATTTGTTTGATTTCACTACCTAGACGAGCGGAAGTTTTTGAATTGTTTATGGCTGGACTTGGTATTCTTTTTTCATTTCACGACTTGTATCGGGCTCGGTGCTTTTGCCGTATATGAATTTTTGTACTTTGCTGAAATTTTTACAATGAAAACATTTTTGCCTGTTATGAATTTTTGTACTTGGCGGAATTTTTTACATTGAAAATGTTTTTGCCGTTTATTTCACTTCTTTTTGGGAGATTACGATTCACTGATTAGAATTAATTACAATACACTTTATTCGATGGATCGTTTATGTACAGAATGAATGAATTTTCGAAGCGGAGTCCCAATAATCTGATATTCAATGTGGTTATAGTCGTTGTGAGACGTGCCATGGTTCAAATTCCGAACGACTGACACAGCTGCTTATACAAGCGCTTCCGAGTAGGTTCATTCTTTGCTGAGTGGTTATCATCGTCTATGGTACAAGCTTCGTTGTTTCGGTGGAGTCGTATCACTTTAAAGATTCTACTTCTTCGGATGTATGCTTCATTGTATCAAAAGTCAGCGAGTTTATTGTAAAATATATGAACCGATAATAATTCTGGTTCCTCACTCGCCCTTACCCTAGAATAGAAAACGGTATATTTTAATGAAAGAATTAATTATGTTTATATCTATTGTTATTCGAAATGTTACAATCATACGATAATTATTTGCGACATTATGAGATTTGAATCAAGACGTCAATCTTGCACATATTATGATAAGTATCATGATGATTTTCAGAGGATTCATACCTACGTGAATTAACCGTCAGATATAATTTAAAGGTGTTTGTCCATGAAACCATTCTGAATGTAGCATAGATCACCGCGTGTCTCCGTTTGCTGTGGTTAAGACGTCGCACTTTTGACTGTACAATGTGTCTGATCGGTGGACGTATCTAATTTTTCCGCATGTAAAGTTATGCTCCAATATGCGTTGTCAAGGCACCTATACAATTCAAGATTAATGATACTACGTGTTCTTGTAGTTCGAGGAACAAAACTCACCATAACTTTATTATTGGTGTATATTAAAAAATGTCGAAATTAATATGTAGCTTACCAACAACGATCTATCTTTATCTGCTAGCCAGATTATCATATTCCAGTTGTAAGAATAAGTTGCATTTGATACGTGGGTTGTTGCTTATTGTTTTAGATTTGATCGATAGGTGTTCTATCATATTCTGTACGCTTGGAATATATGTGTATATATCTCTGTATATATTATTAATTTCATACTTGTTTTCTCATTAACATTTGAATGAAATACTGAACAAGGGTCTTAGCATATAGCAGAGATTATTTTCTATAAAACATGATACGTACGGATATACACGATTACTGATTGAGAACAGTTATCTTAACAGTGTAACACATAATACATTGCGTATGGCTATCATGTGTTTTAGAAAATTTCATAAATAGAAATACGAATGTGTAATAATAACATAATATACGCCTGACGTATTTGATTTGGACATTCGTAACTCACTCGTGATACGTATATAATTCAAATTAGTGTTGGGACGACTACCTGATACCATTGCTATATCAATAATAAAAATAATCCCTTGCTGCCTACGATCATGTGTACTACTATATAACATGATGACTTAAAAGACATACCCTGTTGAACTATTCAATTCAAGTTCAAACTATTTCAAAATTGAACTACCAAATTCAATGTCATTACGACGCTAGTATGATTTATAATTGTAATTCTTAATTCAGTCATAATAACAATACATTCTGTTTGTTTCGACTACATAATGAAAATGTAATAATGGATTTGTGGTACCGATAATGTATCAAGACTCGCGGTAGCGAATATGATTACTTATATATATCAATGACTTGTTAGTAATACGTTGTATGTTATTTTGCGACTTTGCTTCAATATGAAATACACATCTTTTATATAATAGCTGAATACCTCTTGTAATCAGACTTGCAAGGAAGGTATTCCTAATAAATAGTAAGCAGTATTTGTCATATATAAATTCGTACGATTATGTGTTATACGCAAAGCTTTGGAAGAGTGATTGAAAAAGATCGCATGTTTCCGAATATATTGTATCCATAACTTGGTGCCGAACTCTTCTAATCCGCCGTTAGGAATGATTGTTATATCTGACATAACTGTTGAAAAATCAAACCGTAAAGCAAAACATAATACCCTGAGATGAGATGCGATGTACACATCAATTACAGTCTATAATTGTAATTTTATCCCTAAACTTTCTGCACTTTACTCACATATAACAATAAACAATGTAAATAATGAATACTGAGCGCATTCTTAGCTTAATAGCCCAGGTTCGGCCAACGTTATTTGAGTAAAATAATTATATCGAATTGCCTCCAATGCCCCGTATTTGATGAATAATTCCCTCCATTATAGTCATCATATGTATATGTATCGTTTGATATTTTTTCTGTCCTACGCACCTCATATAGCATTTAGTGCTTTAATCGTCGCCTGGCCTTGTCATTTCCTTGAGAACAAAAATCATGCTATCGTCTTGTCTTTCGATATGGTCGTCTTGTCTTGTGTCCATTCTTTCGCTTTTCGCAGCATCACTGAAAGCATGTAACCGAGAGTAATTACTTCTCGGTTTTCTGCGCACCCTATAACATGAAGATTATCGGTAGGTTGATAAGTTGTTCATGAGACATTCATAAAGACGTAATGGTAATGAAATATTCTCATTATTCATTTGAATGAAGTTAGTTTATCGACATTTCGTTATGTGGTGTATACATTAGGTTAATTTAACTGAGATAAATTATAGTAATAATTGACGAGTACAGTACCGTTTTGGAGTTTCAGATTCAGAGTCTCCTCCACGTACGCCGCTCTACAGCGTGTGAAACATATTTTCAACTTCTTAGCCCATATTTTTTAATTCCATGCTTCTTCCTTTTCTTCCTGAACTTCACTCAAATCATAATCAGCTACGATGACCATACATAGTTATTGTTTTTGTAACTATGCGATTAGAAATCTTTTTTCAAATTTTGATGATTGAACGACTGTTCAATGCATACAGCGTCCGTTTCTTTCGTTCTGATATGCGATGGCGATCCGCAATCGTGAATTTATTATCTACTATACGGATGAAAATTAATCCCAACACTACAACTCTTTCACTGTGTATCATCACTGATTGAGGTTGGCGACTTCTGTACAGTAAACATAAGTACATATAAATAAATAGAGCTTCGAACGTCAGAATATTCATTCTATAAAAGGCATAAAAATATCACGCAAACTTTGATGCTGGAAAACTCGGAGTTAGTTGAGTGTGTAAAAAAAAGTTCGTAGATTAAAAATTATAAGGTTTAAACTTACGCAAACCTTTCTTTCTATATACACCTATTCTTATTTTTTCACAAGGTAGTATGAAATAATAATCTCTTCATAACAGCACAACATTTGGGGTGAATCTAACCTACCTGTCAAATCACGTTTGTGTAGGTTAGAATTTTATAAGACATCAAGTCATCGGTCGTGTCACTGATATTCACTTCACAATGTCATTCAGATTGTATTATACTGAATCTTTCTACGAAAGTACCACAGTACGATAATGTAGTGAATAATATTACGGAACCCGTTGTTCGACGCGTACGGTTGCAGCTATTCTGACAGGCCGTGCGTGTAGCCATCTTGTTTCTTGTTGTCCTCAATCGATTATTGTGTTTTCAATCATCGTCGTGCGATCACTTCTACATCAATCGATTGTTCGTTACGATGACGTCACGGAGGTTCGGGCGGCCATTAGGCCACTTTGTTATTTTATTGAAATCTACGGGCTGAATTAGTGTATAAATGAAACCCAAAAACAATAGGGGGCGAGATCTAAGTTGAACATGTCCACCATAAAAATTTCAAGTCAATCCATGCAACGGTTTGACAGATATCGAGGTCCCAAGCAGCACGGGCTGGAGAAGAAGAAGAAGAAGAAGAAGAAGAAGAAGAAGAAGAAGAAGAAGAAGAAGAAGAAGAAGAAGAAGAAGAAGAAGAAGAAGAAGAAAAAGAAGAAGAAGAAGAAGAAGAAGAAGAAGAAGAAGAAGAAGAAGAAGAAGAAGAAGAAGATTGTGATTTTTCATCAACTTTGGGGGCTAATATCTCGGTGATTACTAAATCGATTTCATAAAAATTCATCCAGTAGGGACATATCGGCGGGGTCTTCCAGCCATATAAATTTCGTTTCGGAGATATAGGCCTCTGCTTACAGGTATAAAAGTCCCCTAGAGTAAATGATTCTCGGCTAGCGCCCGCCGTTGTCACACGGTCCTCGTCTTTTTTTTTGTACTTGGCGGCGATTCGCTACCGCGAATCTTAATCAGAGTCGACGACAGATTTGGATACAAAGGCAATTAGAGCGAAGCGCTAAGGTAGGTCAAAATATGTATTATTATTATTATTAATATTATTATTATTACAAGAATGCATAATAATTACATGAAAATCATTTGTGCTGAGCTGAAACAATTCGAAAATCATTTCTCACGGTCATTCGTCGGGACTGCACTTTTAACGAGGTTCAAGCTTATAACGTCGATGCACTCTAATAGTTGAACAAAACTCTGTGATTCAAGACTGCTATACTATAAATTAGAAAATTGTTCTGCAGAATTGGACAGTCGTTGTATTGTTCAGTTTTCATGTTCGAGTCCTGAAATGAAGGATCTTCGTCCGCAATCTTTTCTTGCGTCAAAGCTACGAACCTCAACCACATGTCTGGAAACTGTTTGCATACAGAGAAATTATCGAGTATGTGGATAAAAAGTGTACAACCCGCATGTAATAATACAACTCATGTTTCTCACAGTTTTTCGATGGCAGATTCATTCCCACGAGCGCACCTCGAAGAACATTGGGCAATACCTGAGCGATTGCTACTCGACCTACGGAGCATATGATAGACAAATCTACATCCAGTATGGGATATTCTCCTCGATACACCAACAATTAACACGGGAGACGAACGACTTTTGCTAGGCATTACATTAGCCACGTTTTGATGTTTTCATGGTAAATGATTATTGCAAAAATATACATACATTGGATATAGAACTTGAGAGATTATTGTCGATTGAGGATTTTAGCTACGCAATCATTTGATGACCTATTTTCATTTATGGTTTGCATTGGGAAAAATATGATGTTCGGAATAATTGTGAAACTTCCATCGAATGACGCGACTTATATATTATCTATTACAGTTTGTGGATACCGGATTTATCGCGCTGAGTACATCTCAAAGAGAAATGGGCAACAAATAAGTCCTTGCCGCATAACCTACGGAGCATAACTGTACGCGATACATGCCGATGAACTCAAGAAGAGAACGGCTCCAACGCAGAGCCATATTCATGCGAATTTGAGTAATCGTTGCCGATTGAGGATTTCAGCGAAGCAATTATATATTGAGCTTAAATCACATAATATATTTGTTATAAGGTGATGTGTGTCATTAATGAAGTTAGTTATTATGATTTCATTTACATGCCGAACGAAGAGCCGTATGTTACGTTTACGAAACTCATAATCCATGTAATATACAAAATGAATCATCGAATAAACTTGGGATCAAAATGATAACACCGTTCGTATTATTCTTTGCAATATACCTCGAATTCATCCTTGAAACCAATTATAACTATATTATTATTATTATTATTATTATTATTATTATTATTATTATCATTATTGACCAGAAAAAAAATTTACATTGAATGCACTTACATCAAGTAGTATCACTAGTAAATCCTACAGAGGTGAACGTAGTCACCTGCGCGTAGGCCTGGTACTAATTAACTTAAAATTAATATAAATTAATAATTGCCAAAGGTAAAATTCAAATATTCAACATAGAACATAAACTAATAGTTTTCTTGTATCCATATCTTTAGCTGTTTCTTTTTTTTTTCATTACCATATGTCTTGAATTCGCTTGGTAATTTATTGAAAGTATTCACTGCATTCACTTTACTGCTCTTCATACTAACTGTTTCATTTCTTTGTGGTAGGACTATGCTTTTATTTCTTGTTTTTTTGTTTGATTTACTATAGATTTCCTTAAATTCATTATAGTGACATATTAGAGCTTCTAACTGATACGTCTGTTTGATGTTCATAGGACTATCATTTGCAATATACTCATTCTTGTTGATAATTTTCATTATTCTGTTTTGGTGATTTTGTAGCGGATTCAAATTATTAAATTATTAGAGTATGCACCACCCCATGCAGCTATTCCATAAGTGATGATGCTATGGAAGAGAGCGTAATATAATAATTTCAACGTTTTTGTTTTCATGAATTTAGAGATTTTACGAACAACATAAATTAGATATTTAGTTTTGCTGATTACATATTCTATATGCTCATGCCATTGCATTCTATAATCAAAAATGATACCAAGATATTTGTGTTTTTCAGCTCTTATATAAGATTTTCATTATTGATTTTAATACTGATTTCACTTGGTACACTATTACAGTAATTTCCAAATGTCACGAATACACATTTGTCGATATTTAATGTGAGTTTATTTCTCGCAAGATAGTTGCATATTGTTTGCAAATAAGTATTCATTTTTGCTTCAACAGCTTTCCAATCGTTATCAATAGCTATCGCAGCTGTATAGTCCGCAAAAGATATAATTGTGTCGTTAGGCATGTTCAGTAGTAGATCATTAACATACAAGATGAAGAGCAGTGGCCCCAGTACAGTTCCCTGAGGCACCCCAGTCGTAACTTTGATATAATCACTCGCACAATCATTTACCATGACACTTTGGTATCTATCTGTAAGATAGCTTTTGATAATACGATATGCTTTCCCTCTTATGCCGTAGTTATACAATTTGTTTAACAATATATTATGATTAAGCGTATCTAATGCTTTGGTAAGGTCCAATAAGGTTACGGCTACAGGATTGCTTTTATCTAATTTTTCATAAATTAAATTAGTCAACAATGATAGCGCATCATTTGTACTTATGTTTTTTAGAAACCCATATTGCCTTTTGGATAATAGTTTATATTTATTGATAAAATTGATAATTCTATTACAAATTGCTCTTTCAAAAATACTAGCAATGTTGGAGACTAGAGAATTGGGTCTATAATGAGAAGGTGATTGCTTACTATTTGCTTTATATATTGGTTTGATTTCAGCCTTTTTTAGTGAATCGGGCCGTACAGTTTTTTCTATACTTAAGTTAATTATGTGTACTATTGGGTCTGTGATGAAATCAGTTGACAATATTATTGTTTTTGCATTGATTTTGTCAACTCCACCAGTTTTAGGTTTTAAATTCTTGATTAGATTTATAATTTCAATCGGATTAGTAGGTGAGATAAATATAGTGTGCGGATATATTGGGGAACATTGAATATTGTTTTCTAGCGGTTGGCAAATTTTACTACTCAGTTTCTCTCCAATACTACTAAAATAGGTATTCATTGTATTTGAAGTCATATGTGGGTCAGTTATTTTAATATTATTGCTGCTTTCATCGTTAAGATATTTAATTTTTTCAGCCTTCTTGGGCCCTTTACCAATCTTTTGATTCACAATATCCCAAAGATTTTCGGGATTATTTAAATTCCTCTCAACTAGATCGCTATCGTGTCTCAGCTTAGCTTCCTTGATCACTTTATCTAATATTTTGGCATATTTTTGATATTCATCTCTCAATACTTGATTTCTTGGCTGTCTATGCCACATCTTATATAGAAATTCTTTTCTACTGCATGATACCATTATAGCCTTGGTCATCCATTTTTTCCTAGGTTTTGATTTATGTTTGGTCTTTTTACCATGTTTTACTTCAGTCGCCAACTTAATACATTCCCTAATATATCTTATTAAAGTATCAGTAGCTCCATTGGGGTCATGCATTGTCAAAATTGTTTCCCAATCCATGCTTTGAGCTATATTTACTATCTTATTATAATTTATTTTTGAATATTCAGTTTTAAATATATTATTTCTCATCTTTTTTATTGATAGAAAGAGTGGATAATGATCATTGAATAGGTTGGTTAATTTAAAGGCAGTATGTTCAATAGAGTTTAGCTTGATGAAAATATTGTCAATGCATGATCCTTTGCTACAGTCTAGTGTAGATGGCCTAGCGATAGTTTGAAAATCTGGTATAAAACCAGTTTCTAGGAAGATACTTGAGAGCTTGTGGCTATAGTTATCTAATTTGAGTAGATCTATATTGTAGTCTCCAATTACTAAATGATTTTTACATTTTTTTTTACAAGCTAAATAATTTTTCAAATCCTTAATGAACTCTGCCTTAGGTAGATCATGTGATCTATACAGTGCTGATATTTCGAGTTTATCGTTATCATTCAAATCAATACAAGTGTTTAGTAAACATAGTCTTCCCTCATTTACAATAGTAGTACTCTCATCTAAATTATCCTGTATATAAATTACTACTCCATCTGCGATATTTATATTACTGTTGTTATAATATATTTTATAGCCTGCCATCGTGAAAGAATTTATAATCTTCAAGTACTCTAGTTTCTGTACAAACTATGATGCACGGCTTGACTTCTAGGCTGCCAATGAAGGCTTCCAATTTCGCAAAGATAGCATTTAAACTCCTTATGTTCACGTAAAGAATACTATAGCTACTGCGTTTTACATAGTTATTGAGAGACTCAAAGTCATAAGAAAACTTTTTCTAATTTCATTATTTCATTTTGTACGCCTTCGTTAAAATCAAGATCCATATAAAAATATCTTAAGTATGTTGCGCACTATTTATTTCTTTTGTTGTTTGTATTACTATGATCATTATCATTATTATTACATGCTCTGGCCAATCTTGCTCCTCTCTCGGTCCAGATGAACGTATTCTGTACCCGCTTATTCGTACCATTATTCATTATTCTATTCTCTACACTACGGAACGGCGTGCCGATCGAACGATGATTCCCGTCAAATATCTCCGGTTCTGGGTCGGAGGACGGAACGGAATTCCAACTATCCCAGCGCAGGCCTACCTTGGCGCCGGTCTCTGGCGAACAGTCGGATAGACGAGTTGCGCCGGCGGTTGGATGTCCGGTGGCACCTGAAATACGAATAGACTGTGTTACAATTGCTCGCTAGCTGCTTCCATTTATTTGATATTCTGATCACTACACTATAAAACGATAGACAACTGAGATCTGATACGACGCCGGTTTACCATTCGGCGATGATTCTCCGCGAAGATCTCTGGTTCCGGTCGAGAGTACGAAATGGTATTCCGACGATCTTGGCGTAGGCTTCGGTCGGCTTCCGTCTCTCCGGGTGATATTCGTACAGTGTCATTCCACGAGAGGTTGGATATTCGGCGGCACATGAAATTTAAATAAATCATTTGTCATTCACTCCATTGGACAAAAAATCGATTGATATCGCAGTAAAAAACTGAGAGCTGTGAGGAGACAGGTGAAGCAAAAAACACGATCGCGTCACATACACGCATACTACTTTTTAGAAGATCAATGGAAAATATTCGCCTAACGCGAAAATCATGTTTCCGTCTTCCATGCACGGGTCCCGATCTTCCCGTCCCTCTCCCAGCCCCTATCTACCGACGCGAATTCCAAAATCTCTACGTGCGCCCTGGTACGTTGCATCGAAACGCAAGATCCATGTGATCGGTGAAGGGTCAGAAAAAAATTGTTCATCACACGCCTAACTGATGAGAATCTCAGTACGCCGCGCAGGGTCTTCGGCAGTTCTATTTCCCAAATACCCCCGCGAATGCCAGACGATATCTCATTACACCGTGAGATTTTCAATCGCAATATTTTCAATCGCGCGAAAGGTTGGATATTCGGCGGCGCATGAAACGCGAATAAATCTTACGCGTCATTCGCTCGATCGCGGACGAATATATATTCGAGTGATATCGCAGTGGGGAAACCGAACGCTGCAGGGAGATAGGTGAGGCAAAAGACGCGATAGCGTCGCATACACGCATACTACTTTCAAGAAAATCAATGCGAAATATTCGCCTGACGCGAAAATCATGTTTCCGTCTTCCGTGCACGGTTCCCGATCTTCCCATCTCCCTCCCATCCCCTATCTACCGACGCGAACTGCAAAATCTCTACGTGCGCCCTGGTACGTTACATCGAAACGCAAGATCCGTGTGATCGGTTAAGCAATAAAAAAAAATTGGTTATCACACGCCTAGCTAATTGTTATTTTCGGCTTACATTGCCTGGTCCCTAGCTAGCCTATCCCCGATGTACCCGCGTGGGCGCTGTCAAGTCCGCTTCGTCGGAAAGTTTTCGCTGCGTCCGTGCTACGAGAAGCGTGGATCGACGAGATCTCAATAGATTTCCACAAGCCTAACCTACGCACTAGGAGGCTACCTTGTTCCCAGGCCGGCACTCCGGTCCTGGGGGGGCAGCGCTCCGAACGTAGGCTAGCGGGATACCCTGAGCTTTCGCGATGCCAAGGAAGCGTTGCAAACCTCCGTTGATTTCCACCACGACTCGGCTCCGGACAACGCGGGGTGGAACTTTCGCATCGTGGCACCAGGGCGCCGATATTCCACAGCCGTTGCCGCGGAGGCGAGCGGGAAAGGAAACAACGGAAGGCTCACAACGATTCGTTTCCGAGCCGGACTCGAGGCGCAAGCTTTGCCGACGAACCAGAATGCTCGAAAAAAATTACATCGAAACGAGAGCCGTGTGATCGGTAAAGCATTAGAAAAAAAATTGTTTATCACACGCCTAGCTGATGGGAATCTCAGTACGCCACGCAGGGTCTTCGGCAGTTCTATTTCCCAAATACCCCCGCGAATGCCAGACGATATCTCCTTACACCGTGAGATTTTCAATCGCAATATTTTCAATCGCGCGAAAGGTTGGATATTCGGCGGCGCATGAAACGCGAATAAATCTTACGCGTCATTCGCTCGATCGCGGACGGATATATATTCGAGTGATATCGCAGTGGGGAAACCGAACGCTGCAGGGAGATAGGTGAGGCAAAAGACGCGATAGCGTCGCATACACGCATACTACTTTCAAGAAAATCAATGCGAAATATTCGCCTGACGCGAAAATCATGTTTCCGTCTTCCGTGCACGGTTCCCGATCTTCCCATCTCCCTCCCATCCCCTATCTACCGACGCGAACTGCAAAATCTCTACGTGCGCTCTGATACGTTACATCGAAACGCAAGATCCGTGTGATCGGTTAAGCAATAAAAAAAAATTGGTTATCACACGCCTAGCTAATTGTTATTTTCGGCTTACAATGCCTGGTCCCTAGCTAGCCTATCCCCGATGTACCCGCGTGGGCGCTGTCACGTCCGCTTCGTCGGAAAGTTTACGCTGCGTCCGTGCTACGAGAAGCGTGGATCGACGAGATCTCAATAGATTTCCACAAGCCTAACCTACACACTAGGAGGCTACCTTGTTCCGAGGCCGGCACTCCGTTCCTGGGGGGGCAGCGCTCCGAACGTAGGCTATCGGGATACCCTGAGCTTTCGCGATGCCAAGGAAGCGTCGAAAACCTCCGTTGATTTCCACCACGACTCGGCTCCGGACAACGCGGGGTGGAACTTTCGCATCGTGGCACCAGGGCGACGATATTCCACGGCCGTTGCCGCGGCGGCGAGCGGGAAAGGAAACAACGGAAGGCTCACAACGATTCGTTTCCGAGCCGGACTCGAGGCGCAAGCTTTGCCGACGAACCAGAATGCTCGAAAAAAATTACATCGAAACGAGAGCCGTGTGATCGGTAAAGCATTAGAAAAAAATTGTTTATCACACGCCTAGCTGATGGGAATCTCAGTACGCCGCGCAGGGTCTTCGGCAGTTCTATTTCCCAAATACCCCCGCGAATGCCAGACGATATCTCGTTACACCGTGAGATTTTCAATCGCAATATTTTCAATCGCGCGGAAGGTTGGATATTCGGCGGCGCATGAAACGCGAATAAATCTTACGCGTCATTCGCTCGATCGCGGACGGATATATATTCGAGTGATATCGCAGTGGGGAAACCGAACGCTGCAAGGAGATAGGTGAGGCAAAAGACGCGATAGCGTCGCATACACGCATACTACTTTTCAGAAAATCAATGCAAAATATTCGAATAACGCGAAAATCATGTTTCCGTCTTCCGTGCTCGGTTCCCGACCTTCTATTTCCGAAATACCCGCGCCAATGCCAGACGATATATTATTACACGGACAGATTTTCAAGTACAATTTGCGCTTCATCGCGTATTCACCCGCTCGGACAACTTTGCTGATCTCTCGAAATTTGAGGTAGAAGAGGATTGCGGGACGTAATTGTACCACTTACCGTCGTACTCCGTGCGGCGAATGATTACGAATCTCCGCGTTGCCTCTTCCGTTCTTCTCGTACAGCGTCCGCCGGCCTCGAATAGTCGATCGACAAATCGGTCCGGGTGCTTCGGGTCCGAAGGATCTGTAAAAGAAAGAAAAAATGAATGGGAGTAAGAGATCTTTGCGTCGCTTATTTTCACTCGACGCTCGGTCGGTTCGTATAAATTTTGATCATGAACCGAGGCAGAGTCAAGATTCGCTCGTGGTTTACAGAAATCCACGCAAGCCCGGCTTCAATATTCACCTATGTGAAGAACCTGGCACCCGACACGTTCAAAAATCAATTTTCAAAATTTCCGTCCATCCTCAATCGTTGGTAGTTGTTTGTGGTAAAGAAATTTTCGTTTGTAGTAAAAAACCAAAGAAGATACAGCGTTTCGAAAAATAAGGCTCACCCCACTTTGAAATTCTTGAAAATCGTAGAAAGCTGTAGGTGCGGAATCGTTTGTAGTTAATTGTGGTGCAAGAAATTTTCGTTGTAGTAGTCCGGGAAAAAAGTTACAGCCGTTTTTTGACTTTCGAAACATCAAAATTCAGTAATTTCGGAAAAATTAAGAAAATCCTTTCACTACAATCAATTGCAAACAATTCTGCGTTCGTAGGAACGTTGATATCCGATGCACCTCAAAAATGATTGAATTTTGATTTTTCGAGAATTGAAATATGACTGCATCTTTTTCCCCGGACTACTACGAACGAAATTTCATTCACTACAATTAACCACAAACGATTGCGCACCTACAGCTATTTACGATTTTCAAAAATTTCAAAGTGGGGTGAGCCCCATATTTCGAAACGCTGTGTCTTCTTTGGTTTTTTACTGCAAACGAAAATTTCTTTACCACAAACAACTACAAACGATTTAGAATCGATAGAAATTTTGAAAATTGATTTTTGAACATGTCGGGTGACAGGTCCACACAGGTTGAGTTCTATATTCGCACGATACTCGGAATTTTTAACGCGAAGTCAAAAATAAGCGAATTAAGAATATGAAAACAACGATTCGCATACACAATTCCGTGCCAAAATTATAACATTGGAAAGTGTATGGAAGATTCCGTGCCAAGTCACCTAGCCTCCGGCCCGGACCCATTTTAATTTAGCTAATTTTTTACCGTTTTGCCACAGCATATACATTTTCCGATTTAATATCCCAAATCTTAGGATAGTCTATATCGTTTCCCTAGTACTGAATCGGCAAAGAATATCAAATAACTTCCGAAAATCTACTCAATATAATATAATAATACAGTAATAATAATAATCTTATATGAGAACTTATGTTAACCTCAAAATTTGATCAAAAGAAATAGCAATTCTGTTTAGGTATTCAATATGATTTCATTATTATACATCGACACATTATAAGTTGATCTTTACAATTATCGAGTGATATATTTACATTATCATTCCATACTTGTCATCTCTCTTTCAATAATTACGCGAAATTGTAGTAAAAGTAGATAATCCAAACAAAGAACGGGTTCTAAAAATCGAGATCTCAATTGCGGTTGGCACTATTGATTCACTCGAAGTTGAACTTAAAGTGGGATTCGGAAAATATTCAATTGACAGGCGCTTAAAGTTCATATAAACTCGGCGACACACCAGCTTTAATGGAAGCGTACTTTAAGATCCCCGCTTAAAGTGGATGTGCTGATGGAACCAGGCAACAGAAAAATTCAATAATCGGCGCAGAAGCCACGCGCACCCAAGTCACGCGACGCCGGAACGATGCGCAGAGAGAGGGGTGGTAATTGAGTTGCTCTATAATATAATAGATATTACGTAGAAAAAAGGGTAACCGGCAAAATTTACATCGCGAGATTATATAATGAATCAGGGATTAGCAAACAGCACGCAATGATAAAATATAACAATATATGATATTACAGCTGTTATATGCACGATAATAACCAGCTCTATTCCCCAATAAGAATTAGTATCAATTCCTCAACACTAGAACGTATCTTGCTAAGCAAGTTTCCTCATAGCCGAGCCTTCCTTGAGTATTCCGTGATTGATATATTTCAATACTAATACTAATGATAACTGAATATCTCTGTTGAATTCAGCAGACAAAGAGATGACGCAACAAGGAACACGGCGAGAGGGGAAAATCCCGGGGCTCGAATAGGCCGCGATGGAGAGGTAGGGGTACGGAAAGGGAATCGCTCGTTTCGCGGATACGGAACAAAAAATCAATTAAATCAATAAATGCTAGACTCAAACTTTTCGCAAACAATCAATAATCATGAGAAACGAAGCTAGGGACCCTCTCGAATCACGAAAACCCGTTAAAACAAGTTGGCGTCCTTTGCAACGTGATCACGCCGTACAGTAAAATCTCAACGAACAATAATGACCTTCGATAAATCTTAGGGAGTCGTGTTTTGAGGTGCTGAAGCTTACCTTGAACGAGATTATTAATCCAATTCACAATAATTAGACACACAAATAATCACAGAACCGGGGAAATACTTAATCTTCACGAGACATTCGAAGCTACGCAACAGGTACCCGAGAACAGTATTCTGTACAATGGCCGACGTGCGCTCGGTGCTGACTAGAGTTCGTTTGTCGTTCGGTTTCGACTTTCGGACGGAAACACCCGAAGACTCGCGGCGTCTTCTAACCATCGATCTGGATTCGTTCGGATAGGTCTTGGCTTCGCGGCATACAGAGGTCCGTCGGCAAACTTGGTATAAGTGGCGGCAGAGTTATTATAATGTTACGTAGATACGAAAATTAGCAAGTCCGAAGTGGCGGTAATAATAATTTGGGTAGGGTCAAGGGCTTAAACTCGTTAGGAGTATCGAAACGTTCACGCTCATTTGATTTTAACGCCCGTATGACAGATATGCATGTGGATTTATTTCTGTATCGGCTTCGTTCGGCTCCCGTCTCTCCAGGTAATATTCGGATGCTGACATCCCACGAAATACGAATAAATCATGCGTCATTTGCTCGATTGAAGGAAAATTCGAGTGGAATCGCAGTAAGAAGCTCGACGTTATAAAGAGATAGGTGATCACCTATTTCTCACCTCGTGCTAAAATAAAGGTAGCGGAGGCACGTTCAAAATTATGGCTTACAAACAGAGTTCGATAATACGGTTTCGTACGTGTGGATCTGTGTACGCAGAGGAAAGCGCCCGTAACTTACAAATAATACAGTATTCACCAATTATCATTACCATTCACACATTGTACCTTACGTGAATTAATTTTATATTTTTTTTTTTTCTCCACTAGAACTTCATAGAGCTGAAGGCTTAGTGGTAATTCACATCTTTGAGATACTATTCATAAAATAATAGTACTAATAATTTTAGGTATTAATTTTCCATCAGGATCAGCTGCGCCTCTCGATGAGTCGCAAGTATTTATTACGCGTAAGCCTCAAATAGTATTTAAGTAGTGCGATTGTACATTATATGAATGTTGTACAGCACGTACAGATAATAAGCGAGTCGTTCAATGAATTTTCCTGGTCGCGTAGAAAAGAATGCTAGATTTGGCAGTTTTTCACTTTGAACTACGAGATTTGAGGATCGGACTCGCAAAACGTATAGCTTCTAGAGTACTAATACTTGTTTTCATTCTAGGAAACTGCATTTCGAGTCAAGATATGATTTATGATTGAGTTGCAGGTTAGTATTTGAAATTCTCCCAATTTGAGCCGCGCCAAGACTCCAAAGGCCCATATGAAATTGAATGATGCATATGGAGCCTGATATTTTCGATATATGGATAATCTTTCTCTCTCTATATAGCGTTGCCATGAGATTCCGAAACGTAAACACGACGTCGAGCTAGTATAGTCACAGAAAAAGTTGGCAGCGACGCAACGAATAAAATAATACTGTCCGAATCGAAGTGGAACTAAATATCAGCTGACTTACCGATTTCTTCTTCAGTCTGTCCTGATTCGTTGCTTTTTTTCATTCGTATGCTCTCTTATGAGCATACGAATCATTCGTCCACTTATTAATTCACTAAGTCGTTGATTTCAATAATAAGAATGCAGCATCGAGTTTCATCACGCTTCCGTAATGTCTTCATTTCTGATCGGAGAAAACCCTGTTCATTCACTTTGATTGTCGTAACAATGTTTATCGCGTTAGTTACAGAGAACTTTCGAGTTTATCATGCGCCGTGATCACGCGCAAAACAGTCATGAGTTTTTGTAAATAGGCCAAATTTCACGTCTCTCTCTCTCTCTCTCTTTCGCTCCTTCTCTCCCATCCTGTTACCCGTTACGTGGCGAAGGGTGACGTGTCTATCGATATAAGCCCATTCCGTTACACAGATCACACATTTTAGCGTTTTACGACTCGGGATATTCACTCATCGATCGAATTTTTTTGATATTCCGTGTTTTTCGCACTTCCGAGAATACCATTGCTGATTTCGTGGCGCGGAAACTACAGAGTCACCTGGAAATCGGAGGACGAGTAGCTCCACCGTATTTCTCCCGGAATTCTATTCCAGGATGATCTCGCATCCTGAATTCTCATGCAGATCGATGATCTTCGGAAATCTCGAGTAGCAGTAAACAAAAACCCTTCCGAAAGCCGTCCACTCCACCGTGGGCAGAATCTACAAATAGCCGGTCGGTCTAGTAATCTTGGAGTTTCGTGAAAAATTCTCCGACTCAGCAGACAGCTATCGGAAAGTGTCCTGCAATCATATGTCACATGAATGACATCAGAGCTATTATCAATTGGATTTTCTTGATAGTCCGTGTTTTGCGCACTTCGGAAAATACTATCGCTGATTTCGCGGACCGGAAACTACAGAGTCGCCTGGAAATCGAAGGAGAAGTAGCTCCACCGTATTTCTCCAGGAATTCTATTCCAGGATGATCTCGCATCCTGAATTCTCATGCAGATCGATAATTTTCGAAAATCTCGAGTGGCAGTGAACAAAAACACTTCCGAAAGCCGTCCGCTCCACCGTGGGCAGAATCTACAAAGAGCCGGTGAGTCTAGAAATCTTGGATTTTCGTGAAGAATTCTCCCACTCAGCAGACAGATTTCGGAAAGTGTCCTGCAATCATATGTCACATGAATGACATCAGAGCTATCATCAATTGGAATTTTTTGATAGTCCGTGTTTCTCGGACCGCGTAAATACCGGACGCGAACTTCGCCGCCCGTTAACTACGGAGTCACCTGGAAATCGAAGCAGGCGTAGCTCCAGCGTATTTCTTCTTGTATTCTATTCTCGAATTATTTCGCATCCTGAACTGACATGCAGATCGATGATTTTCGGAAATCTCGAGTAGCAGTGAACAAAAACCCTTCCGAAAGCCGTGCACTCCACTGTGGGCAGAATCTACGAATAGCCGGTCGGTCTAGAAACCTTGGATTTTCGTGAAAAATTTTGTCACTCAGCAGCAACTATCAGGAAGTGTCCCGCAATCATGTGTCACATGAATGACATCAGAGCTATTATCAATTGGATTTTTTTGATAGTCCGTGATTTGCTCGCTTCGGAAAATACTATCGCTGATTTCACGGCGCGGAAACTACAGAGTCGCCTGGAAATCGAAGGAGAAGTAGCTCCGCCGTATTTCTTCTGGAATTCTATTCCAGGATGATCTCGCATCCTGAATTTACATGCAGATCGGTGATTTTCGAAAATCTCGAGTGGCAGTAAACAAAAACCCTTCCGAAAGCCGTCAGCTCCACCGTGGGCAGAATCTACAAAGAGCCGGTCGGTCTGGAAATCTTGGATTTTCGTGAAGAATTCTCCCAATTAGCAGACAGCTATCGGAAAGTGTCCTGCAATCATATGTCACATGAATGACATCAGAGCTATTATCAATTGGATTTTCTTGATAGTCCGTGTTTTGCGCACTTCGGAAAATACTATCGCTGATTTCGCGGCGCGGAAACTACAGAGTCGCCTGGAAATCGGAAGAGAAGTAGCTCCACCGTATTTCTCCAGGAATTCTATTCCAGGATGATCTCGCATCCTGAATTCTCATGCAGATCGATAATTCTCGAAAATCTCGAGTGGCAGTGAACAAAAAACCTTCCGAAAGCCGTCCGCTCCACCGTGGGCAGAATCTACAAAGAGCCGGTCGGTCGAGAAATCTTGGATTTTCGTGAAGAATTCTCCCACTTGGCAGACAGCTATCGGAAAGTGTCCTGCAATCATATGTCACATGGATGACATCAGAGCTATTATCAATTGGATTTTCTTGATAGTCCGTGTTTTGCGCACTTCGGAAAATACTATCGCTGATTTCGCGGCGCGGAAACTACAGAGTCGCCTGGAAATCGAAGGAGATGTAGCTCCACCGTATTTCTCCAGGAATTCTATTCCAGGATGATCTCGCATCCTGAATTCTCATGCAGATCGATAATTTTCGGAAATCTCGAGTGGCAGTGAACAAAAACCCCTCCGAAAGCCGTCCGCTCCACCGTGGGCAGAATCTACAAAGAGCCAGTCGGTCTAGAAATCTTGGATTTTCGTAAAGAATTTTCCCACTCAGCAGACAGCTTTCGGGAAGTGTCCTGCAATCATATGTCACATGAATGACATCAGAGCTATCATCAATTGGAATTTTTTGATAGTCCGTGTTTCTCGGACCGCGTAAAAACCGGACGCGAACTTCGCCGCCCGTAAACTACGGAGTCACCTGGAAATCGAAGCAGGCGTAGCTCCAGCGTATTCCTTCTTGTATTCTATTCTCGAATCATTTCGCATCCTGAACTGACATGCAGATCGATGATTTTCGGAAATCTCGAGTAGCAGTAAACAAAAACCCTTCCGAAAGCCGTCCACTCCACTGTGGGCAGAATCTACGAATAGCCGGTCGGTCTAGAAACCTTGGATTTTCGTGAAAAATTTTGTCACTCAGCAGCAACTATCAGGAAGTGTCTCGCAATCATGTGTCACATGTAAGACATCAGAGCTATTATCAATTGGATTTTTTTGATAGTCCGTGTTTTGCGCACTTCGGAAAATACAATCGCTGATTTCGCGGCGCGGAAACTACAGAGTCGCCTGGAAATCGAAGGAGAAGTAGCTCCGCCGTATTTCTTCTGGAATTCTATTCCAGGATGATCTCGCATCCTGAATTCACATGCAGATCGGTGATTTTCGAAAATCTCGAGTGGCAGTGAACAAAAACCCGTCCGAAAGCCGTCCGCTCCACCGTGGGCAGAATCTACAAAGAGCCGGTCGGTCTAGAAATCTTGGATTTTCGTGAAAAATTTTGTCACTCAGCAGCAACTATCAGGAAGTGTCCTGCAATCGAATGAGACATGAATACATTGGAACATATCATCGATCGAATTTTTTTGATATTCCGTGTTTTTCGCACTTCCGAAAATACCATTGCTGATTTCGCGGCGCGGAAACTACAGAGTCACCTGGAAATCGGAGGACGATTAGCTCCACCGTATTTCTTCGGGAATTCTATTCCAGGATGATTTCGCATCCTGAATTCTCATGCAGATCGATAATTTCCGAAAATCTCGAGTGGCAGTGAACACAAACCCTTCCGAAAGCCGTCCGCTCCACCGTGGGCAGAATCTACAAAGAGCCGGTCGGTCTAGAAATCTTGGATTTTCGGGAAGAATTTTCCCACTCAGCAGACAGCATTCGGAAAGTGTCCTGCAATCATATGTCACATGAATGACATCAGAGCTATCATCAATTGGAATTTTTCGATATTCCGTGTTTCTCGGACCGCGTAAAAACCGGACGCGAACTTTGCCGCCCGTAAACTACGGAGTCACCTGGAAATCGAAGCAGGCGTAGCTCCGGCGTATTCCATCTTGTATTCTATTCTCGAATCATTTCGCATTCTGAACTGACATGCAGATCGATGATTTTCGGAAATCTCGAGTAGCAGTAAACAAAAACCCTTCCGAAAGCCGTCCACTCCACTGTGGGCAGAATCTACGAATAGCCGGTCGGTCTAGAAACCTTGGATTTTCGTGAAGAATCCTCCGACTTAGCAGACAGCTATCGGAAAGTGTCCTGCAATCATATGTCACATGGATGACATCAGAGCTATTATCAATTGGATTTTCTTGATAGTCCGTGTTTTGCGCACTTCGGAAAATACTATCGCTGATTTCGCGGCGCGGAAACTACAGAGTCGCCTGGAAATCGAAGGAGAAGTAGCTCCACCGTATTTCTCCAGGAATTCTATTCCAGGATGATCTCGCATCCTGAATTCTCATGCAAATCGATAATTTTCGAAAATCTCGAGTGGCAGTGAACCAAAACCCTTCCGAAAGCCGTCCGCTCCACCGTGGGCAGAATCTACAAAGAGCCGGTCGGTCTAGAAATCTTGGATTTTCCTGAAGAATTTTCCCACTCAGCAGACAGCTTTCGAAAAGTGTCCTGCAATCATATGTCACATGAATGACATCAGAGCTATCATCAATTGGAATTTTTTGATAGTCCGTGTTTCTCGGACCGCGTAAAAACCGGACGCAAACTTCGCCGCCCGTAAATTACGGAGTCACCTGGAAATCGAAGCAGGCGTAGCTCCAGCGTATTCCTTCTTGTATTCTATTTTCGAATCATTTCGCATCCTGAACTGACATGCAGATCGATGATTTTCGGAAATCTCGAGTAGCAGTAAACAAAAACCCTTCCGAAAGCCGTCCACTCCACTGTGGGCAGAATCTACGAATAGCCGGTCGGTCTAGAAACCTTGGATTTCCGTGAAAAATTTTGTCACTCAGCAGCAACTATCAGGAAGTGTCCCGCAATCATGTGTCACATGAATGACATCAGAGCTATTATCTATTGGATTTTTTTGATAGTCCGTGTTTTGCGCACTTCGGAAAATACAATCGCTGATTTCGCGGCGCGGAAACTACAGAGTCGCCTGGAAATCGAAGGAGAAGTAGCTCCGCCGTATTTTTTCTGGAATTCTATTCCAGGATGATCTCGCATCCTGAATTCACATGCAGATCGGTGATTTTCGAAAATCTCGAGTGGCAGTAAACAAAAACCCTTCCGAAAGCCGTCCGCTCCACCGTGGGCAGAATCTACAAAGAGCCGGTCGGTCTAGAAATCTTGGATTTTCGTGAAAAATTCTGTCACTCAGCAGCAACTATCAGGAAGTGTCCTGCAATCGAATGAGACATGAATACATTGGAACATATCATCGATCGAATTTTTTTGATATTCCGTGTTTTTCGCACTTCCGAAAATACCATTGCTGATTTCGCGGCGCGGAAACTACAGAGTCACCTGAAAATCGGAGGACGATTAGCTCCACCGTATTTCTTCGGGAATTCTATTCCAGGATGATCTCGCATCCTGAATTTTCATGCAGATCGATAATTTTCGAAAATCTCAAGTGGCAGTGAACAAAAACCCTTCCGAAAGCCGTCCGCTCCACCGTGGGCAGAATCTACACAGAGCCGGTCGGTCTAGAAATCTTGGGATTTCGTGAAGAATTCTCCCACTTAGCAGACAGCTATCGGAAAGTGTCCTGCAATCATATGTCACATGAATGACATCAGAGCTATTATCAATTGGATTTTTTTGATAGTCCGTGTTTTGCGCACTCCGGAAAATACTATCGCTGATTTCGCGGCGCGGAAACTACAGAGTCGCCTGGAAATCGAAGGAGAAGTAGCTCCACCGTATTTCTTCGGGAATTCTATACCAGGATGATCTCGCATCCTGAATTCACATGCAGATCGATGATTTTCGAAAATCTCGAGTGGCAGTAAACAAAAACCCTTCCGCACGCCGTCCGCTCCGCCGTGGGCAGAATTTACAAAGAGCCGGTCGGTCTAGAAATCTTGGATTTTCGTGAAAAATTTTGTCACTCAGCAGCAACTATCAGGAATTGTCCCGCAATCGAATGAGACATGAATACATTGGAACATATCATCGATTGAATTTTTTTGATATTCCGTGTTTTTCGCACTTCCGAAAATACCATTGCTGATTTCGCGGCGCGGAAACTACAGAGTCGCCTGGAAATCGGAGGAGAAGTAGCTCCGCCGTATTTCTTCTGGAATTCTATTCCAGGATGATCTCGCATCCTGAATTTACATGCAGATCGGTGATTTTCGAAAATCTCGAGTGGCAGTAAACAAAAACCCTTCCGAAAGCCGTCCGGTCCACCGTGGGCAGAATCTACAAAGAGCCGGTTGGTCTAGAAATCTTGGATTTTCGTGAAGAATCCTCCGACTTAGCAGACAGCTATCGGAAAGTGTCCTGCAATCATACGTCACATGGATGACATCAGAGCTATTATCAATTGGATTTTCTTGATAGTCCGTGTTTTGCGCACTTCGGAAAATACTATCGCTGATTTCGCGGCGCGGAAACTACAGAGTCGCTTGGAAATCGAAGGAGAAGTAGCTCCACCGTATTTCTCCAGAAATTCTATTCCAGGATGATCTCGCATCCTGAATTCTCATGCAGATCGATAATTTTCGAAAATCTCGAGTGACAGTGAACCAAAACCGTTCCGAAAGCCGTCCGCTCCACCGTGGGCAGAATCTACAAAGAGCCGGTCGGTCTAGAAATCTTGGATTTTCGTGAAGAATTTTCCCGCTCAGCAGACAGCTTTCGGAAAGTGTCCTGCAATCATATGTCACATGAATGACATCAGAGCTATGATCAATTGGAATTTTTTGATAGTCCGTGATTCTCGGACCGCGTAAAAACCGGACGCGAACTTTGCCGCCCGTAAACTACGGAGTCACCTGGAAATCGAAGCAGGCGTAGCTCCAGCGTATTCCTTCTTGTATTCTATTCTCGAATCATGTCGCATCCTGAACTGACATGCAGATCGATGATTTCCGGAAATCTCGAGTAGCAGTAAACAAAAACCCTTCCGAAAGCCGTCCACTCCACTGTGGGCAGAATCTACGAATAGCCGGTCGGTCTAGAAACCTTGGATTTTCGTGAAAAATTTTGTCACTCAGCAGCAACTATCAGGAAGTGTCCCGCAATCATGTGTCACATGGAAGACATCAGAGCTATTATCAATTGGATTTTTTTGATAGTCCGTGTTTTGCGCACTTCGGAAAATACAATCGCTGATTTCGCGGCGCGGAAACTACAGAGTCGCCTGGAAATCGAAGGAGAAGTAGCTCCGCCATATTTCTTCTGGAATTCTATTCCAGGATGATCTCGCATCCTGAATTCACATGCAGATCGGTGATTTTCGAAAATCTCGAGTGGCAGTAAACAAAAACCCTTACGAAAGCCGTCCGGTCCACCGTGGGCAGAATCTACAAAGAGCCGGTTGGTCTAGAAATCTTGGATTTTCGTGAAGAATCCTCCGACTTAGCAGACAGCTATCGAAAAGTGTCCTGCAATCATATGTCACATGGATGACATCAGAGCTATTATCAATTGAATTTTCTTGATAGTCCGTGTTTTGCGCACTTCGGAAAATACTATCGCTGATTTCGCGGCGCGGAAACTACAGAGTCGCCTGGAAATCGAAGGAGAAGTAGCTTCACCGTATTTCTCCAGGAATTCTATTCCAGGATGATCTCGCATCCTGAATTCTCATGCAGATCGATAATTTTCGAAAATCTCGAGTGGCAGTGAACCAAAACCCTTCCGAAAGCCGTCCGCTCCACCGTGGGCAGAATCTACAAAGAGCCGGTCGGTCTAGAAATCTTGGATTTTCGTGAAGAATTTTCCCACTCAGCAGACAGCTTTCGGAAAATGTCCTGCAATCATATGTCACATGAATGACATCAGAGCTATCATCAATTGGAATTTTTTGATAGTCCGTGTTTCTCGGACCGCGTAAAAACCGGACGCGAACTTTGCCGCCCGTAAACTACGGAGTCACCTGGAAATCGACGCAGGCGTAGCTCCAGCGTATTCCTTCTTGTATTTTATTCTCGAATCATTTCGCATCCTGAACTGACATGCAGATCGATGATTTTCGGAAATCTCGAGTAGCAGTGAACAAAAACCCTTCCGAAAGCCGTCCACTTCACTGTGGGCAGAATCTACGAATAGCCGGTCGGTCTAGAAACCTTGGATTTTCGTGAAAAATTTTGTCACTCAGCAGCAACTATCAGGAAGTGTCCCGCAATCATGTGTCACATGAAAGACATCAGAGCTATTATCAATTGGATTTTTTTGATAGTCCGTGTTTTGCGCACTTCGGAAAATACAATCGCTGATTTCGCGGCGCGGAAACTACAGAGTCGCCTGGAAATCGAAGGAGAAGTAGCTCCGCCGTATTTCTTCTGGAATTCGATTCCAGGATGATCTCGCATCCTGAATTCACATGCAGATCGGTGATTTTCGAAAATCTCGAGTGGCAGTAAACAAAAACCCTTCCGAAAGCCGTCCGCTCCACCGTGGGCAGAATCTACAAAGAGCCGGTCGGTCTAGAAATCTTGGATTTTCGTGAAAAATTTTGTCACTCAGCAGCAACTATCAGGAAGTGTCCTGTAATCGAATGAGACATGAATACATTGGAACATATCATCGATCGAATTTTTTTGATATTTCGTGTTTTTCGCACTTCCGAAAATACCATTGCTGATTTCGCGGCGCGCAAACTACAGAGTCACCTGGAGATCGGAGGACGATTAGCTCCACCGTATTTCTTCGGGAATTCTATTCCAGGATGATCTCGCATCCTGAACTCTCATGCAGATCGATAATTTTCGAAAATCTCGAGTGGCAGTGAACAAAAACCCATCCGAAAGCCGTCCGCTCCACCGTGGGCAGAATCTACAAAGAGCCGGTCGGTCTAGAAATCTTGGATTTTCGTGACGAATTCTCCCACTCAGCAGACAGTTTTCGGAAAGTGTCCTGCAATCATATGTCACATGGATGACATCAGAGCTATTATCAATTGGATTTTCTTGATAGTCCGTGTTTTGCGCACTTCGGAAAATACTATCGCTGATTTCGCGGCGCGGAAACTACAGAGTCGCCTGGAAATCGAAGGAGATGTAGCTCCACCGTATTTCTCCAGGAATTCTATTCCAGGATGATCTCGCATCCTGAATTCTCATGCAGATCGATAATTTTCGGAAATCTCGAGTGGCAGTGAACAAAAACCCCTCCGAAAGCCGTCCGCTCCACCGTGGGCAGAATCTACAAAGAGCCAGTCGGTCTAGAAATCTTGGATTTTCGTAAAGAATTTTCCCACTCAGCAGACAGCTTTCGGGAAGTGTCCTGCAATCATATGTCACATGAATGACATCAGAGCTATCATCAATTGGAATTTTTTGATAGTCCGTGTTTCTCGGACCGCGTAAAAACCGGACGCGAACTTCGCCGCCCGTAAACTACGGAGTCACCTGGAAATCGAAGCAGGCGTAGCTCCAGCGTATTCCTTCTTGTATTCTATTCTCGAATCATTTCGCATCCTGAACTGACATGCAGATCGATGATTTTCGGAAATCTCGAGTAGCAGTAAACAAAAACCCTTCCGAAAGCCGTCCACTCCACTGTGGGCAGAATCTACGAATAGCCGGTCGGTCTAGAAACCTTGGATTTTCGTGAAAAATTTTGTCACTCAGCAGCAACTATCAGGAAGTGTCTCGCAATCATGTGTCACATGTAAGACATCAGAGCTATTATCAATTGGATTTTTTTGATAGTCCGTGTTTTGCGCACTTCGGAAAATACAATCGCTGATTTCGCGGCGCGGAAACTACAGAGTCGCCTGGAAATCGAAGGAGAAGTAGCTCCGCCGTATTTCTTCTGGAATTCTATTCCAGGATGATCTCGCATCCTGAATTCACATGCAGATCGGTGATTTTCGAAAATCTCGAGTGGCAGTGAACAAAAACCCGTCCGAAAGCCGTCCGCTCCACCGTGGGCAGAATCTACAAAGAGCCGGTCGGTCTAGAAATCTTGGATTTTCGTGAAAAATTTTGTCACTCAGCAGCAACTATCAGGAAGTGTCCTGCAATCGAATGAGACATGAATACATTGGAACATATCATCGATCGAATTTTTTTGATATTCCGTGTTTTTCGCACTTCCGAAAATACCATTGATGATTTCGCGGCGCGGAAACTACAGAGTCACCTGGAAATCGGAGGACGATTAGCTCCACCGTATTTCTTCGGGAATTCTATTCCAGGATGATTTCGCATCCTGAATTCTCATGCAGATCGATAATTTCCGAAAATCTCGAGTGGCAGTGAACACAAACCCTTCCGAAAGCCGTCCGCTCCACCGTGGGCAGAATCTACAAAGAGCCGGTCGGTCTAGAAATCTTGGATTTTCGGGAAGAATTTTCCCACTCAGCAGACAGCATTCGGAAAGTGTCCTGCAATCATATGTCACATGAATGACATCAGAGCTATCATCAATTGGAATTTTTCGATATTCCGTGTTTCTCGGACCGCGTAAAAACCGGACGCGAACTTTGCCGCCCGTAAACTACGGAGTCACCTGGAAATCGAAGCAGGCGTAGCTCCAGCGTATTCCATCTTGTATTCTATTCTCGAATCATTTCGCATCCTGAACTGACATGCAGATCGATGATTTTCGGAAATCTCGAGTAGCAGTAAACAAAAACCCTTCCGAAAGCCGTCCACTCCACTGTGGGCAGAATCTACGAATAGCCGGTCGGTCTAGAAACCTTGGATTTTCGTGAAGAATCCTCCGACTTAGCAGACAGCTATCGGAAAGTGTCCTGCAATCATATGTCACATGGATGACATCAGAGCTATTATCAATTGGATTTTCTTGATAGTCCGTGTTTTGCGCACTTCGGAAAATACTATCGCTGATTTCGCGGCGCGGAAACTACAGAGTCGCCTGGAAATCGAAGGAGAAGTAGCTCCACCGTATTTCTCCAGGAATTCTATTCCAGGATGATCTCGCATCCTGAATTCTCATGCAAATCGATAATTTTCGAAAATCTCGAGTGGCAGTGAACCAAAACCCTTCCGAAAGCCGTCCGCTCCACCGTGGGCAGAATCTACAAAGAGCCGGTCGGTCTAGAAATCTTGGATTTTCCTGAAGAATTTTCCCACTCAGCAGACAGCTTTCGAAAAGTGTCCTGCAATCATATGTCACATGAATGACATCAGAGCTATCATCAATTGGAATTTTTTGATAGTCCGTGTTTCTCGGACCGCGTAAAAACCGGACGCAAACTTCGCCGCCCGTAAATTACGGAGTCACCTGGAAATCGAAGCAGGCGTAGCTCCAGCGTATTCCTTCTTGTATTCTATTTTCGAATCATTTCGCATCCTGAACTGACATGCAGATCGATGATTTTCGGAAATCTCGAGTAGCAGTAAACAAAAACCCTTCCGAAAGCCGTCCACTCCACTGTGGGCAGAATCTACGAATAGCCGGTCGGTCTAGAAACCTTGGATTTCCGTGAAAAATTTTGTCACTCAGCAGCAACTATCAGGAAGTGTCCCGCAATCATGTGTCACATGAATGACATCAGAGCTATTATCTATTGGATTTTTTTGATAGTCCGTGTTTTGCGCACTTCGGAAAATACAATCGCTGATTTCGCGGCGCGGAAACTACAGAGTCGCCTGGAAATCGAAGGAGAAGTAGCTCCGCCGTATTTTTTCTGGAATTCTATTCCAGGATGATCTCGCATCCTGAATTCACATGCAGATCGGTGATTTTCGAAAATCTCGAGTGGCAGTAAACAAAAACCCTTCCGAAAGCCGTCCGCTCCACCGTGGGCAGAATCTACAAAGAGCCGGTCGGTCTAGAAATCTTGGATTTTCGTGAAAAATTCTGTCACTCAGCAGCAACTATCAGGAAGTGTCCTGCAATCGAATGAGACATGAATACATTGGAACATATCATCGATCGAATTTTTTTGATATTCCGTGTTTTTCGCACTTCCGAAAATACCATTGCTGATTTCGCGGCGCGGAAACTACAGAGTCACCTGAAAATCGGAGGACGATTAGCTCCACCGTATTTCTTCGGGAATTCTATTCCAGGATGATCTCGCATCCTGAATTTTCATGCAGATCGATAATTTTCGAAAATCTCAAGTGGCAGTGAACAAAAACCCTTCCGAAAGCCGTCCGCTCCACCGTGGGCAGAATCTACACAGAGCCGGTCGGTCTAGAAATCTTGGGATTTCGTGAAGAATTCTCCCACTTAGCAGACAGCTATCGGAAAGTGTCCTGCAATCATATGTCACATGAATGACATCAGAGCTATTATCAATTGGATTTTTTTGATAGTCCGTGTTTTGCGCACTCCGGAAAATACTATCGCTGATTTCGCGGCGCGGAAACTACAGAGTCGCCTGGAAATCGAAGGAGAAGTAGCTCCACCGTATTTCTTCGGGAATTCTATACCAGGATGATCTCGCATCCTGAATTCACATGCAGATCGATGATTTTCGAAAATCTCGAGTGGCAGTAAACAAAAACCCTTCCGCACGCCGTCCGCTCCGCCGTGGGCAGAATTTACAAAGAGCCGGTCGGTCTAGAAATCTTGGATTTTCGTGAAAAATTTTGTCACTCAGCAGCAACTATCAGGAATTGTCCCGCAATCGAATGAGACATGAATACATTGGAACATATCATCGATTGAATTTTTTCGATATTCCGTGTTTTTCGCACTTCCGAAAATACCATTGCTGATTTCGCGGCGCGGAAACTACAGAGTCGCCTGGAAATCGGAGGAGAAGTAGCTCCGCCGTATTTCTTCTGGAATTCTATTCCAGGATGATCTCGCATCCTGAATTTACATGCAGATCGGTGATTTTCGAAAATCTCGAGTGGCAGTAAACAAAAACCCTTCCGAAAGCCGTCCGGTCCACCGTGGGCAGAATCTACAAAGAGCCGGTTGGTCTAGAAATCTTGGATTTTCGTGAAGAATCCTCCGACTTAGCAGACAGCTATCGGAAAGTGTCCTGCAATCATACGTCACATGGATGACATCAGAGCTATTATCAATTGGATTTTCTTGATAGTCCGTGTTTTGCGCACTTCGGAAAATACTATCGCTGATTTCGCGGCGCGGAAACTACAGAGTCGCTTGGAAATCGAAGGAGAAGTAGCTCCACCGTATTTCTCCAGAAATTCTATTCCAGGATGATCTCGCATCCTGAATTCTCATGCAGATCGATAATTTTCGAAAATCTCGAGTGACAGTGAACCAAAACCGTTCCGAAAGCCGTCCGCTCCACCGTGGGCAGAATCTACAAAGAGCCGGTCGGTCTAGAAATCTTGGATTTTCGTGAAGAATTTTCCCGCTCAGCAGACAGCTTTCGGAAAGTGTCCTGCAATCATATGTCACATGAATGACATCAGAGCTATGATCAATTGGAATTTTTTGATAGTCTGTGATTCTCGGACCGCGTAAAAACCGGACGCGAACTTTGCCGCCCGTAAACTACGGAGTCACCTGGAAATCGAAGCAGGCGTAGCTCCAGCGTATTCCTTCTTGTATTCTATTCTCGAATCATGTCGCATCCTGAACTGACATGCAGATCGATGATTTCCGGAAATCTCGAGTAGCAGTAAACAAAAACCCTTCCGAAAGCCGTCCACTCCACTGTGGGCAGAATCTACGAATAGCCGGTCGGTCTAGAAACCTTGGATTTTCGTGAAAAATTTTGTCACTCAGCAGCAACTATCAGGAAGTGTCCCGCAATCATGTGTCACATGGAAGACATCAGAGCTATTATCAATTGGATTTTTTTGATAGTCCGTGTTTTGCGCACTTCGGAAAATACAATCGCTGATTTCGCGGCGCGGAAACTACAGAGTCGCCTGGAAATCGAAGGAGAAGTAGCTCCGCCATATTTCTTCTGGAATTCTATTCCAGGATGATCTCGCATCCTGAATTCACATGCAGATCGGTGATTTTCGAAAATCTCGAGTGGCAGTAAACAAAAACCCTTACGAAAGCCGTCCGGTCCACCGTGGGCAGAATCTACAAAGAGCCGGTTGGTCTAGAAATCTTGGATTTTCGTGAAGAATCCTCCGACTTAGCAGACAGCTATCGAAAAGTGTCCTGCAATCATATGTCACATGGATGACATCAGAGCTATTATCAATTGGATTTTCTTGATAGTCCGTGTTTTGCGCACTTCGGAAAATACTATCGCTGATTTCGCGGCGCGGAAACTACAGAGTCGCCTGGAAATCGAAGGAGAAGTAGCTTCACCGTATTTCTCCAGGAATTCTATTCCAGGATGATCTCGCATCCTGAATTCTCATGCAGATCGATAATTTTCGAAAATCTCGAGTGGCAGTGAACCAAAACCCTTCCGAAAGCCGTCCGCTCCACCGTGGGCAGAATCTACAAAGAGCCGGTCGGTCTAGAAATCTTGGATTTTCGTGAAGAATTTTCCCACTCAGCAGACAGCTTTCGGAAAATGTCCTGCAATCATATGTCACATGAATGACATCAGAGCTATCATCAATTGGAATTTTTTGATAGTCCGTGTTTCTCGGACCGCGTAAAAACCGGACGCGAACTTTGCCGCCCGTAAACTACGGAGTCACCTGGAAATCGACGCAGGCGTAGCTCCAGCGTATTCCTTCTTGTATTTTATTCTCGAATCATTTCGCATCCTGAACTGACATGCAGATCGATGATTTTCGGAAATCTCGAGTAGCAGTGAACAAAAACCCTTCCGAAAGCCGTCCACTTCACTGTGGGCAGAATCTACGAATAGCCGGTCGGTCTAGAAACCTTGGATTTTCGTGAAAAATTTTGTCACTCAGCAGCAACTATCAGGAAGTGTCCCGCAATCATGTGTCACATGAAAGACATCAGAGCTATTATCAATTGGATTTTTTTGATAGTCCGTGTTTTGCGCACTTCGGAAAATACAATCGCTGATTTCGCGGCGCGGAAACTACAGAGTCGCCTGGAAATCGAAGGAGAAGTAGCTCCGCCGTATTTCTTCTGGAATTCTATTCCAGGATGATCTCGCATCCTGAATTCACATGCAGATCGGTGATTTTCGAAAATCTCGAGTGGCAGTAAACAAAAACCCTTCCGAAAGCCGTCCGCTCCACCGTGGGCAGAATCTACAAAGAGCCGGTCGGTCTAGAAATCTTGGATTTTCGTGAAAAATTTTGTCACTCAGCAGCAACTATCAGGAAGTGTCCTGTAATCGAATGAGACATGAATACATTGGAACATATCATCGATCGAATTTTTTTGATATTTCGTGTTTTTCGCACTTCCGAAAATACCATTGCTGATTTCGCGGCGCGCAAACTACAGAGTCACCTGGAGATCGGAGGACGATTAGCTCCACCGTATTTCTTCGGGAATTCTATTCCAGGATGATCTCGCATCCTGAACTCTCATGCAGATCGATAATTTTCGAAAATCTCGAGTGGCAGTGAACAAAAACCCATCCGAAAGCCGTCCGCTCCACCGTGGGCAGAATCTACAAAGAGCCGGTCGGTCTAGAAATCTTGGATTTTCGTGACGAATTCTCCCACTCAGCAGACAGTTTTCGGAAAGTGTCCTGCAATCATATGTCACATGAATGACATCAGAGCTATCATCAATTGGAATTCCTTGATAGTCCGTGTTTCTCGGACCGCGTAAATACCGGACGCGAACTTCGCCGCCCGTGAACTACGGAGTCACCTGGAAATCGAAGCAGGCGTAGCTCCAGCGTATTTCTTCTTGTATTCTATTCTCGAATTATTTCGCATCCTGAATTTACATCAAGATCGAAGATTTTCGAAAATCTCGAGTGTCAGTAAACAAAAACACTTCCGAAAGCCGTCCGCTCCACCGTGGGCGGAATCTACAAATAGCCGGTCGGTCTGGAAATCTTGGATTTTCGTGAAAAATTCTCCCACTTAGCAGACAGCTTTCGGAAAGTGTCCTGCAATCATATGTCACATGGATGACATCAGAGCTATTATCAATTGGATTTTCTTGATAGTCCGTGTTTTGCGCACTACGGAAAATACTATCGCTGATTTCGCGGCGCGGAAACTACAGAGTCGCCTGGAAATCGTAGGAGAAGTAGCTCCACCGTATTTCTCCAGGAATCCCATTCCAGGATGATCTCGCATCCTGAATTCTCATGCAGATCGATAATTTTTGAAAATCTCGAGTGGCAGTGAACAAAAACCCTTCCGAAAGCCGTCCGGTCCACCGTGGGCAGAATCTACAAAGAGCCGGTCGGTCTAGAAATCTTGGATTTTCGTGAAAAATTTTGTCACTCAGCAGCAACTATCAGGAAGTGTCCTGCAATCGAATGAGACATGAATACATTGGAACATATCATCGATCGAATTTTTTTGATATTTCGTGTTTTTCGCACTTCCGAAAATACCATTGCTGATTTCGCGGCGCGCAAACTACAGAGTCACCTGGAGATCGGAGGACGATTAGCTCCACCGTATTTCTTCGGGAATTCTATTCCAGGATGATCTCGCATCCTGAACTCTCATGCAGATCGATAATTTTCGAAAATCTCGAGTGGCAGTGAACAAAAACCCTTCCGAAAGCCGTCCGCTCCACCGTGGGCAGAATCTACAAAGAGCCGGTCGGTCTAGAAATCTTGGATTTTCGTGACGAATTCTCCCACTCAGCAGACAGTTTTCGGAAAGTGTCCTGCAATCATATGTCACATGAATGACATCAGAGCTATCATCAATTGGAATTTCTTGATAGTCCGTGTTTCTCGGACCGCGTAAATACCGGACGCGAACTTCGCCGCCCGTGAACTACGGAGTCACCTGGAAATCGAAGCAGGCGTAGCTCCAGCGTATTTCTTCTTGTATTCTATTCTCGAATTATTTCGCATCCTGAATTTACATCAAGATCGAAGATTTTCGAAAATCTCGAGTGTCAGTAAACAAAAACACTTCCGAAAGCCGTCCGCTCCACCGTGGGCGGAATCTACAATTAGCCGGTCGGTCTGGAAATCTTGGATTTTCGTGAAAAATTCTCCCACTTAGCAGACAGCTTTCGGAAAGTGTCCTGCAATCATATGTCACATGGATGACATCAGAGCTATTATCAATTGGATTTTCTTGATAGTCCGTGTTTTGCGCACTTCGGAAAATACTATCGCTGATTTCGCGGCGCGGAAACTACAGAGTCGCCTGGAAATCGAAGGAGAAGTAGCTCCACCGTATTTCTCCAGGAATCCCATTCCAGGATGATCTTGCATCCTGAATTTACATGCAGATCGGTGATTTTCGAAAATCTCGAGTGGCAGTAAACAAAAACCCTTCCGAAAGCCGTCCGCTCCACCGTGGGCAGAATCTACAAATAGCCGGTCGGTCTAGAAATCTTGGATTTTCGTGAAAAATTTTGCCACTCAGCACCAACTATCAGAGAGTGTCCTGCAGTCGAATGAGACATGAACACATTGGAACATATCATCGATCGAATTTTTTTGATATTCCGTGTTTTTCGCACTTCCGAAAATACCATTGCTGATTTCGTGGCGCGGAAACTACAGAGTCACCTGGAAATCGGAGGACGAGTAGCTCCACCGTATTTCTCCGGAAATTCTATTTCAGGATGATCTCGCATCCGGAATTCTCATGCAGATCGATGAGCTTCGGAAATCTCGAGTAGCAGTAAACAAAAACCCTTCCGAAAGCCGTCCACTCCACCGTGGGCAGAATCTACAAATAGCCGGTCGGTCTAGAAATCTTGGATTTTCGTGAAAAATTCTCCCACTTAGCAGACAGCTATCGGAAAGTGTCCTGCAATCATATGTCACATGAATGACATCAGAGCTATCATCAATTGGAATTTTTTGATAGTCCGTGTTTCTCGGACCGCGTAAATACCGGACGCGAACTTCGCCGCCCCTAAACTACGGAGTCACCTGGAAATCGAAGCAGGCGTAGCTCCAGCGTATTTCTTCTTGTATTGTATTCTCGAATTATTTCGCATCCTCAACTGACATGCAGATCGATGATTTTCGGAAATCTCGAGTAGCAGTAAACAAAAACCCTTCCGAAAGCCGTCCACTCCACTGTGGGCAGAATCTACAAATAGCCGGTCGGTCTAGAAACCTTGGATTTCCGTGGAAAATTTTGTCACTCAGCAGCAACTATCAGAAAGTGTCCCGCAATCATGTGTCACATGAATGACATCAGAGCTATTATCAATTGGATTTTTTTGATAGTCCGTTTCTTGCGCACTTCGGAAAATACTATCGCTGATTTCGCGGCGCGGAAACTACAGAGTCGCCTGGAAATCGAAGGAGAAGTAGCTCCACCGTATTTCTTCTGGAATTCTATTTCAGGATGATCTCGCATCCTGAATTTACATGCACATCGGTGATTTTCGGAAATCTCGAGGGGCAGTGAACAAAAACCCTTCCGAAAGCCGTCAGTAGGGTATATATGGGGATTCGAATCATCGGTATCTGCCTTACCCACAGCAGTCGGTAAGACACAAGGGTAGGGGCTCTGTAATATCAGTCATGATGGCAACAGATTCCACATTTTACCGATCGTTGCCCTGAGTTCCGCCTTACCAGCCCCTCCAGCAGCAGATATCCTGTAACCGAATTTACCAACCGATTTTAGTTCTGATTTTCCCCACCGCTTTGTACCGTGATCTAGTCGACGCGTCGATGGTAACCGATTTCCTATGACCCGGTTTTCCTGCCGATTTTCCCACGGTGGGCCATCTACCAATGACCCGGTTTACCGGCTGATTTTCTCACGGTGAACCATCTGCCGATGATCCTGTTTACCGGCCGATTTTTTCACGGTGAGCCATCTACCGATGATCCTGTTCACCGGTTGATTTTCTCGCGTCAAGCCATTTCCCCCGTAAGAAACAGAAAATATACCACCACCACGTGCGGTTTCCCACGATCGAGGCGGCGAAGAGCAAAGAACCACTGCTCAACGAAATCCGTGTGACGGTTTTTCCGTAATTTTGATTTTTGAGTTATATTTCCGTCAGGTGCGGCGGCGGTGTAAGTCAAAGAGCAACCCCTTTTCCATGGAAATTTGAATAAATCTCAGTGTCAGACCTGCTGAAACATGCAGTTGCAACCCCTCCACCACCCTCCAAGGGTGTATATAACCTCCAGCTCGTCGATGGAGTTCACTCATAAGTTTTTCGACTTCTCACCGAGCATCCAGTTAACATTGTGAACAGAATCTTGCAGCTAGTCTATTTCGCCGAAGCTGAAAAAACACTTGGAAGACGCAGTACGCAACTCTAGACAAAAGGTAATGATAATATTAATAATTATAATGATAATGATAATTCCTTCATAGAGGGTTGGATTGATATTCATGGAATATTTGGCCCTTTACAGACAGCGATGGACTTCTCAATGGACTTGACTGCGATCAACAAAGTGAGCCGTGTGGCCGCTTTTCCGCCCACCAAAAAAATGTCAGAGCTGGAGGTTGGAATGGAGTATTGTGTGACTGCGCTTAGGGTGGTTACAACAAAGTTCGGGCAGAGTATTGTGGCAACGGTCAACGATGATGAATTCGCAATTTTCCTACCGAAGAGGATGATAAGATTGGTGGCTCAGGAGAATGAAAAACAGTGGGATATCATGAATGCTGCAGCGTCACAAAAAACTCTATACATGCAATATCGTGGTGGAAAATACAACGATATTGCATTCATCCAGAAACGGCCGGAAATAAATACAGAATGAAAAATAATTGTACTCGACAAAAGAGTAAATAAATGCACAAACTAAAATTATTTGTACGCCACATTCAGTCTTCTCTCTCCCTATAACATCCCATCCAAACTCCATCAAACTCATCTTAAATTATAATTATAGAGAGGGTTCAAATAACAGAATGCTGATATATATTTAACACATATTTTTTATTCAATCATCATTACACAATTCAATGCTTAAGGGCTAGTTGGAAATTACATAATTGAAGATGTTCTACATTAATTTTGTGACAGTACCACTAATAGGTTTATATTCAACTATACGGTCATGTAAAATCATACAATATGCTGAAGTGTTTGGGGGAAATGCAACGTCAGATTCGAATTCCAAACGAATATCTACTGGACCGCTTTTCAGCGATTCGTTTTGCTTGGAACAATCGATGACTGTGAGGGGGGCTTGTGCTAGAAACTGGCTCTTGGATAAAAGCGGTTCGGGTTCTTTATCATAATATGAAGCTTGAAAGTTGGTGTACATGTCATATAGGATAGCGTATTGATTATTGGTAATATCAAGATTCATATTTCCATACGGGTAGCATTGCGAGTTGAGGAACAGTTTCACATCTCCAATCCTACAGTGGTCGAATTCGCTGGCATTTTTTCCCCCGATATTTCTCCGCCCAGTTTGGAAACCCAGGACGACGTGTCTCGGCTTCTCGAGCTGCGTTGATGTCTTGACAACCCACACGTGTCTCGTAGTTGCAGGCAGCAGTGGATATTCATATGTCTCCCAGGCGCGAAAACTCATAGATATAGCGGGATCCTTGGAGATGAAATTCAGCAGCTGAATTTTCGAGTTATCCGCCAGCTTGATATACGGCAATAACCATTCAATTTTATTGATCGAGATTTTGACAGCTTCCACTGCAGTTTGATATACGGCATTCAAATCCGTATTCGAGCGTGTCATAATTAGCTCGTGTTTAGCGTTTACGACAACTCGGCGATAATCCTCAGCGAACCCCAGCAGAAAATTCAACGGTATGACCACGTCAAAGTTCCCTGCGGCGTCGGTTAATTTATTGCCACCGCTCAACCAACCGGTGTTCTCCAAGAGATGCTGTTGGCCTGGACTTAGCGACAGGTATCCCTTCATAATACTCGTAATGCCGACCTTTTTATTTCGGTCAATCTCAATGCCGTTCAACTCGTAGCGTATCTCCTCGAATAAATGGCAGATCGCCATATTAATTAGATTGGTGGTGGCTGCGACGGTAGCACCATCCTCTTTTGTAATTTTCCCGTAAATGTGCAGTGAGCTTTTGCTGGGTAACAGACATAAATCCTGATGCTGAACAGCGATGCGAATTTCGTCATTATTTTTGAAGGTGGATGATGCAAAGGGTAGATGCGCGTGTATCTCACAGTGTGCAATCGACTCGTCAAACGATACACGCTTTTGAATTTTTATTGCCTCTTCCATGGTAATATGCACAGAATACACCGAAAATTGATTTTTATTCTCCAAAATTTCCACGAAGTCGAAGACCCAGGCTCTGGAGGAATTGTATGTTCAGACGTGTTAACCCCGTTGGACCTCGTTGCAGACTGACTGCGTTTGGGCATTCTACCGCACTTTTATAACCCCAACCAGATTTTTTACTCTCAAAGACGATTCCCATTATCATAGAGATCGCACATGTAATCGCACGGTTATTGTTTCACCACGAAAATTCACCAGCTCACCGTTCTCATCGACAACTCTCAGCTGTATATCGTGTATTGACTTTACGACGATCGGTAGGTAAATGACGTTGGCTGGTGATTCAACGATCTTATATCCCGGTGGGACGGTGGGGAAAAATTCATGAATCGTATGTACCAAACGATTGTTCATGTACGCACCCGTGGTTATATTGCACTCAACCCGCAGAGCGTTGACCTTGAGTATGGCTACCGGTAATTCGGACTTATGTGTAACGTCACTCGCGAGAATATTCGGTTTAAAACCAAGCATTCGACCAATGGATTCCCTCGGTTTAAGGTTCACCATTCGATTGCACTTAATCTCACTGTGTAGCTCATTGTTATTGGCCTTCAGGCTGATTGTGACATCCTCGGGTAGCGTCTTTCTCAAGTAACTTTCAATATCGTCAATTTCATAGCTACCCGTGGGTATTATGATTGTTTCACTTCTCGGCAGCTCTGAGCTGCTGCCACCGGGGTGTATTATGTGAAACTCATTACATCCCTCATCGATGTTGGGGATTGAGTTGAATGTGAGGAACTCAACGAGCCCAAGGACATAGTTTTTTTCAGGTGATAACTCTATAGGCGGAAAATACTGCGCCTCCAGCACAGAAGATGCACCGGACAGTGTCAACGTGAACGAATCGCCCATGACTGACTTTGCATCTTCAAATCACCCTCATTTATAGACGATTGCTGAGAAATTTGAGACACAAGTGCCCGCAAATGACTGTATTATATTCCTGATACCTTCCATGATTGTATTTCACGCTACCAACACCAAGATATTTCATAAGATCACGAGGCGGTTGTAAGTCTCCAAAACTATCGAAATAAACAACCTCGTCACCATTCTTCCTGTATGCAACCCAATGCGTGCCCGATCCATTTTTATCATCAAGATTGATAATTGCGGATTCACACCGCCTCGGACCCGAGCTGGGCAGATCATTTCTCATAAAAACTCCACGAAAGTGTGGAATTTTCATGGCTTTGGCATATTCGAGTAGATCAACGTTGGTGAGGGCTCGGTGCGGTAGCTGCATTAGTTTTTTGCATGCTTCAAATATAGACCCAAACCTTTTCTATAGGGTTTCAGGTATAATCCGCGGCCTAATGCAATCGCCTCCATCGTTGCATTGTGCCGCTTAGCCTCATGCAACTGATTTCGGTTAGCACTAGCGTCGCTGACCGCCTTTGCTATACCTGCCGCCCCACCCGCCAAAGCTCCGGTGGCACTTAGACCAGCAAGAATGGGTATGAGAAAAGGTATAATACCACCGACTTTTGAGGGAAGCGGTAAAATACGCGGCACGTGCACCTGTTTTCGGTCCTTGGCAACAGCTGCACGAGCACCACCCAAAGCCAATTCGATCGCGTGGGGGCCCGGTCTCATTGACTTTTTCGCCGCTCGAATAACAGACTTTAGAGTTATTGCTGCCGCAGCCTTCTTCCTCCTCAGTTTCGTGCGACGCTTGGATTCTTTCAGTTGTCCAGCCACACCCCCACCTAAGCCCATACCGAGTTTAGATTTAGCCTTCATTGTGTTAGTAACTGCCCAGGCAACAGCTTTTTCACCCACACCAGCGTCTTTAGCCAAAACACGATTCCAAGCCTTTTCAGCTAGCACCTTGTCAGCCGCGTTGCGCGCTGCAATATTCAACTGATTCTTCGAGTATGCAATATCGTGCTCCTTACATGCAGCGTCCAGAGGATTAATTCCAGGGTCACCGCGAGCCAACCTCGTTGCTAACTTCGTGCCGGGGCCACAGTACTGATATCCAGGCACGTGTAATTCAACGGGGAGATTATTGATAATGTTATTTACTAAACCCGCACCACGTATACTACGTGTGTATCGCACCATAGTTCAATGTCAACTAACTCGAATTCCATATAAGAACCTGTACTTATATAGTATGATATTAGTATCAGGCAGTTCGTCAACAGAGCACCATGAAATTCCAGAATCAAACAAATAAACTACCCGTTACGAATTTCGACAAGTTGGTTCAGAGGAAAAAGGAGAAGGTGAAACGACACGGGAAATTGCTACCGAATAGTGTAAGGGCTGTTTTCTGCGGGCCATCGAATTGTGGAAAAACCAACGCCCTTCTCACGCTCATCACCCACGACAATGGTTTACGATTCGAAAATATCTACATCTATTCAAAATCGCTCATTCAGCCAAAGTATGAGTTTTTGAAAAAGTTGCTCGAGCCGGTCAAAGGGTTGGGTTATTTCCCATTCGGTGAACATGAGGAGGTTGTAAAGCCTGAAGATGCACATCCCAATTCCATCATGATCTTCGACGATGTGGCGTGCGAGAAGCAGGATAATATTCGTGCATACTTCTGTATGGGTCGCCACAGAGATGTTGATAGCTTCTATCTCTGTCAGACGTATGCTCGTATTCCAAAACATCTGGTGCGCGATAATGCAAATTTCCTGGTGATTTTCCGTCAGGATGAAATGAATTTGAAGCATATTTATGCCGATCATGTGAACACCGATATGACTTACCAGCAATTTAAGGATTTATGTTCAGCATGCTGGAGTGGGGGGAAATATAGTTTCGTCACTATTGACAAAGATAGTGTAATGAACGAGGGGCGATATAGGAAGGGTTTCGATTGCTTTATAAGTATAAACTAGCGTCGATCCGCCCACAGTCACACTGCAGCAATCAAAGTGTCAATATGGATAGCTCCAATATTCGTAAACAGAGTAATGTGCTACATGAAATAGCGAAGGCTAGCGAGGCGATACGACGTAAGCATCGGATGATTAAAACAGACAAAGACACAAGCGAGCGGGCTATGGATGAAATGTTCAAGCCTATAGTAACACCGCTACAAGAATTGGTCGGAACTTCGAAGCAGCAGATAAAAGATGGGATTAAGATGGAGCCTGAGGATATTTCCATGAAAAATGAAAAAATAGCCAAGGATGAAAATACTGATGACAAGGATGATGATGATGATGATGATGATGATATTCATTTGGATGTCAGTAATGATGACGACGCGGATCAAACAATTGTAGCGGCTGATATTCCAGTCGCAAGTACACCGATAAAGAAGGAAAGAAATTCAGCTTCACGCTATTTAAAAATGTTCGACACGAGAGAGCGCAAGGATTTGGACGGTAAATATGGTGTTCGAAAGTTGGCGCATGGAATGTGGATCGGAGATTCTCGAATTAATTTCGATGCAAATCGAGTATACGTGGGTGATAAAAGTTTCAAGGCAACACCAGGACTCCTCGAATTATTATTCAAAAAGAAGCCCAACACCGACGATGTGAACGCAGGGGATAGGGAAAACTACGGTAGAATATCCATAATGACAAATGTTCACCGAAAACATTACAAACCGGATAAAAGTATTCGTGAAAATGTGGAGAGTGCCAAATATAATGATTTCATTGCCCAGTATGCGGATTCACCGGAAAAGAGTGGAAAAATAACACGTGGTGACGCTCAATTACCGGAGAGGCGGGGAGAAGGCTTATTACCAAAACATAAGATTGCGCGAAAAGAGGGGCAAAAAGTGGATTACGTTTACTGGGACAACCCCAATGAAATCGTGGATCGCCTGCGGTTACTCATAGCTTCGCAAGCGGCTGGTAATACCAGTCATGCCAATGAAATAGTTTCCATTATTGAGGAATTACGTGAGGCGGGAATCATTTATTAGTGTGTGATCTGTCATAAAAGCGGTCATTCACCAACCAACCGTCGAACAATGAGCATTGACATATTTGGACGGCAGCTGGTTAGCGGTAGTGGTAAAAGTGTTACTCGAGGACCTCCGGGCATTGGATTCAAACTCACCGAAGACAACCACTACGATATAGATAGCAAACGATTGTGCAATATTGCCGACCCCCGGGAACCAAACGATGCTGTTCCTCTGAAAACCCTTGAGGATATTGTGCGACAGTCAATCGGTGTTATTCAGAGATCGATGCAGCAGGCGTTTGGTTCCACTCTAGAACGAGAGCTCGACATTCTGGAGGAGAAAATCCTGAAAGACATAGAACAGGTGAAAATATATGCTTGGGGAGAGGCCCAAAAAGCATTGAGGTTTGCGCGGGAAGGAGATGAGAATACGTTGAGCCTTGCAAGGGGGGCTAGTGAAGAGGTAAACAATCGCCTGACCAGAGTAGAGGCTGGCATTGTGCGGGAGATCCGCAAGAGGAGGCGGGTGAAGAAGGAAGACGACGAAAAGAAGGAGGAGGATACGGAGGGGTAGGAGGAGCAGGAGAAGCGTTCTGATACAACATGAAGCGTGTAATAGCCAACGAGCTTCATAGACCTGCACGTCGTAATTACCCCCGACGCTGTGTCGATATACGGGGGCTGGACGAGACTTGGCAAGCTGATTTAGTTGACATGTCAGCCTACTCAACGGTCAACAAGGGCCGTAAATTTCTACTCACAGTTATCGATGTGTTCTCAAAATTTGCCTGGGGCGTACCTATTATGAGTAAAAATGCTGCAGATGTAACAGCTGCGATGAAATCTGTGCTGACCCGAGGTCGTGTACCGAAACATTTACACGTCGATCAGGGCAAAGAGTTTTACAACGAACGATTCAAGACTCTCATGAAACATCATGCTGTTAACATGTACTCGACATTCAGCAACTTGAAGGCGTCGATTTGCGAACGTTTCAATCGAACCCTGAAGAATAAAATGTGGAAAGAATTCACCCTCCGAGGCTCCCACCAGTGGATAAATATTTTACCAGATTTAATTGATTCCTACAATAACACTAAACATAGAACGATTAAAATGAAACCGCAAGATGTGGACGCAGCCAACGAAAAACTATTATATCGAATTGTGTACAAGCCTCGTCAGATCAGGAGAAGCAAACGAAAGCATAAATTTAAAGTTGGCGATAAAGTTCGAATTAGTAGATATAAAAATATTTTTGAAAAAGGCTATACTCCAAACTGGAGCACGGAAATATTCACCATAAATGAAGTTAAAAATACGAATCCGTCAACGTACAAACTCACCGACTACCTGAATCAACCCATTGAGGGGGGCTTCTACGAGGAGGAGCTCAGCAGGGTCAAATTCCCCGATGGATATCTGGTAGAGCGAGTATTGCGTAAACGTGGAGATAAACTGTATGTGAAATGGTTGGGGTTCGATAGCTCACATAATAGTTGGATAAATAAAGCAGACATTTGAAAAATGTATTCCAATATCAATAAAAATAATTTCCTATAACTTTATACAATGTTTGTTATCATTTACCTGCACAATAATCTATAAATATAATAATAATAATAACAATAATATTATAGGAAGGAGAATGGAGGTTCAGAAAACTTCAGAAAAAGTTTGGAAAAGTTTAGAAAATTTCAGAAAAGTTTAGAAACGTTTGGAAAACTTCAGAAAAAGTTCAGAAAAGTTTAGAATAGTTCAGAAAAGTTTAGAAAATTTCAAAAACTTCAGAAAAGTTCAAGAAACTTCAGAAAAAGTTCAGGAAATTAATGAAAATGATATTTATTTGTATCATTTATAAATGATTTATTATTATCTATATACAAATTAATATGTCCTATTTATTCATTTTTTAATTCTTCAACTAAATTTTTACAATAGGTTCAGCAGGCATATCAGGCCTACGGAAGCCCCAGGGTAGGGTATCCGTTTGCCGTGGTTGTAAAGCACGTTTATCATCATGCCAGCTTAGGGCTAGCTTATTTTGTACAATGGTGCTGACCGCGTGCCGTTTACTCCTTATGAGACATTGCTCTTTTGTTATATTCTTATATTCTAACAGGCACTGCTTGTAATCGTCAAAGGTGATGGTTTTCAGCGTTGAAGCTTGGATTCCTTTGGCTCGCTTTTTTTCATTTTCCCCCCTGGTCGTGAATGCGTACAGTTTTGCGCGGAGTCCAACGAATTCGGTCATAATTTTACCATTATTCTCATCCTTCATCAGACCCAAACGCTTTTTGTTCCGCAACGGTATACCATACGCAATATCGGGTGGATAGTCTGAGGTATCAAAGGTCGATTCAACATCACGTTTGACGATGTCGTAGATATTGGGTACATGGAAATGGTAAATTAAACTATCCGTATCCGTGTACAATAATTTAGCCTGACTATTTGTAAAGTTATTCCTAATATAATCATAATGGAACCTATACAGAATAATTTTTGACAAATCCAAAATCACCGCACCGATGTATATCGGTTTATTGAAGGTTACATTCATACGTCTCATCTCGATGATCACCATGTCACGATCGAATATGGTGCAGCTATGGAAATTGGGCCTCGCAATCAGAGCCCTTGCCCCGCCCCGACCACCCCATTTGGTCACCAGCTTAACATCGCTATGCTTTCGGACATTCTCCATAGTTTTACCAAAGACCGCGTTGTTCATCAATTTGTAAAAGTTTTTCTCAAATTCGTTTTTAGATTGTTTCCGTTTATCTGTATTCAAGGCGATGTATGACTTCAACCACGGTGATTGGGAAAACTTGAGAATCCGATGCACCTTGACCAACTTCAGCCCCAAATTTAAACACTGCTTCAAATTCCTGTAGTGTAGTATGTATTTACTTTTGGGTAGAAGGGTCGTGGTCAGTTTAGCCATTTTACTACCCGGCGGAACGAAATGCTCGGGGCAGAGGGGCAAGTCCTTGTGTGCCTCGTGTAGCTCCACCGGGTAGTCCAAATCAACCTCGAGAATATAGCCGATCGGTGAATCGTCCGGAATGATCATCACATCGATTGGGTCATGCTCCCACGCGAACGAGTCACGCGGTAGATGCTCACTCATAGCCGCACCATAGAGGTTATTAACATCATAATACATGAGATACGATTCCTCCTTGCTTGGGTCAAAACCCTCACCCATAAATCTATTGTTGGCCTTACCGTGACGATTCGAGCACTGCGCCACACCGCCCCTGATGCTTTTCTCAATGAATAGCACCATTTCAGGGTTGTCTAGGAGTTGTAAATTTACACCCGTATGCTTAAGCATTGCATCGAAAGCAAGCCCAGGGGCGGTGTAATAGTGCAGAGGATCCAACGCGTACGTTTTGAGGCAACTTTCGCGGAAATTTTGAAATATATCGGCAAGCAGGAGAACATCGGTTTTCAAATATAAGTCCGAATATTCACCCAATGTATTCAATTTAAATTTATTCCAGACGTTCTTTGCGTGATGATAGTCCGCATCGGTGATCCCCGAATCGCTAAGACGCGAATAGAAATTCTCTCTGTCGGGTAGCCTCACCTCATCGAGTTTTTGCCAACTATCTATGTATTCGTAGGGAAAGACCCCTTTGCGTGCCATTAGATCAAATTCATCGCAATCGTTGTAAAACATACGTGTTATTTTCTTACCCGCATCATCAATGTATGACGCAAGCTTGTCAAGGCTGCTAGCCATAAACCTGAGCGAATCTATGAATCTCAAACGCATCTTGGTATTGCCAACGCGCTTTGTGAATGAAATATACCTTTCCTTGTTGATGGGTAACAGTGAAATATCCCCGGGGAATGCTACGGCTAGTGATTTCAGAATAAAATGTGAATCGTAGCCCGAGAAGTTGTGAAACACCACCGGAATGGTGTGTGTTTGTTTAAAATTCAAATTACACCCGTTATGCGCGGGACCGCGATATTCACCCGTGAGATGACAGTGATCACGGTATTTTGTATCTTCCGGAGAGAACGGCTGCTCGCAGATGTGGCAATTTTTCGCACGCGCATGGCGATCCCGCTGCACTTGACTGAGTTCTTTCATTGGAATTATATTTTCTATACGTGATTCCACATCAAAGGCTAACTCGCGAAGCTGCTCAACGAACCACTCAACGCAATCGGACCCGCGTCTACTCGTATATCTCGATAATGCCTCGTCGTACGAGCAGTGTACGTAATATGCGGCACTATGCGGAATATGCTCTTGCAGGTTACCGTTTGCACCGGGTTTCAAGATGCACTCAAGGTCTGCATAGATGGCAAATGGTACAGCCTGCTTGTTGGTGAAATTGGTGAAAAATAACCTCTTCTTTTCCTCCTCCTCGGGAAAGAGCATCCTCACTTTATTCGCATGCAAACAATCCAGTCGATGATTATCATAATTGCGCTGCACCGCGAAATGACACAGACATCTGTCGCATAAAATAGTTGCAGATTTATGGTGTGTCAGTTGCCTCCGTACTAATCGCGATAAGTCCCTAATCCAAGCAAAGTGGAATCGTGGTTTGAAACTATTTAAATCATCACCTCCAATATCAATCTCATCATTATTATTACTCTCAACCATAAGTAGGTGAATCGCCGCATTTTTTGGATTTGCCAAGTTTTTACTCAGGTAGAGTGGGACTATTACACTGCCCCCTTCACCCGCACTGTTCGCATAGGTTTGCGATTCTATTCCGTAGATATTAATGCTGAGGTTATTTAACTTTTCAAATTTCTCCACGCCGTGGAGGGTCATGGGGAATTTTATACCTGTACAATTGAGCTCATCGATGTACCATCTGTAGCTGTGCATGTTTTCCGGATGACTTTTCACAGGGTGGAGAGCGGCGGTGACGGACCACAGAAAACAGCGGTCGTCATCATTCCTCACGTTCACGACCGCCCGTTTCCGCTGAATATCCATAGGCAGCTTGACGAATGTTGAGAGACCCCCGGTGAGTGGCTCGTATCGATTAATGTTGATGCTTGCGTTAATAATTTCCGTCATGCTCCATCCCGAGTCGCGCTGCTGAAAATCTTCAACCTTGACCAGGATATCGTTGATTACGCTATCCTGGAACCAACTGGCAAGGTTGGTCGACGGGAGAATCGTTACATTGCGTGTATTGAATGACTTCATTTCCACAGCAACTTCATCCCTCTTGACATTCTCAAAGTTGCATGCAACGTTGACATTGACCTTCGCACTACCCACATTCCCCAATACATCTTTCAGGTGCTCAATGGTTAGCACCCCGGCATCGGTTAGGAACTCCGTTAGATCGCGGTGTTTGAGGTTTGTTATAACACCGGTGCGTATGCGGCTATTGAAGGCGCTGTCCACATCGCTCCATTCAACTCGATCGTTGATATTATTGGTTGCATCACCACCACCACCACCAATCTGACCGCCAACGATAAGTTTGTGATACCGTTGAAATTTCACCAACCACGACTGCAGTAGTGAAAGCGTATTCTGGATTCGTTGCTTCTCGCCAACGCGCTGATTCGATTTCTTCAAAATGTCGGTCAAAAATCCTGCATTCTGTTTGGCAATGATAATCCACCGGTTGAGTAGTTCGTTGCTTTGCGGCCCCGGTTTCAGTGTACGCAGCAAGTCGTAAGCGGTACTCATCGTCTCCAGGAGATCGGAATATATTTTTGCGTCCATACTGGTAACTTGGCTCACTGGGGAGAAAATAACCACCCAACTCTAGGGGTTAGATGCTAATGTTGGCCACCACTTGTTCATCCGCGCCTTTTATACCCTGAAGCGTGGGAAGAAAGACGAAACACCAACCAGTGGACTAACAGATTTGTGTAAATAATTTTCTAAATAACGCGGCGCTAGTTTCATAAGCATGAATGTCAAAGATATACCGACTCGTGTGTTGCGGGGATGTGATATAACAGATTTTCCCACAGAAAGACGATTCATATATTTTAAAAAAATATGGTGCCACCAGCCATGGTTGTGGGGCCTGTTTCTTCTTCTCAACATAATATCGTAGCTTTGTTTCTTCTCATCATGGGGGTGTAACCTCTAGTTCTAAAGGAAATTGTCAAAGCGGCACCGCCGATGCCTTGACATCGTAAAAAGATCAAAATATGTAACAGGTTGCAGCAGGATGCTTCTAACTTTTCCAGCATCCCACCCCGCATGCGTAAGGTTTGGGATCAGGTTAAAAATCTACCCTGAGAAACTTCGCAACCCCCCTCCCCCCACAATCGGCTGCAGTTCAGTGACAGCTGCATGATAAAATCTTATACACAGGCAAATTTATTTGTGAACCTAGGTTGCGAACTGGACCACCCGCTGCCACGCAATGTTTGGGCCCAGCGCAAACCCATCCACCCACCCCATGCGCCTCAATTTATGGCACCAGTTTCGACTGAGAAGTTTCAAAATTACGCCACGTAGACCCGTGTATTAGGCACGGTGGGTATAAGGCAACCGTCCACCCAAAATATAGTATCACTCTGTTCTTCTATGCAGCTTGAGAAATTTTTGCAGCCCCTAAAATCGTTCAAGGTGGTGGTGGTGGGGCGATCTCTCGAGGTTTCCTTAAATAGTTAGGTTTCGGCTGCAGATTACATCATTCAGTGTAAAAGACGAGTTGAGTCAAAGACGTGCGTATTTCAACAACTTTTATCAAAGTTATCGGAAATTTTATAAAAACTTCTATCATGGCTAATGATGGAGCTCATTTCGGTAAGTGTGAAACAATTTTTCACCTAAAATATATGTTATCTTTCATTATTATTAACATTATCATTACAAATTCACAAATTGTTTTGTGATAGGTACCGCAGCCGTGTACGATTGGGTGACGCCGAGGGAATGGTGTGGTGAGCCCTTAGGTGCGGACGTGAGGTCTGCGATCGCCATCGCTAAGGCGTTATTACAGCGACACCTCGATATTCGGGGAACCATCGAGGGGGCTCAGTTGCGGATAAATAATTGTGACACGACGTTGGTGATGAACCATAGTTATTTTTTCTGGTGGTTCAAGCGGAATGACGACCGGGACGAACTACCCGATATGAGGGCGTATTACTGCAGACAGGTGCTGCGCGATCGTTTGTACCCGCCAGCCCCACCTCCTCCGCCACCATCCGAGGCATCATCAGCATCATCGTCATCATCATCATTAATGGCCGTCGATTCAGATGATGATGGTGATGAGGATGATGCACGGGATGAGGAAGGTGAGGTCGGGTTTGCGCTGGCGCTAAACATTGCGCAGCAGCGGGTGCAAGCTGCAGCCGAGTGGGTGGCTAGGCTGCAGCAAATGCGAGAGATGGAGGATGCGGATACGGAGGTGGAGGATGAAGGTTACAACGAGGAGTGGTTCGTACTAATATTTTTATTATCAATTGAGAATAGTGAAGAAAAAAATGAAATATTCACCAATGTGATTTTTTCTATGTTTGCAGATTCCTATCCTTCCATAATGTGACGATAATAGCGATAATATTGTAAAATTAGAGGTTGGGGGGGGGGGGGGGGATTAATGCCTAGAAATATTGTAATTTTAGTTTGTTCTGTATAATTTTTCATTTTTACATTTCAATAATTATTATAATAATGTACTTTTATTCCATTTTATCCTATTCTATATTGTATCAATAATAGTGATACTAATATATTTTATGATATTTTATTGTATTTTGTATTCATTAATAATAAAAATTTTGTCATATAAAGAATCACATCTGTCCGCATACATCCATCCCGCATCCTGCAGCCTTACATTGTAGACAATCTTGGATTCTGGGGATTGGACCATCAAACTCATCGTGATCGCTGTTTGATGAATTATTATAATGATGCGGACATCTGTCTGCATGGTCCAGAAACCAAATCCTAAGTCGTTGAACGTTTTCGTGCGCGCAATGGTATGGTGAAACATCCTCGTGATACTCATGATGCCAGCATTGATACACATCCATGCTCAGTGTTTCGGGTGGTGGAAAATTCAACTTTATCAAATCGATGACTGGTTTCGAATGATTAGTCATCCTCTCCACCCATCTTTTCTTCTCCGATCCGTAAACGTATACATGACTTGCATGCTGTGTCATTTCACTTAGCACCCTCTGTAGATCTACATAGGGTAGATCACCGACGCTCCATGAAAATCCGTGGTAATTCCGAGTCGTCCAGTTGTTGGCGGTTTGAGCCAATGCCGATACTTCTGTCCATGCACAGGGTGGTTTGAAGAGTGCGCAGGTTAGACCTTGCGCATCCATTGCGTAGTTTTGAACGGGTATTGCGGCAAGTTCTTTAGCCACAAATTCGCTTTTCGAGTTTATGAAGCCCAGCACATCCAAAATCAGGTCCATAGTGAATAAAAACGGCTCACAATATCGTTAACTGGATGCTCGGTGAGAAGTCGAAAAACTTATGAGTGAACTCCATCGACGAGCTGGAGGTTATATACACCCTTGGAGGGTGGTGGAGGGGTTGCAACTGCATGTTTCAGCAGGTCTGACACTGAGATTTTTTCAAATTTCCATGGAAAAGGGGTTGCTCTTTGACTTACACCGCCGCCGCACCTGACGGAAATATAACTCAAAAATCAAAATTACGGAAAAACCGTCACACGGATTTCGTTGAGCAGTGGTTCTTTGCTCTTCGCCGCCTCGATCGTGGGAAACCGCACGTGGTGGTGGTATATTTTCTGTTTCTTACGGGGGAAATGGCTTGACGCGAGAAAATCAACCGGTGAACAGGATCATCGGTAGATGGCTCACCGTGAAAAAATCGGCCGGTAAACAGGATCATCGGCAGATGGTTCACCGTGAGAAAATCAGCCGGTAAACCGGGTCATTGGTAGATGGCCCACCGTGGGAAAATCGGCAGGAAAACCGGGTCATAGGAAATCGGTTACCATCGACGCGTCGACTAGATCACGGTACAAAGCGGTGGGGAAAATCAGAACTAAAATCGGTTGGTAAATTCGGTTACAGGATATCTGCTGCTGGAGGGGCTGGTAAGGCGGAACTCAGGGCAACGATCGGTAAAATGTAGAATCTGTTGCCATCATGACTGATATTACAGAGCCCCTACCCTTGTGTCTTACCGACTGCTGTGGGTAAGGCAGATACCGATGATTCGAATCCCCATATATACCCTACTGCCGTCCGCTCCACCGTGGGCAGAATCTACAAAGAGCCGGTCGGTCTAGAAATCTTGGATTTTCGTGAAAAATTTTGCCACTCAGCAGCAACTATCAGAGAGTGTCCTGCAATCGAATGAGACATGAACACATTGGAACATATCATCGATCGAATTTTTTTGATATTCCGTGTTTTTCGCACTTCCGAAAATACCATTGCTGATTTCGTGGCGCGGAAACTACAGAGTCACCTGGAAATCGGAGGACGAGTAGCTCCACCGTATTTCTCCGGAAATTCTATTCCAGGATGATCTCGCATCCTGAATTCTCATGCAGATCGATGATCTTCGGAAATCTCGAGTAGCAGTAAACAAAAACCCTTCCGAAAGCCGTCCACTCCACCGTGGGCAGAATCTACAAATAGCCGGTCGGTCTAGAAATCTTGGATTTTCGTGAAAAATTCTCCCACTTAGCAGACAGCTATCGGAAAGTGTCCTGCAATCATATGTCACATGGATGACATCAGAGCTATTATCGATTGGATTTTCTTGATAGTCCGTGTTTTGCGCACTTCGGAAAATACTATCGCTGATTTCGCGGCGCGGAAACTACAGAGTCGCCTGAAAATCGAAGGAGAAGTAGCTCCACCGTATTTCTCCAGGAATCCCATTCCAGGATGATCTCGCATCCTGAATTTACATGCAGATCGGTGATTTTCGAAAATCTCGAGTGGCAGTAAACAAAAACCCTTCCGAAAGCCGTCCGCTCCACCGTGGGCAGAATCTACAAATAGCCGGTCGGTCTAGAAATCTTGGATTTTCGTGAAAAATTTTGCCACTCAGCAGCAACTATCAGAGAGTGTCCTGCAATTGAATGAGACATGAACACATTGGAACATATCATCGATCGAATTTTTTTGATATTCCGTGTTTTTCGCACTTCCGAAAATACCATTGCTGATTTCGTGGCGCGGAAACTACAGAGTCACCTGGAAATTGGAGGACGAGTAGCTCCACCGTATTTCTCCGGGAATTCTATTCCAGGATGATCTCGCATCCTGAATTCTCATGCAGATCGATGATCTTCGGAAATCTCGAGTAGCAGTAAACAAAAACCCTTCCGAAAGCCGTCCACTCCACCGTGGGCAGAATCTACAAATAGCCGGTCGGTCTAGAAATCTTTGATTTTCGTGAAAAATTCTCCCACTTAGCAGACAGCTATCGGAAAGTGTCCTGCAATCATATGTCACATGGATGACATCAGAGCTATTATCGATTGGATTTTCTTGATAGTCCGTGTTTCTCGGACCGCGTTAATACCGGACGCGAACTTCGCCGCCCGTAAACTACGGAGTCACCTGGAAATCGAAGCAGGCGTAGCTCCGGCGTATTCCTTCTTGTATTCTATTCTCGAATTATTTCGCATCCTGAATTTACATCCAGATCGATGATTTTCGAAAATCTCGAGTGGCAGTAAACAAAAACACTGCCGAAAGCCGTCCGCTCCACCGTGGGCAGAATCTACAAAGAGCCGGTCGGTCTAGAAATCTTGGATTTTCGTGAAGAATTCTCCCACTTAGCAGACAGCTATCGGAAAGTGTCCTGCAATCATATGTCACATGGATGACATCAGAGCTATTATCGATTGGATTTTCTTGATAGTCCGTGTTTTGCGCACTTCGGAAAATACTATCGCTGATTTCGCGGCGCGGAAACTACAGAGTCGCCTGAAAATCGAAGGAGAAGTAGCTCCACCGTATTTCTCCAGGAATCCCATTCCAGGATGATCTCGCATCCTGAATTTACATGCAGATCGGTGATTTTCGAAAATCTCGAGTGGCAGTAAACAAAAACCCTTCCGAAAGCCGTCCGCTCCACCGTGGGCAGAATCTACAAATAGCCGGTCGGTCTAGAAATCTTGGATTTTCGTGAAAAATTTTGCCACTCAGCAGCAACTATCAGAGAGTGTCCTGCAATTGAATGAGACATGAACACATTGGAACATATCATCGATCGAATTTTTTTGATATTCCGTGTTTTTCGCACTTCCGAAAATACCATTGCTGATTTCGTGGCGCGGAAACTACAGAGTCACCTGGAAATTGGAGGACGAGTAGCTCCACCGTATTTCTCCGGGAATTCTATTCCAGGATGATCTCGCATCCTGAATTCTCATGCAGATCGATGATCTTCGGAAATCTCGAGTAGCAGTAAACAAAAACCCTTCCGAAAGCCGTCCACTCCACCGTGGGCAGAATCTACAAATAGCCGGTCGGTCTAGAAATCTTTGATTTTCGTGAAAAATTCTCCCACTTAGCAGACAGCTATCGGAAAGTGTCCTGCAATCATATGTCACATGGATGACATCAGAGCTATTATCGATTGGATTTTCTTGATAGTCCGTGTTTCTCGGACCGCGTTAATACCGGACGCGAACTTCGCCGCCCGTAAACTACGGAGTCACCTGGAAATCGAAGCAGGCGTAGCTCCGGCGTATTCCTTCTTGTATTCTATTCTCGAATTATTTCGCATCCTGAATTTACATCCAGATCGATGATTTTCGAAAATCTCGAGTGGCAGTAAACAAAAACACTGCCGAAAGCCGTCCGCTCCACCGTGGGCAGAATCTACAAAGAGCCGGTCGGTCTAGAAATCTTGGATTTTCGTGAAGAATTCTCCCACTTAGCAGACAGCTATCGGAAAGTGTCCTGCGATCATATGTCACATGAATGACATCAGAGCTATTATCATTTGACTTTTTTTGATAGTCCGTGGTTTGCGCACTCCGGAAAATACCATCGCTGATTTCGCGGCGCGGAAATTCCAGAGTCGCCTGGAAATCGAAGGAGAAGTAGCTCCACCGTATTTCTTCGGGAATTCTATTCCAGGATGATCTCGCATCCTGAATTCACATGCAGATCGATGATTTTCGGAAATCTCGGGTAGCGGTGAGCAAAAACCCTTGCGAAAGCCGTCCACTCCACTGTGGGCAGAATCTACAAAGAGCCGGTCGGTCTAGAAATCTTGGATTTTCGTGGAAAATTTTGTCACTCAGCAGCAACTATCAGGAAGTGACCTGCAATCGAATGAGACACGAATACATTGGAACATATCATCGATTGAATTTTTTTGTTATTTCGTGTTTTTCGCACTTCCGAGAATACCATTGCTGATTTCGCGGCGCGGAAATTACAGAGTCACCTGGAAATCGAAGAAGAAGTAGCTTCACCGTATTCCTTCGGGAATTCTATTCCAGGATGATCTCGCATCCTGAACTCTCATGCAGATCGATAATTTTCGAAAATCTCGAGTGGCAGTGAACAAAAACCCTTCCGAAAGCCGTCCGCTCCACCGTGGGCAGAATCTACAAAGAGCCGGTCGGTCTAGAAATCTTGGATTTTCGTGACGAATTCTCCCACTTAGCAGACAGCTATCGGAAAGTGTCCTGCAATCATATGTCACATGAACGACATCAGAGCTATCATCAATTGAAATTTTTTGATAGTCCGTGTTTCTCGGACCGCGTAAATACCGGACGCGAACTTCGCCGCCCGTAAACTACGGAGTCACCTGGAAATCGAAGCAGGCGTAGCTGCAGCGTATTTCTTCTTGTATTCTATTCTCGAATTATTTCGCATCCTGAATTTACATGCAGATCGATGATTTTCGGAAATCTCGAGTAGCAGTGAACAAAAACCCTTGCGAAAGCCGTCCACTTCACTGTGGGCAGAATCTACAAATAGCCGGTCGGTCTAGAAATCTTGGATTTTCGTGAAAAATTTTGTCACTCAGCAGCAACTATCAGGAAGTGTCCTGCAATCGAATGAGACATGAATACATTGGAACATATCATCGATTGGATTTTCTTGATAGTCCGTGTTTTGCGCACTTCGGAAAATACTATCGCTGATTTCGCGGCGCGGAAACTACAGAGTCGCCTGGAAATCGAAGGAGAAGTAGGTCCACTGTATTTTTTCGGGAATTCTATTCCAGGATGATCTCGCATCCTGAATTTACATGCAGATCGATGATTTTCGAAAATCTCGAGTGGCAGTAAACAAAAACCCTTCCGAAAGCCGTCCGCTCCACCGTGGGCAGAATCTACAAAGAGCCGGTCGGTCTAGAAATCTTGGATTTTCGTGAAAAATTTTGTCACTCAGCAGCAACTATCAGGAAGTGACCTGCAATCGAATGAGACACGAATACATTGAAACATATCATCGATTGAATTTTTTTGATATTTCGTGTTTTTCGCACTTCCGAGAATACCATTGCTGATTTCGCGGCGCGGAAACTACAGAGTCACCTGGAAATCGAAGAAGAAGTAGCTTCACCGTATTTCTTCGGGAATTCTATTCCAGGATGATCTCGCATCCGAAATTTACATGCAGATCGATGATTTTCGGAAATCTCGAGTAGCAGTAAACAAAAACCCTTCCGAAAGCCGTCCGCTCCACCGTAGGTAGAATCTACAAAGAGCCCGTCGGTCTAGAAATCTTGGATTTTCGTGAAGAATTCTCCCACTCAGCAGACAGCTTCCGGAAAGTGTTCTGCAATCATATGTCACATGAATGACATCAGAGCTATCATCAATTGGAATTTGTTGATAGTCCGTGTTTCTCGGACCGCGTAAATACCGGACGCGAACTTCGCCGCCCGTAAACTACGGAGTCACCTGGAAATCGAAGCAGGCGTAGCTCCAGCGTATTTCTTCTTGTATTCTATTCTCGAATTATTTCGCATCCTGAATTTACATCCAGATCGATGATTTTCGAAAATCTCGAGTGGCAGTAAACAAAAACCCTTCCGAAAGCCGTCCGCTCCACCGTGGGCAGAATCTACAAAGACCCGGTCGGTCGAGAAATCTTGGATGTTCGTGAAAAATTTTGTCACTCAGCAGCAACTATCAGGAAGTGTCCTGCAATCGAATGAGACATGAATACATCGGAACATATCATCGATTGAATTTTTTTGATATTTCGTGTTTTTCGCACTTCTGAAAATACCATTGCTGATTTCGCGGCGCGGAAACTACAGAGTCGCCTGGAATTCGAAGGAGAAGTAGCTCCACCGTATTTCTTCGGGAATTCTATTCCAGGATGATCTCGCATCCTGAATTTACATGCAGATCGATGATTTTCGGATATCTCGAGTGGCAGTAAACAAAAACCCTTCCGAAAGCCGTCCGCTTCACCGTGGGCAGAATCTACAAAGACCCGGTCGGTCTAGAAATCTTGGATGTTCGTGAAAAATTTTGTCACTCAGCAGCAACTATCAGGAAGTGTCCTGCAATCGAATGAGACATGAATACATCGGAACATATCATCGATTGAATTTTTTTGATATTTTGTGTTTTTCGCACTTCTGAAAATACCATTGCTGATTTCGCGGCGCGGAAACTACAGAGTCGCCTGGAAATCGAAGGAGAAGTAGCTCCACCGCATTTTTCCGGGAATTCTATTCCAGGATGATCTCGCATTCTCAACTGACATGCAGATCGATGATTTTCGGAAATCTCGAATAGCAGTAAACAAAAACCCTTCCGAAAGCCGTCCGCTCCACCGTGGGCAGAATCTACAAAGAGCCGGTCGGTCTAGAAATCTTGCATTTTCGTGAAGAATTCTCGTACTCAGCAGACAGCTTTCGGAAAGTGTCCTGCAATCATATGTCACATGAATGACATCAGAGCGATCATCAATTGGAATTTTTTGATAGTCCGTGTTTCTCGGACCGCGTGAATACCGGACGCGAACTTCGTTGCCCGTAAACTACGTAGTCACCTGGAAATCGAAGCAGGCGTAGCTCCAGCGTATTTCTTATTGTATTCCATTCTCGAATTATTTCGCATCCCGAACTGACATGCAGATCGATGATTTTCGGAAATCTCGAGTAGCAGTGAACAAAAACCCTTCCGAAAGCCGTCCGCTCCACCGTGGGCAGAATCTACGAAGACCCGGTCGGTCTAGAAATCTTGGATGTTCGTGAAAAATTTTGTCACTCAGCAGCAACTATCAGGAAGTGTCCTGCAATCGAATGAGACATGAATACATTGGAACATATCATCGATTGAATTTTTTTGATATTCCGTGTTTTTCGCACTTCCGAGAATACCGGAATTCTATTCCAGAATGATCTCGCATCCTGAATTTACATGCAGATCGATGATTTTCGAAAATCTCGAGTGGCAGTAAACAAAAACCCTTCCGAAAGCCGTCTGCTCCACCGTGGGCAGCATCTACAAAGACCCGGTCGGTCTAGAAACCTTGGATGTTCGTGAAAAATTTTGTCACTCAGCAGCAACTATCAGGAAGTGTCCTGCAATCGAATGAGACATGAATACATCGGAACATATCATCGATTGAATTTTTTTGATATTTCGTGTTTTTCGCACTTCTGAAAATACCATTGCTGATTTCGCGGCGCGGAAACTACAGAGTCGCCTGGAAATCGAAGGAGAAGTAGCTCCACCGTATTTTTCCGGGAATTCTATTCCAGGATGATCTCGCATTCTCAACTGACATGCAGATCGATGATTTTCGGAAATCTCGAATAGCAGTAAACAAAAACCCTTCCGAAAGCCGTCCGCTCCACCGTGGGCAGAATCTACAAAGAGCCGGTCGGTCTAGAAATCTTGCATTTACGTGAAGAATTCTCGTACTCACCAGACAGCTTTCGGAAAGTGTCCTGCAATCATATGTCACATGAATGACACCAGAGCTATCATCAATTGGAATTTTTTGATAGTCCGTGTTTCTCGGACCGCGTGAATACCGGACGCGAACTTCGTTGCCCGTAAACTACGGAGTCACCTGGAAATCGAAGCAGGCGTAGCTCCAGCGTATTTCTTCTTGTATTCTATTCTCGAATTATTTCGTATCCTGAATTTACATGCAGATCGATGATTTTCGAAAATCTCGAGTGGCAGTAAACAAAAACCCTTCCGAACGCCGTCCGCTTCACCGTGGGCAGAATCTACAAAGACCCGGTCGGTCTAGAAATCTTGGATGTTCGTGAAGAATTCTCGTACTCAGCAGACAGCTTGCGGAAAGTGTCCTGCAATCATATGTCACATGAATGACATCAGAGCGATCATCAATTGGAATTTTTTGATAGTCCGTGTTTCTCGGACCGCGTGAATACCGGACGCGAACTTCGTTGCCCGTAAACTACGGAGTCACCTGGAAATCGAAGCAGGCGTAGCTCCAGCGTATTTCTTCTTGTATTCCATTCTCGAATTATTTCGCATCCCGAACTGACATGCAGATCGATGATTTTCGGAAATCTCGAGTAGCAGTGAACAAAAACCCTTCCGAAAGCCGTCCGCTCCACCGTGGGCAGAATCTACAAAGACCCGGTCGGTCTAGAAATCTTGGATGTTCGTGAAAAATTTTGTCACTCAGCAGCAACTATCAGGAAGTGTCCTGCAATCGAATGAGACATGAATACATTGGAACATATCATCGATTGAATTTTTTTGATATTCCGTGTTTTTCGCACTTCCGAGAATACCGGAATTCTATTCCAGAATGATCTCGCATCCTGAATTTACATGCAGATCGATGATTTTCGAAAATCTCGAGTGGCAGTAAACAAAAACCCTTCCGAAAGCCGTCTGCTCCACCGTGGGCAGCATCTACAAAGACCCGGTCGGTCTAGAAACCTTGGATGTTCGTGAACAATTTTGTCACTCAGCAGCAACTATCAGGAAGTGTCCTGCAATCGAATGAGACATGAATACATCGGAACATATCATCGATTGAATTTTTTTGATATTTCGTGTTTTTCGCACTTCTGAAAATACCAATGCTGATTTCGCGGCGCGGAAACTACAGAGTCGCCTGGAAATCGAAGGAGAAGTAGCTCCACCGTATTTTTCCGGGAATTCTATTTCAGGATGATCTCGCATTCTCAACTGACATGCAGATCGATGATTTTCGGAAATCTCGAATAGCAGTAAACAAAAACCCTTCCGAAAGCCGTCCGCTCCACCGTGGGCAGAATCTACAAAGAGCCGGTCGGTCTAGAAATCTTGCATTTTCGTGAAGAATTCTCGTACTCAGCAGACAGCTTTCGGAAAGTGTCCTGCAATCATATGTCACATGAATGACATCAGAGCGATCATCAATTGGAATCTTTTGATAGTCCGTGTTTCTCGGACCGCGTGAATACCGGACGCGAACTTCGTTGCCCGTAAACTACGTAGTCACCTGGAAATCGAAGCAGGCGTAGCTCCAGCGTATTTCTTCTTGTATTCCATTCTCGAATTATTTCGCATCCCGAACTGACATGCAGATCGATGATTTTCGGAAATCTCGAGTAGCAGTGAACAAAAACCCTTCCGAAAGCCGTCCGCTCCACCGTGGGCAGAATCTACGAAGACCCGGTCGGTCTAGAAATCTTGGATGTTCGTGAAAAATTTTGTCACTCAGCAGCAACTATCAGGAAGTGTCCCGCAATCGAATGAGACATGAATACATTGGAACATATCATCGATCGAATTTTTTTGATATTCCGTGTTTTTCGCACTTCCGAAAATACCATTGCTGATTTCGCGGCGCGGAAACTACAGAGTCGCCTGAAAATCGAAGGAGAAGTAGCTCCGCCGTATTTTTTCTGGAATTCTATTCCAGGATGATCTCGCATCCTGAATTCACATGCAGATCGGTGATTTTCGAAAATCTCGAGTGGCAGTAAACAAAAACCCTTCCGAAAGCCGTCCGCTCCACCGTGGGCAGAATCTACAAAGAGCCGGTCGGTCTAGAAATCTTGGATTTTCGTGAAAAATTTTGTCACTCAGCAGCAACTATCAGGAAGTGTCCTGCAATCGAATGAGACATGAATACATTGGAACATATCATCGATCGAATTTTTTTGATATTCCGTGTTTTTCGCACTTCCGAAAATACCATTGCTGATTTCGCGGCGCGGAAACTACAGAGTCACCTGGAAATCGGAGGACGATTAGCTCCACCGTATTTCTTCGGGAATTCTATTCCAGGATGATCTCGCATCCTGAATTTTCATGCAGATCGATAATTTTCGAAAATCTCAAGTGGCAGTGAACAAAAACCCTTCCGAAAGCCGTCCGCTCCACCGTGGGCAGAATCTACACAGAGCCGGTCGGTCTAGAAATCTTGGGATTTCGTGAAGAATTCTCCCACTTAGCAGACAGCTATCGGAAAGTGTCCTGCAATCATATGTCACATGAATGACATCAGAGCTATTATCAATTGGATTTTTTTGATAGTCCGTGTTTTGCGCACTCCGGAAAATACTATCGCTGATTTCGCGGCGCGGAAACTACAGAGTCGCCTGGAAATCGAAGGAGAAGTAGCTCCACCGTATTTCTTCGGGAATTCTATACCAGGATGATCTCGCATCCTGAATTCACATGCAGATCGATGATTTTCGAAAATCTCGAGTGGCAGTAAACAAAAACCCTTCCGCACGGCGTCCGCTCCGCCGTGGGCAGAATTTACAAAGAGCCGGTCGGTCTAGAAATCTTGGATTTTCGTGAAAAATTTTGTCACTCAGCAGCAACTATCAGGAAGTGTCCCGCAATCGAATGAGACATGAATACATTGGAACATATCATCGATTGAATTTTTTTGATATTCCGTGTTTTTCGCACTTCCGAAAATACCATTGCTGATTTCGCGGCGCGGAAACTACAGAGTCGCCTGGAAATCGGAGGAGAAGTAGCTCCGCCGTATTTCTTCTGGAATTCTATTCCAGGATGATCTCGCATCCTGAATTTACATGCAGATCGGTGATTTTCGAAAATCTCGAGTGGCAGTAAACAAAAACCCTTCCGAAAGCCGTCCGGTCCACCGTGGGCAGAATCTACAAAGAGCCGGTTGGTCTAGAAATCTTGGATTTTCGTGAAGAATCCTCCGACTTAGCAGACAGCTATCGGAAAGTGTCCTGCAATCATATGTCACATGGATGACATCAGAGCTATTATCAATTGGATTTTCTTGATAGTCCGTGTTTTGCGCACTTCGGAAAATACTATCGCTGATTTCGCGGCGCGGAAACTACAGAGTCGCCTGGAAATCGAAGGAGAAGTAGCTCCACCGCATTTCTCCAGAAATTCTATTCCAGGATGATCTCGCATCCTGAATTCTCATGCAGATCGATAATTTTCGAAAATCTCGAGTGACAGTGAACCAAAACCCTTCCGAAAGCCGTCCGCTCCACCGTGGGCAGAATCTACAAAGAGCCGGTCGGTCTAGAAATCTTGGATTTTCGTGAAGAATTTTCCCGCTCAGCAGACAGCTTTCGGAAAGTGTCCTGCAATCATATGTCACATGAATGACATCAGAGCTATCATCAATTGGAATTTATTGATAGTCCGTGATTCTCGGACCGCGTAAAAACCGGACGCGAACTTTGCCGCCCGTAAACTACGGAGTCACCTGGAAATCGAAGCAGGCGTAGCTCCAGCGTATTCCTTCTTGTATTCTATTCTCGAATCATGTCGCATCCTGAACTGACATGCAGATCGATGATTTTCGGAAATCTCGAGTAGCAGTAAACAAAAACCCTTCCGAAAGCCGTCCACTCCACTGTGGGCAGAATCTACAAATAGCCGGTCGGTCTAGAAACCTTGGATTTTCGTGAAAAATTTTGTCACTCAGCAGCAACTATCAGGAAGTGTCCCGCAATCATGTGTCACATGGCAGACATCAGAGCTATTATCAATTGGATTTTTTTGATAGTCCGTGTTTTGCGCACTTCGGAAAATACAATCGCTGATTTCGCGGCGCGGAAACTACAGAGTCGCCTGGAAATCGAAGGAGAAGTAGCTCCGCCGTATTTTTTCTGGAATTCTATTCCAGGATGATCTCGCATCCTGAATTCACATGCAGATCGGTGATTTTCGAAAATCTCGAGTGGCAGTAAACAAAAACCCTTCCGAAAGCCGTCCGCTCCACCGTGGGCAGAATCTACAAAGAGCCGGTCGGTCTAGAAATCTTGGATTTTCGTGAAAAATTTTTTCACTCAGCAGCAACTATCAGGAAGTGTCCTGCAATCGAATGAGACATGAATACATTGGAACATATCTTCGATCGAATTTTTTTGATATTCCGTGTTTTTCGCACTTCGGAAAATACCATTGCTGATTTCGCGGCGCGGAAACTACAGAGTCACCTGGAAATCAGAGGACGATTAGCTCCACCGTATTTCTTCGGGAATTCTATTCCAGGATGATCTCGCATCCTGAATTCTCATGCAGATCGATAATTTTCGAAAATCTCGAGTGGCAGTGAACACAAACCCTTCCGAAAGCCGTCCGCTCCACCGTGGGCAGAATCTACAAAGAGCCGGTCGGTCTAGAAATCTTGGATTTTCGTGAAGAATTTTCCCACTCAGCAGACAGCTTTCGGAAAGTGTCCTGCAATCATATGTCACATGAATGACATCAGAGCTATCATCAATTGGAATTTTTTGATAGTCCGTGTTTCTCGGACCGCGTAAAAACCGGACGCGAACTTCGCCGCCCGTAAACTACGGAGTCACCTGGAAATCGAAGCAGGCGTAGCTCCAGCGTATTCCTTCTTGTATTCTATTCTCGAATCATTTCGCATCCTGAACTGACATGCAGATCGATGATTTTCGGAAATCTCGAGTAGCAGTAAACAAAAACCCTTCCGAAAGCCGTCCACTCCACTGTGGGCAGAATCTACGAATAGCCGGTCGGTCTAGAAACCTTGGATTTTCGTGAAAAATTTTGTCACTCAGCAGCAACTATCAGGAAGTGTCCCGCAATCATGTGTCACATGAAAGACATCAGAGCTATTATCAATTGGATTTTTTTGATAGTCCGTGTTTTGCGCACTTCGGAAAATACAATCGCTGATTTCGCGGCGCGGAAACTACAGAGTCGCCTGGAAATCGAAGGAGAAGTAGCTCCGCCATATTTCTTCTGGAATTCTATTCCAGGATGATCTCGCATCCTGAATTCACATGCAGATCGGTGATTTTCGAAAATCTCGAGTGGCAGTAAACAAAAACCCTTACGAAAGCCGTCCGGTCCACCGTGGGCAGAATCTACAAAGAGCCGGTTGGTCTAGAAATCTTGGATTTTCGTGAAGAATCCTCCGACTTAGCAGACAGCTATCGGAAAGTGTCCTGCAATCATATGTCACATGGATGACATCAGAGCTATTATCAATTGGATTTTCTTGATAGTCCGTGTTTTGCGCACTTCGGAAAATACTATCGCTGATTTCGCGGCGCGGAAACTACAGAGTCGCCTGGAAATCGAAGGAGAAGTAGCTTCACCGTATTTCTCCAGGAATTCTATTCCAGGATGATCTCGCATCCTGAATTCTCATGCAGATCGATAATTTTCGAAAATCTCGAGTGGCAGTGAACCAAAACCCTTCCGAAAGCCGTCCGCTCCACCGTGGGCAGAATCTACAAAGAGCCGGTCGGTCTAGAAATCTTGGATTTTCGTGAAGAATTTTCCCACTCAGCAGACAGCTTTCGGAAAATGTTCTGCAATCATATGTCACATGAATGACATCAGAGCTATCATCAATTGGAATTTTTTGATAGTCCGTGTTTCTCGGACCGCGTAAAAACCGGACGCGAACTTTGCCGCCCGTAAACTACGGAGTCACCTGGAAATCGAAGCAGGCGTAGCTCCAGCGTATTCCTTCTTGTATTTTATTCTCAAATCATTTCGCATCCTGAACTGACATGCAGATCGATGATTTTCGGAAATCTCGAGTAGCAGTAAACAAAAACCCTTCCGAAAGCCGTCCACTTCACTGTGGGCAGAATCTACGAATAGCCGGTCGGTCTAGAAACCTTGGATTTTCGTGAAAAATTTTGTCACTCAGCAGCAACTATCAGGAAGTGTCCCGCAATCATGTGTCACATGGAAGACATCAGAGCTATTATCAATTGGATTTTTTTGATAGTCCGTGTTTTGCGCACTTCGGAAAATACAATCGCTGATTTCGCGGCGCGGAAACTACAGAGTCGCCTGGAAATCGAAGGAGAAGTAGCTCCGCCGTATTTCTTCTGGAATTCTATTCCAGGATGATCTCGCATCCTGAATTCACATGCAGATCGGTGATTTTCGAAAATCTCGAGTGGCAGTAAACAAAAACCCTTCCGAAAGCCGTCCGCTCCACCGTGGGCAGAATCTACAAAGAGCCGGTCGGTCTAGAAATCTTGGATTTTCGTGAAAAATTTTGTCACTCAGCAGCAACTATCAGGAAGTGTCCTGCAATCAAATGAGACATGAATACATTAGAACATATCATCGATCGAATTTTTTTGATATTCCGTGTTTTTCGCACTTCGGAAAATACCATCGCTGATTTCGCGGCGCGGAAACTACAGAGTCACCTGGAAATCAGAGGACGATTAGCTCCACCGTATTTCTTCGGGAATTCTATTCCAGGATGATCTCGCATCCTGAATTCTCATGCAGATCGATAATTTTCGAAAATCTCGAGTGGCAGTGAACACAAACCCTTCCGGAAGCCGTCCGCTCCACCGTGGGCAGAATCTACAAAGAGCCGGTCGGTCTAGAAATCTTGGATTTTCGTGAAGAATCCTCCGACTTAGCAGACAGCTATCGGAAAGTGTCCTGCAATCATATGTCACATGGATGACATCAGAGCTATTATCAATTGGATTTTCTTGATAGTCCGTATTTTGCGCACTACGGAAAATACTATCGCTGATTTCGCGGCGCGGAAACTACAGAGTCGCCTGGAAATCGAAGGAGAAGTAGCTCCACCGTATTTCTTCAGGAATCCCATTCCAGGATGATCTCGCATCCTGAATTCTCATGCAGATCGATAATTTTTGAAAATCTCGAGTGGCAGTGAACAAAAACCCTTCCGAAAGCCGTCCGGTCCACCGTGGGCAGAATCTACAAAGAGCCGGTCGGTCTAGAAATCTTGGATTTTCGTGAAAAATTTTGTCACTCAGCAGCAACTATCAGGAAGTGTCCTGCAATCGAATGAGACATGAATACATTGGAACATATCATCGATCGAATTTTTTTGATATTTCGTGTTTTTCGCACTTCCGAAAATACCATTGCTGATTTCGCGGCGCGCAAACTACAGAGTCACCTGGAGATCGGAGGACGATTAGCTCCACCGTATTTCTTCGGGAATTCTATTCCAGGATGATCTCGCATCCTGAACTCTCATGCAGATCGATAATTTTCGAAAATCTCGAGTGGCAGTGAACAAAAACCCTTCCGAAAGCCGTCCGCTCCACCGTGGGCAGAATCTACAAAGAGCCGGTCGGTCTAGAAATCTTGGATTTTCGTGACGAATTCTCCCACTCAGCAGACAGTTTTCGGAAAGTGTCCTGCAATCATATGTCACATGAATGACATCAGAGCTATCATCAATTGGAATTTTTTGATAGTCCGTGTTTCTCGGACCGCGTAAATACCGGACGCGAACTTCACCGCCCGTGAACTACGGAGTCACCTGGAAATCGAAGCAGGCGTAGCTCCAGCGTATTTCTTCTTGTATTCTATTCTCGAATTATTTCGCATCCTGAATTTACATCAAGATCGAAGATTTTCGAAAATCTCGAGTGTCAGTAAACAAAAACACTTCCGAAAGCCGTCCGCTCCACCGTGGGCGGAATCTACAAATAGCCGGTCGGTCTGGAAATCTTGGATTTTCGTGAAAAATTCTCCCACTTAGCAGACAGCTTTCGGAAAGTGTCCTGCAATCATATGTCACATGGATGACATCAGAGCTATTATCAATTGGATTTTCTTGATAGTCCGTGTTTTGCGCACTTCGGAAAATACTATCGCTGATTTCGCGGCGCGGAAACTACAGAGTCGCCTGGAAATCGAAGGAGAAGTAGCTCCACCGTATTTCTCCAGGAATCCCATTTCAGGATGATCTTGCATCCTGAATTTACATGCAGATCGGTGATTTTCGAAAATCTCGAGTGGCAGTAAACAAAAACCCTTCCGAAAGCCGTCCGCTCCACCGTGGGCAGAATCTACAAATAGCCGGTCGGTCTAGAAATCTTGGATTTTCGTGAAAAATTTTGCCACTCAGCAGCAACTATCAGAGAGTGTCCTGCAATTGAATGAGACATGAACACATTGGAACATATCATCGATCGAATTTTTTTGATATTCCGTGTTTTTCGCACTTCCGAAAATACCATTGCTGATTTCGTGGCGCGGAAACTACAGAGTCACCTGGAAATTGGAGGACGAGTAGCTCCACCGTATTTCTCCGGGAATTCTATTCCAGGATGATCTCGCATCCTGAATTCTCATGCAGATCGATGATCTTCGGAAATCTCGAGTAGCAGTAAACAAAAACCCTTCCGAAAGCCGTCCACTCCACCGTGGGCAGAATCTACAAATAGCCGGTCGGTCTAGAAATCTTTGATTTTCGTGAAAAATTCTCCCACTTAGCAGACAGCTATCGGAAAGTGTCCTGCAATCATATGTCACATGGATGACATCAGAGCTATTATCGATTGGATTTTCTTGATAGTCCGTGTTTCTCGGACCGCGTTAATACCGGACGCGAACTTCGCCGCCCGTAAATTACGGAGTCACCTGGAAATCGAAGCAGGCGTAGCTCCGGCGTATTCCTTCTTGTATTCTATTCTCGAATTATTTCGCATCCTGAATTTACATCCAGATCGATGATTTTCGAAAATCTCGAGTGGCAGTAAACAAAAACACTGCCGAAAGCCGTCCGCTCCACCGTGGGCAGAATCTACAAAGAGCCGGTCGGTCTAGAAATCTTGGATTTTCGTGAAGAATTCTCCCACTTAGCAGACAGCTATCGGAAAGTGTCCTGCAATCATATGTCACATGAATGACATCAGAGCTATTATCATTTGACTTTTTTTGATAGTCCGTGGTTTGCGCACTCCGGAAAATACCATCGCTGATTTCGCGGCGCGGAAATTCCAGAGTCGCCTGGAAATCGAAGGAGAAGTAGCTCCACCGTATTTCTTCGTGAATTCTATTCCAGGATGATCTCGCATCCTGAACTCTCATGCAGATCGATAATTTTCGAAAATCTCGAGTGGCAGTGAACAAAAACCCTTCCGAAAGCCGTCCGCTCCACCGTGGGCAGAATCTACAAAGAGCCGGTCGGTCTAGAAATCTTGGATTTTCGTGACGAATTCTCCCACTTAGCAGACAGCTATCGGAAAGTGTCCTGCAATCATATGTCACATGAATGACATCAGAGCTATCATCAATTGAAATTTTTTGATAGTCCGTGTTTCTCGGACCGCGTAAATACCGGACGCGAACTTCGCCGCCCGTAAACTACGGAGTCACCTGGAAATCGAAGCAGGCGTAGCTGCAGCGTATTTCTTCTTGTATTCTATTCTCGAATTATTTTGCATCCTGAATTTACATGCAGATCGATGATTTTCGGAAATCTCGAGTAGCAGTGAACAAAAACCCTTGCGAAAGCCGTCCACTCCACTGTGGGCAGAATCTACAAATAGCCGGTCGGTCTAGAAATCTTGGATTTTCGTGAAAAATTTTGTCACTCAGCAGCAACTATCAGGAAGTGTCCTGCAATCGAATGAGACATGAATACATTGGAACATATCATCGATTGGATTTTCTTGATAGTCCGTGTTTTGCGCACTTCGGAAAATACTATCGCTGATTTCGCGGCGCGGAAACTACAGAGTCGCCTGGAAATCGAAGGAGAAGTAGGTCCACTGTATTTTTTCGGGAATTCTATTCCAGGATGATCTCGCATCCTGAATTTACATGCAGATCGATGATTTTCGAAAATCTCGAGTGGCAGTAAACAAAAACCCTTCCGAAAGCCGTCCGCTCCACCGTGGGCAGAATCTACAAAGACCCGGTCGGTCGAGAAATCTTGGATGTTCGTGAAAAATTTTGTCACTCAGCAGCAACTATCAGGAAGTGTCCTGCAATCGAATGAGACATGAATACATCGGAACATATCATCGATTGAATTTTTTTGATATTTCGTGTTTTTCGCACTTCTGAAAATACCATTGCTGATTTCGCGGCGCGGAAACTACAGAGTCGCCTGGAATTCGAAGGAGAAGTAGCTCCACCGTATTTCTTCGGGAATTCTATTCCAGGATGATCTCGCATCCTGAATTTACATGCAGATCGATGATTTTCGGATATCTCGAGTGGCAGTAAACAAAAACCCTTCCGAAAGCCGTCCGCTTCACCGTGGGCAGAATCTACAAAGACCCGGTCGGTCTAGAAATCTTGGATGTTCGTGAAAAATTTTGTCACTCAGCAGCAACTATCAGGAAGTGTCCTGCAATCGAATGAGACATGAATACATCGGAACATATCATCGATTGAATTTTTTTGATATTTCGTGTTTTTCGCACTTCTGAAAATACCATTGCTGATTTCACGGCGCGGAAACTACAGAGTCGCCTGGAAATCGAAGGAGAAGTAGCTCCACCGTATTTTTCCGGGAATTCCATTCCAGGATGATCTCGCATTCTCAACTGACATGCAGATCGATGATTTTCGGAAATCTCGAATAGCAGTAAACAAAAACCCTTCCGAAAGCCGTCCGCTCCACCGTGGGCAGAATCTACAAAGAGCCGGTCGGTCTAGAAATCTTGCATTTTCGTGAAGAATTCTCGTACTCAGCAGACAGCTTTCGGAAAGTGTCCTGCAATCATATGTCACATGAATGACACCAGAGCTATCATCAATTGGAATTTTTTGATAGTCCGTGTTTCTCGGACCGCGTGAATACCGGACGCGAACTTCGTTGCCCGTAAACTACGGAGTCACCTGGAAATCGAAGCAGGCGTAGCTCCAGCGTATTTCTTCTTGTATTCTATTCTCGAATTATTTCGTATCCTGAATTTACATGCAGATCGATGATTTTCGAAAATCTCGAGTGGCAGTAAACAAAAACCCTTCCGAAAGCCGTCCGCTTCACCGTGGGCAGAATCTACAAAGACCCGGTCGGTCTAGAAATCTTGGATGTTCGTGAAAAATTTTGTCACTCAGCAGCAACTATCAGGAAGTGTCCTGCAATCGAATGAGACATGAATACATTGGAACATATCATCGATTGAATTTTTTTGATATTCCGTGTTTTTCGCACTTCCGAGAATACCGGAATTCTATTCCAGAATGATCTCGCATCCTGAATTTACATGCAGATCGATGATTTTCGAAAATCTCGAGTGGCAGTAAACAAAAACCCTTCCGAAAGCCGTCCGCTTCACCGTGGGCAGAATCTACAAAGACCCGGTCGGTCTAGAGATCTTGGATGTTCGTGAAGAATTCTCGTACTCAGCAGACAGCTTTCGGAAAGTGTCCTGCAATCATATGTCACATGAATGACATCAGAGCTATCATCAATTGGAATTTTTTGATAGTCCGTGTTTCTCGGACCGCGTGAATACCGGACGCGAACTTCGTTGCCCGTAAACTACGGAGTCACCTGGAAATTGGAGGACGAGTAGCTCCACCGTATTTCTCCGGGAATTCTATTCCAGGATGATCTCGCATCCTGAATTCTCATGCAGATCGATGATCTTCGGAAATCTCGAGTAGCAGTAAACAAAAACCCTTCCGAAAGCCGTCCACTCCACCGTGGGCAGAATCTACAAATAGCCGGTCGGTCTAGAAATCTTTGATTTTCGTGAAAAATTCTCCCACTTAGCAGACAGCTATCGGAAAGTGTCCTGCAATCATATGTCACATGGATGACATCAGAGCTATTATCGATTGGATTTTCTTGATAGTCCGTGTTTCTCGGACCGCGTTAATACCGGACGCGAACTTCGCCGCCCGTAAATTACGGAGTCACCTGGAAATCGAAGCAGGCGTAGCTCCGGCGTATTCCTTCTTGTATTCTATTCTCGAATTATTTCGCATCCTGAATTTACATCCAGATCGATGATTTTCGAAAATCTCGAGTGGCAGTAAACAAAAACACTGCCGAAAGCCGTCCGCTCCACCGTGGGCAGAATCTACAAAGAGCCGGTCGGTCTAGAAATCTTGGATTTTCGTGAAGAATTCTCCCACTTAGCAGACAGCTATCGGAAAGTGTCCTGCAATCATATGTCACATGAATGACATCAGAGCTATTATCATTTGACTTTTTTTGATAGTCCGTGGTTTGCGCACTCCGGAAAATACCATCGCTGATTTCGCGGCGCGGAAATTCCAGAGTCGCCTGGAAATCGAAGGAGAAGTAGCTCCACCGTATTTCTTCGTGAATTCTATTCCAGGATGATCTCGCATCCTGAACTCTCATGCAGATCGATAATTTTCGAAAATCTCGAGTGGCAGTGAACAAAAACCCTTCCGAAAGCCGTCCGCTCCACCGTGGGCAGAATCTACAAAGAGCCGGTCGGTCTAGAAATCTTGGATTTTCGTGACGAATTCTCCCACTTAGCAGACAGCTATCGGAAAGTGTCCTGCAATCATATGTCACATGAATGACATCAGAGCTATCATCAATTGAAATTTTTTGATAGTCCGTGTTTCTCGGACCGCGTAAATACCGGACGCGAACTTCGCCGCCCGTAAACTACGGAGTCACCTGGAAATCGAAGCAGGCGTAGCTGCAGCGTATTTCTTCTTGTATTCTATTCTCGAATTATTTTGCATCCTGAATTTACATGCAGATCGATGATTTTCGGAAATCTCGAGTAGCAGTGAACAAAAACCCTTGCGAAAGCCGTCCACTCCACTGTGGGCAGAATCTACAAATAGCCGGTCGGTCTAGAAATCTTGGATTTTCGTGAAAAATTTTGTCACTCAGCAGCAACTATCAGGAAGTGTCCTGCAATCGAATGAGACATGAATACATTGGAACATATCATCGATTGGATTTTCTTGATAGTCCGTGTTTTGCGCACTTCGGAAAATACTATCGCTGATTTCGCGGCGCGGAAACTACAGAGTCGCCTGGAAATCGAAGGAGAAGTAGGTCCACTGTATTTTTTCGGGAATTCTATTCCAGGATGATCTCGCATCCTGAATTTACATGCAGATCGATGATTTTCGAAAATCTCGAGTGGCAGTAAACAAAAACCCTTCCGAAAGCCGTCCGCTCCACCGTGGGCAGAATCTACAAAGACCCGGTCGGTCGAGAAATCTTGGATGTTCGTGAAAAATTTTGTCACTCAGCAGCAACTATCAGGAAGTGTCCTGCAATCGAATGAGACATGAATACATCGGAACATATCATCGATTGAATTTTTTTGATATTTCGTGTTTTTCGCACTTCTGAAAATACCATTGCTGATTTCGCGGCGCGGAAACTACAGAGTCGCCTGGAATTCGAAGGAGAAGTAGCTCCACCGTATTTCTTCGGGAATTCTATTCCAGGATGATCTCGCATCCTGAATTTACATGCAGATCGATGATTTTCGGATATCTCGAGTGGCAGTAAACAAAAACCCTTCCGAAAGCCGTCCGCTTCACCGTGGGCAGAATCTACAAAGACCCGGTCGGTCTAGAAATCTTGGATGTTCGTGAAAAATTTTGTCACTCAGCAGCAACTATCAGGAAGTGTCCTGCAATCGAATGAGACATGAATACATCGGAACATATCATCGATTGAATTTTTTTGATATTTCGTGTTTTTCGCACTTCTGAAAATACCATTGCTGATTTCACGGCGCGGAAACTACAGAGTCGCCTGGAAATCGAAGGAGAAGTAGCTCCACCGTATTTTTCCGGGAATTCCATTCCAGGATGATCTCGCATTCTCAACTGACATGCAGATCGATGATTTTCGGAAATCTCGAATAGCAGTAAACAAAAACCCTTCCGAAAGCCGTCCGCTCCACCGTGGGCAGAATCTACAAAGAGCCGGTCGGTCTAGAAATCTTGCATTTTCGTGAAGAATTCTCGTACTCAGCAGACAGCTTTCGGAAAGTGTCCTGCAATCATATGTCACATGAATGACACCAGAGCTATCATCAATTGGAATTTTTTGATAGTCCGTGTTTCTCGGACCGCGTGAATACCGGACGCGAACTTCGTTGCCCGTAAACTACGGAGTCACCTGGAAATCGAAGCAGGCGTAGCTCCAGCGTATTTCTTCTTGTATTCTATTCTCGAATTATTTCGTATCCTGAATTTACATGCAGATCGATGATTTTCGAAAATCTCGAGTGGCAGTAAACAAAAACCCTTCCGAAAGCCGTCCGCTTCACCGTGGGCAGAATCTACAAAGACCCGGTCGGTCTAGAAATCTTGGATGTTCGTGAAAAATTTTGTCACTCAGCAGCAACTATCAGGAAGTGTCCTGCAATCGAATGAGACATGAATACATTGGAACATATCATCGATTGAATTTTTTTGATATTCCGTGTTTTTCGCACTTCCGAGAATACCGGAATTCTATTCCAGAATGATCTCGCATCCTGAATTTACATGCAGATCGATGATTTTCGAAAATCTCGAGTGGCAGTAAACAAAAACCCTTCCGAAAGCCGTCTGCTCCACCGTGGGCAGCATCTACAAAGACCCGGTCGGTCTAGAAACCTTGGATGTTCGTGAAAAATTTTGTCACTCAGCAGCAACTATCAGGAAGTGTCCTGCAATCGAATGAGACATGAATACATCGGAACATATCATCGATTGAATTTTTTTGATATTTCGTGTTTTTCGCACTTCTGAAAATACCATTGCTGATTTCGCGGCGCGGAAACTACAGAGTCGCCTGGAAATCGAAGGAGAAGTAGCTCCACCGTATTTTTCCGGGAATTCTATTCCAGGATGATCTCGCATTCTCAACTGACATGCAGATCGATGATTTTCGGAAATCTCGAATAGCAGTAAACAAAAACCCTTCCGAAAGCCGTCCGCTCCACCGTGGGCAGAATCTACAAAGAGCCGGTCGGTCTAGAAATCTTGCATTTACGTGAAGAATTCTCGTACTCAGCAGACAGCTTTCGGAAAGTGTCCTGCAATCATATGTCACATGAATGACACCAGAGCTATCATCAATTGGAATTTTTTGATAGTCCGTGTTTCTCGGACCGCGTGAATACCGGACGCGAACTTCGTTGCCCGTAAACTACGGAGTCACCTGGAAATCGAAGCAGGCGTAGCTCCAGCGTATTTCTTCTTGTATTCTATTCTCGAATTATTTCGTATCCTGAATTTACATGCAGATCGATGATTTTCGAAAATCTCGAGTGGCAGTAAACAAAAACCCTTCCGAAAGCCGTCCGCTTCACCGTGGGCAGAATCTACAAAGACCCGGTCGGTCTAGAGATCTTGGATGTTCGTGAAGAATTCTCGTACTCAGCAGACAGCTTTCGGAAAGTGTCCTGCAATCATATGTCACATGAATGACATCAGAGCTATCATCAATTGGAATTTTTTGATAGTCCGTGTTTCTCGGACCGCGTGAATACCGGACGCGAACTTCGTTGCCCGTAAACTACGGAGTCACCTGGAAATCGAAGCAGGCGTAGCTCCAGCGTATTTCTTCTTGTATTCTATTCTCGAATTATTTCGTATCCTGAATTCACATGCAGATCGATGATTTTCGAAAATCTCGAGTGGCAGTAAACAAAAACCCTTCCGAAAGCCGTCCGCTCCACCGTGGGCAGAATCTACAAAGAGCCGGTCGGTCTAGAAATCTTTGATTTTCGTGAAAAATTTTGTCACTCAGCAGCAACTATCAGGAAGTGTCCTGGGGTGCGATTCTGTTTCTTCTTACTAGTGATAATTTGTAACGATTGTGATAAATTTTATCGACTCTTGCCCGATTGGCTAGGAAACGCGCGAAACTCCGGTGTAGCGAATCAGCCGAGTCCGCTGTGTAAACAAATATTTACCGATCGGTTGCTATACGGTATAATCTAACGACTTTCAAACAAATAGCCTTTTATGAGGCTAGAACTTCACACGCCAATCAAAAACCTGAGTTCAGCAGCCAGCGCAGAGGCCTGCTTCATAAGCCAATCATATTGCAGAGTTGAGTAAAAACAACCAATCAGCGGTTGCGGTTGCGCTACCTCCTGCGTAAAAGAATGTATACCCATAGTGACTCTAATGAGATTTTTTTACTCTGTGGTGAGTATCAGTTATTTCATAACCAAATTTGCCGCGTGTTTCGAAAGTGACGCTTTGATTGCCGAGATGAGGTATGTATATATTCTTCATGTATACGTACTTTTTAATGTTCGTTTCATAATAAAACGTACTTCTTTTATGCAGTTTCTATCATAAATACACGCTTATTATAAATATTTACATGAAATCGGGTTTTATTGTATGAAACGCGCACACTATTATCCTAATATTCCGTTTAGGACGGCACGCGCAAACGACTGTATCATGATTCGCTCGTCGAGAATCATACAAGTCCTTATTTATATTAAGCTCAATTAAAAATTATACTTTATATCATTAGCATTTGTCTACAAAAAAATGAATATTTGTGAATACGTGAATTTATGTTTGAAATAAATTTTAGGCCATAATCTTTTGTACAACACATGCGTTTTTACGGATTGCCACGCTCGTTCAGTCGCCTAACTAATGTATCTCCGTTAAATATGAGAATAAATATGCAATGAATATTCCCATGATTCGTATTTGATTATAATCTATGCAGTTCAGACGAAAGTGTATCTGCCAAAAAAAACACTGAATTTAATCAAAAAAGAAGCAAAAATTATACGTCAGAGAGCTACAAATGATCAAAAAGACCATCTAATAAATTACATGGCAACTCATGCAACGTTCGCAGCCGGGTAGTTCCATACCGCTAGGGGTGTCGCAGATGCAAATAATCAGTGGACCGAACTGACGACGGCATTGAATACAATTGAAGGGCCCACTGAAACAGTGGCCCAATGGAGGAAGGTGAAATATGCTTATTTGTATTCAACATTTTGAATATAAATTTATTTTGTGGGGTATTTTCGAACATCAGCCGAGTTCGGGAGATTACAATGTGTTTCATCAATAGTAAATGATATTTTTATTTTCAATTTACAAGACTTGGATCGACATCAAAGGCAAGACCCGTAAAAAAGGATCTAGCATAGTTCTAGCCAGAAAACGTACGGGCAATTTCCCCGACAATACAGAGCCACTCAATGACTCCGAAAAAAAAGTTCTTTCTACGATTGGCTCCGCATCCATCGAAGGAATAAATGGAGTAAGAGACAGCCTTCCGGAATCTGTTGTGAGAGATTTTTAATTAAACAAAATCAAACATATTATTTATGATTGAGAAGAATTTAAATATAAATGAGAATATTAATTGTGCATGCATAAGCGGTATCCTTAAATTAGCACTTACACATCCATATGATGAAAGTTCTACGTAACCAACGAGAGTGTGCCACAGAAAGTATAATAACATGAATGTTTAAAAATACAATTATTATATGTTTTGACCAGTCTGCGCTCAGGCGACTCATTGCCGGTGATGAATCTCTCCTGAATCAAAAAGAACAGAGAATAAATTTATTAAATGAATTGGATATTGATGTTGCGGTGCCAGTGCTGAATTAGGCCAAAGAACACACGGTACTTGGTATGCAAAGTTCAACAAATTCATAAATAGTTATAATTTACGAAAGGATATTGCATGAGTAAAATGTAGTTACCACAATATGCTTGTGCCGATACCCGCTCATTGAGTTTATCCTTTACGGGATGCGTACGTCCACTTCAAAAAAATCATTATACCCTATTGGCCAACCTATAAAAATAAATATTTTTATGTAGCTTCAAATTCTTACACTGTCAAGGGACAGTATTCGATGACACCGCCACACACGCATGAAACACATCTATGAAAAAACAATACACTTATGTACCACCCACACTAACACGCCCTGACACACCTTCTAAATTTGTATCGACCAAAAGAGCTATGCATACACCACCTATTCACGCAATCCATATTAAACAAATATCTACGCAGACACAACCCACACAAACATCATACGTACAAACATCTCCAGAATTATGTGCAACCGAATCATCTACGTACACACAACCGACACTAACACCCCCCACATGCACAATACCTAAATTAGAGAAAAAAAAAAAAAAATATGCATGCATCACACATTTGCACAACTTTTGAAAACCAACCACCTACGGCTACTCATCCAATGCAAACAACCCATTCATACCGACCTACAGAATTTCTTTCATACGAAACAGCTATACATGCTTCATCCATTGACACGAACCATAAGAACCAGCCATCTACGTCTGCACAAAACATACACACACCCATGTCGTATACAACACCTTTCATTATAAACGAAACAGCCACACACGCATCCACCAACAACACAACCTTTACAACCCAACCATCGACGCAAACCCTGCCCATGCAAACAACCCCTACAGACTCATCCAGCATGCATACACTCACAACGCAAACTGAAAAACGAAAGCGAAAAGCAAGCAATACTCGGTCTATTGACGACCGGACAGCGCAGTTTGTTTTGCTTCAACAAAAACAAAGCGAAATTCTAGAGGTGAATACTCTCTCAATTAATCAAAACTTGCGTACAAAACGGATTCGTGAATTATGACACTGTATAAATACACATCCTTTTTTCAATAGACAATGTCACGGGCAATGCTCATCACCGCGGAGAATGAAGCAAAGCGCATCGAAATTAGTCATCAAACAATGATGTTCAAGCGTGCCAAGCTGAAGCAACAAAATCAATTATTAGCTGCTATTTTAAAAATCGTTACTGAAAAATTTCAACCTTAATAAAACCAAAACTATATTCTACAACCTTATTCTACTATAATCCAAAAGAAATCGAACTCGCCTCATTTCTTATTTTAATCCAAACATTTGCACAATAAAAATCGAGACGCATAAAAATATATAATCAGCAACGATGTTCGAGTGTCCCAAGCTCTGGCTGAACAAAAAATTTCGTCGAATCTTTTATATCACAATAGTTTTAAACAATATGTACTTATTGTCTGAGCGGTTCGTAATCTACTTCAATAAGAATTTATAATTAAAATATGAAGTGTCCACTTATAATTGATAAAAGTTAGAGTGATAATATCTGAGTTCCATTTCCACGATATTTTGAATCACGCTGCAAAATAGTCATGGACTATGCGCTCACGAACACGACGTCCTTCAGCAAGATGTCCTCCTTCTACTAATGGCTGTGCAGCTTCGGCCGCAGCTGCAGGAGCTACAGCAGGTAATTCTTGATCGTCCTCTACCTGCGGAAGACGGTAGTGTAACCGCATATTGTGCAATGTTGCACAAGCGTTCACTATGTTGCCTGCCGATTGTGGGTCGTACATAAGTACACGTTGCTAGACATACCGTACCAAAAAATAAAAATAAAAAATCACCACTATATCGATTGTACATGATTTTAATCATAAACAACTACATACATTCAGAGGCGTTTAAGCTGGCAGTTTCGGAATCAGGCAACTTGCACTACATGTGGTTTTTAAACCTCTAAAGTTTGCGATTCTGTCATAATGCCGAAACGGACAGTTTCAACGCCTTTGGGTGTACAGTAATGTTCATGAATGGGTTACCTAACATCTAACTTCTATTTCTCGATTTTGTCCACAATGAGTTTCCTCTCTAAACGTATCTCATGTTCCTATGGCCGGCGGAGCAGCCGACAGAAGAAGCTAGAGAAACCACAGCCTCCCACAGATGTCATCCACTCGTCTGTAATTTCGCGGGACATGACTGTTCATCAAATTAATAACCCCAAAATTGACGACGCGTCATTGATTATTTTATTGGTTAGCTGCTTCATTATAATAAATAGATAATATAGATGAATAATGACCTAAAATTTATCAACAGGAGTGATTGAATGATAGTAATAAATAAATAATGATAATAGTATCAATTTGATGAAGAGTCATGTGCCGCGAAATTACAGGTGAGTGGATGACAGCTGAGGGAGACAATAGTCGTGATATCTCTAGCTTCTTCTGTCGCCTGTTCCGCCGGCCATAGGAACATGAGATACGTTTAGAGAGGAAACTCATTTTGGACAAAATCGAAAAATAGAAGTTAGATGTTAGGTAACCCATTCATGAACATTACTGTACATGCATAAAAATGATTGCGTGTTCTATCATCATTAAGCAAATACACGTAACCAACCTGTGATAAGCACCTCCAGGGTGATTTCAGTGCGCCAAAACAGCGTTCAATTACGGCACGCGCTCCACAATGAGCTGCTGTATATGCGAACTCAGGGGTTCCCGGTTGAGCGTGCGTAATAGGAGTCATAATCCACGGCTCCAGTGGATAGCCGGAATCACCTTATTATACACAGTATAGTTAGACATTATTCAAGGAATACGTGTTATGCTACTCCAAAATTGGTTTGCGAGTGTCAACAAATGATTTTCATTTCAAGAGTCTCAAATTATCCCATTCAGGTGAAATATATGCCCACTATAGCCTGGTGGGGCATTTTCTGACACGAATAAAAATTCAAGCTGAAAATAAATGATTTGCACTGTCAAATTCGAGAAATAAAATCCAATTGTAACTTGAAATTGTTTTCTCTTCATCAGTTACATTATATCAACCGTTCATATATAATATTTCATTCAGGGTCATGGAAGTGTACCATCTTTTAAATACACCCTGTATGATATCTGTACTCGATGAATGGGTAAAGAACTATGGATGTGAATAAAATTAAACCATCGACTATACATATGATGACTGGATTTAATGATTACATACCAAGCAACCACATTTCTCGTTCACCGTCTGCGTAACACAGCTCCATGATTGTACGAACGGGTGACTGTGTCCAAATCGCAGCATCATGCCTGGATCCAGGGAACCTGGCATTCACGTTCAAGATGCGTAGATCCGGATCACAAACCTGACCACATTTTATGATATTTGAAGTACGATATACGATTCATGTAAAAAAAATATGGAAATTTTCAACTAACCATCTGTACATTCAAAGAATGGTAACCATGGTGGTTCACGTAGGCTTCCTCATGTTCTCGAGGAGCCAAAATTGCAACGTGTGTGCAATCTATTGCACCGATCGCTCCAGCAAATGGTTGAGGCGCATGGGCAAATTTATCACGTGCTGCATCTCGATCACGTGGCGTTGCAGGAAATTTTACCCATTCAGCGAACAATCCATCAGCAATTGCTTCCGATACAGATTTTAGGCAACGACTCACCATGGTTTGGCTCACCGCCACCATAAAATCTTGACCAACGGCTCGTTGGTATGAACCGACGGCATAAAACCTGACTGCGCACAACACCTGTCGACGCACAATTTTGTACCACAACATAACTTTTGCATACCGCCAACTCGGAAGTAGTTTAATAAATCTAAAAATCATCTATATTTTTCGAAATTTAATGACATAAAAACTAGCATAGCTCACTTGAGTCTCCACCGAGAGCCCGTGTGATCTGTCTCGTTCGAGATGAGGCCGCAGGGAATTAGCGAGATCGCTCGCTAATTCACGTGACACCCTGAAAAGTTCTCTGAACTGAATCTCCGGCAACTCGAAAGGATTTTGTTCATCCCTGAGCCGTCTTCGATTGATCCGCAGTTCGGCAACCGCTTCCTCTTCTTCTTCGGCATCCAATAAGTCGTTACCGAGCCAACCCATAGCCATCTGAAATGTTTGAAACTATTGTTTGATAATGCTTGGCACGATTTGATAAATAAAATACTTCTAGAAGCAGATAAGATGAATGTATCTGATGAAATAACCATTTTGTGATAAAAAACCAAAATAAATTTAAAATAAATAACAAACCGCTCCAATGGAAAATCCATTGAATACCAAACATCAAAGAGAATTATTAAAAAGTATATACTCTCATTCGAAGAAGCTATATTGTAAATGGGTACGCCTAAATAGTTTGGAAATAGGATACATAGAATTATATAAACATCACATCAAATGGTATTAACTTGTGCAATAAAAATGTAATAATTAATGATCAGCCATTATTAATTTTATTCATGAGTTTATTCTTTTTCAAGACTGTATATATCGTACTGACCTTCACGTTTATAAGTTGATGCAGCTTTTTTCGTTGAAACACTCCTAATAAAGCTTGAAATGAAAACTTATAAACTAATAGCACGGATATAATGCACTCAAAAATTAAAATATGGTTTAAACTAACAAAAAGCTGAAAATAAAAATATTAAAAACCTTGTACGAAGTTAAAGAATTATATTAAACTAGAAGCTAAAATTAACCTATCAAGAATGCAACTTGAAAGTGTTTTAGAATAGTAGAGTTATACAATATACAGTGTTACATGGTAATGAAATATCAATAAAGCTCCAATATCAAAACAATTACAATCTTAATAAAATTGCAGTGTTTTGTGTTCAATCACGTAAATGCTTCAAATACTCAAAGTCAATGCCGTAGATGCGTGTATCTCAATCGAGAGCTATGCAAAGAAAGCAACGCTACCGGCATTTTTGGCGGGAACGAATGTTATGAAATATATGGACTGTCAATAGTGGCGCCAACTATATTGGGCTAGAACGGATGTTAGGTCAACGATATATTGTATCACCGCGCGTTCCGAACCGTTTGACACTTGAAGTCGATAATTTTATCACGCATCCATTGACCCGTGATAAATTTTCACGCTTGTGTTATAGTTTTATCGCATAGCGGTATCGCGCTTCTCATAGTAGAATGTTTGCACATTGGAGAATTGCGTGGGTGAATGCGTCCTTTTGATTTCGACAAACTCGTGTCAAAGATTTGGACATATTTATCATAATAAAAGCCCGATTCACGTTGAAATGGTGTGGAAATGAATAAGATATTATTCGTACATGATTATTCGGATGTGAGAAAGGAAATAAAATAAAAAATGATAGTGTATTAAGCAAAATGTTACTTACCTTGAGTACTACATACCTTATTAAACCCCGCATATTTTTTTAAATATACTAGAAATAACCACAAAATATGTAGATACCACTAGATTGGCAACAATACGCATCTTCCAACTGGTACCGAATAGTGGGTTATAATACTTCTAATTGGTCAATGGAGCTAGCCTCGTGAAATGCCCATATCTTTATAACGAACTCTACTTGACAACGTGTGCAATTGTTCGGTGATAAAATTTTATCACTGTCGGTAAAATTAAAAAGGAAAAAGAAACAGAATCGCTGTCCTGCAATCGAATGAGACATGAATACATTGGAACATATCATCGATTGAATTTTTTTGATATTCCGTGTTTTTCGCACTTCCGAAAATACCATTGCTGATTTCGCGGCGCGGAAACTACAGAGTCACCTGGAAATCGAAGGAGGAGTAGCTCCACCGTATTTCTTCGGGAATTCTATTCCAGGATGATCTCGCATCCTAAACTGACATGCAGATGGATGATTTTCGGAAATCTCGAGTAGCAGTAAACAAAAACCCTTCCGAAAGCCGTCCGCTCCACCGTGGGCAGAATCTACAAATAGCCGGTCGGTCTAGAAATCTTGGATTTTCGTGAAAACTTCTCCCACTTAGCAGACAGCTATCGGAAAGTGTCCTGCAATCATATGTCACATAAATGACATCAGAGCTATTATCAATTGGATTTTTTTGATAGTCCGTGTTTTGCGCACTTTCGAAAATACCATTGCTGATTTCGCGGCGCGGAAACTACAGAGTCACATGGAAATCGAAGGAGGAGTACCTTCACCGTATTTCTTCGGGAATTCTATTCCAGGATGATCTCGCATCCTGAATTCTCATGCAGATCAATAATTTTCGAAAATCTCGAGTGGCAGTGAACGAAAACCCTTCCGAAAGCCGTCCGCTCCACCGTGGGCAGAATCTACAAAGAGCCGGTCGGTCTAGAAATCTTGGATTTTCGTGAAGAATCCTCTCACTCAGCAGACCGCTTTCGGAAAGTGTCCTGCAATCATATGTCACATGAATGACATCAGAGCTATCATCAATTGGAATTTTTTGATAGTCCGTGTTTCTCGGACCGCGTAAATACCGGACGCGAACTTCGCCGCCCGTAAACTACGGAGTCACCTGGAAATCGAAGCAGGCGTAGCTCCAGCGTATTTCTTCTTGTATTCTATTCTCGAATTATTTCGCATCCTGAACTGATATGCAGATCGATGATTTTCGGAAATCTCGAGTAGCAGTAACCAAAAACCCTTCCGAAAGCCGTCCCCTCCAATGTGGGCAGAATCTACAAATAGCCGGTCGGTCTAGAAATCTTGGATTTTCGTGGAAAATTCTCCCACTTGTCGACGCATGTAGGTGAGAGCAGAGACAGGCGGAGGCATGTATCAGGAAAACATCCGAGTACAAGAGGTGGCACAATTGTTTTCCTATTCGCGTATGCATGAAAATGCGAGAGAGGACGCATGAGGGTGAGAGCAGAGACAGGCAGAGGCATGTATCAGGAAAACATCCGAGTACAATAGGTGGCACAATTTTTCTCTTATTCGCGTATGCATGTGAATGCGAGAGAGGACGCATGTAGGTGCGCGCAGAAAGGAGGCAGAGGCGCGAGCAGTTTTCCCACGAATCGTAAATTTTGAGATCTCTAACTGAAAATTTGAATTTGTATCAGGAGAACATCTGAGCCCAAGAGGTGGCATGATTTTTTTCTATTTCTCGTATGCATGAGAGAGGACGCATGTAGGTGAGAGCAGAGACAGGCAGAGGCATCTATCAGGAAAACATCCGAGTACAAGAGGTGACACCATTTTTATCTTATTCGCGTATGCATGGGAATGCGAGAGAGGAAGCATGAGGGTGAGAGCAGAGACAGGCAGCGGCATGTATCAGTGAAACATCCGAGTACAAGAGGTGGCACGATTTTTTTCTTTTTCGCGTATGCATGAGAGAGGACGCATGTAGGTGAGAGCAGAGACAGGCAGAGGCATGTATCAGGAAGACATCCGAGTACAAGAGGTGGCACAATTTTTTTCCTATTCGCGTATGCATGGGAATGCGAGAGAGGACGCATGAGGGTGAGAGCAGAGACAGGCAGAGGCATGTATCAGGAAAACATCCGAGTACAAGAGGTGGCACAATTTTTGTCTCATTCGCGTATGCATGTGAATGCGAGAGAGGACGCATGTAGGTGAGAGCAGAGAGGAGGCAGAGGCGCGAGCAGTTTTCCCACGAATCCTAAATTTTGAGATTTCTAACTGAAAATTTGAATTTGTATCGGAAGAACATCTGAGCCCAAGAGGTGGCACGATTTTTTTCTTTTTCGCGTATGCATGAGAGAGGACGCACGTAGGCGAGAGCAGAGACAGGCAGAGGCATGTATCAGGAGAACATCCGAGTACAAGAGGTGGCACCATTTTTTTCTCATTCTCGTATGCATGGGAATGCGAGAGAGGACGCATGTAGGTGAGAGCAGAGAAGAGGCAGAGGCGCGAACAGTTTTCTCACGAATCCTAAATTTTGAGATTTCTGAACGAAAATTTGGATTTGTATCAGGAGAACATCTGAGCCCAAGAGGTGGCACGATTTTTTTCTTGTTCGCGTATGTATGCGAGAGGACGCATGTAGGTGAGAGCAGAGACAGGCAGAGGCATGTATCAGGAAAACATCCGAGTACAAGAGGTGGCACAATTGTTTTCTCATACGCGTATGCATGGGAACGCGAGAGAGGACGCATGTAGGTGAGAGCAGAGAGGAGGCAGAGGCGCAAGCAGTTTTCCCACGAATCCTAAATTTTGAGATTTCTAACTGAAAATTTGAATTTGTATCAGGAGAACATCTGAGCCTAAGAGGTGGCACGATTTTTTTCTTTTTCGCGTATGCATGAGAGAAGACGCATGTAGGTGAGAGCAGGTACAGGCAGAGGCATGTATCAGGAAAACATCCGAGTACAAGAGGTGGCACAATTTTTTTCTTATTCGCGTATGCATGGGAATGCGAGAGAGGACGCATGTAGGTGAGAGCAGAGAGGAGGCAGAGGCGCGAGCAGTTTTCCCACGAATCCTAAATTTTGAGATTTCTAACTGAAAATTTGAATTTGTATCGGGAGAACATCTGAGCCCAAGAGGTGGAACGATTTTTATCTTATTCGCGTATGCATGAGAGAGGACGCACGTAGGCGAGAGCAGAGACAGGCAGAGGCATGTATCAGGAGAACATCCGAGTACAAGAGGTGGCACAATTTTTTTCTTATTTGCGTATGCATGGGAATGTGAGAGAGCACGCATGTAGGTGAGAGCAGAGAGGAGGCAGAGGCGCGAGCAGTTTGCCCACGAATCCTAAATTTTGAGATTTCTAACTGAAAATTTGAATTTGTATCGGGAGAACATCTGAGCCCAAGAGGTGGCACGATTTTTTTCTTTTTCGCGTATGCATGAGAGAGGACCCACGTAGGCGAGAGCAGAGACAGGCAGGGGCATGTATCAGGAGAACATCCGAGTACAAGAGGTGGCACCATTTTTTTCTCATTCGCGTATGCATGGGAATGCGAGAGAGGACGCATGTAGGTGAGAGCAGAGAAGAGGCAGAGGCGCGAACAGTTTTCCCACGAATCCTAAATTTTGAGATTTCTAAACGAAAATTTGGATTTGTATCAGGAGAACATCTGAGCCCAAGAGGTGGCACGATTTTTTTCTTGTTCGCGTATGTATGCGAGAGGACGCATGTAGGTGAGAGCAGAGACAGGCAGAGGCATGTATCAGGAAAACATCCGAGTACAAGAGGTGGCACAATTGTTTTCTCATACGCGTATGCATGGGAACGCGAGAGAGGACGCATGTAGGTGAGAGCAGAGAGGAGGCAGAGGCGCGAGCAGTTTTCCCACGAATCCTAAATTTTGAGATTTCTAACTGAAAATTTGAATTTGTATCAGGAGAACATCTGACCCTAAGAGGTGGCACGATTTTTTTCTTTTTCGCGTATGCATGAGAGAGGACGCATGTAGGTGAGAGCAGAGACAGGCAGAGGCATGTATCAGGAAAACATCCGAGTACAAGAGGTGGCACAATTTTTTTCTTATTCGCGTATGCATGGGAATGCGAGAGAGGACGCATGTAGGTGAGAGCAGAGAGGAGGCAGAGGCGCGAGCAGTTTTCCCACGAATCCTAAATTTTGAGATTTCTAACTGAAAATTTGAATTTGTATCGGGAGAACATCTGAGCCCAAGAGGTGGAACGATTTTTATCTTATTCGCGTATGCATGAGAGAGGACGCACGTAGGCGAGAGCAGAGACAGGCAGAGGCATGTATCAGGCGAACATCCGAGTACAAGAGGTGGCACAATTTTTTTCTTATTCGCGTATGCATGGGAATGTGAGAGAGGACGCATGTAGGTGAGAGCAGAGAGGAGGCAGAGGCGCGAGCAGTTTTCCCACGAATCCTAAATTTTGAGATTTCTAACTGATAATTTGAATTTGTATCGGGAGAACATCTGAGCCCAAGAGGTGGCACGATTTTTTTCTTTTTCGCGTATGCATGAGAGAGGACGCACATAGGCGAGAGCAGAGACAGGCAGAGGCATGTATCAGGAAAACATCCGAGTACAAGAGGTGGCACAATTTTTTTCTTATTCGCGTATGTATAGGAATGCGAGAGAGGACGCATGTAGGTGAGAGCAGAGAGGAGGCAGAGGCGCGAACAGTTTGCCCACGAATCCTAAATTTTGAGATTTCTAACTGAAAATTTGAATTTGTATCGGGAGAACATCTGAGCCCAAGAGGTGGCACGATTTTTTTCTTTTTCGCGTATGCATGAGAGAGGACCCACGTAGGCGAGAGCAGAGACAGGCAGGGGCATGTATCAGGAGAACATCCGAGTACAAGAGGTGGCACCATTTTTTTCTCATTCGCGTATGCATGGGAATGCGAGAGAGGACGCATGTAGGTGAGAGCAGAGAAGAGGCAGAGGCGCGAACAGTTTTCCCACGAATCCTAAATTTTGAGATTTCTAAACGAAAATTTGGATTTGTATCAGGAGAACATCTGAGCCCAAGAGGTGGCACGATTTTTTTCTTGTTCGCGTATGTATGCGAGAGGACGCATGTAGGTGAGAGCAGAGACAGGCAGAGGCATGTATCAGGAAAACATCCGAGTACAAGAGGTGGCACAATTGTTTTCTCATACGCGTATGCATGGGAACGCGAGAGAGGACGCATGTAGGTGAGAGCAGAGAGGAGGCAGAGGCGCGAGCAGTTTTCCCACGAATCCTAAATTTTGAGATTTCTAACTGAAAATTTGAATTTGTATCAGGAGAACATCTGACCCTAAGAGGTGGCACGATTTTTTTCTTTTTCGCGTATGCATGAGAGAGGACGCATGTAGGTGAGAGCAGAGACAGGCAGAGGCATGTATCAGGAAAACATCCGAGTACAAGAGGTGGCACAATTTTTTTCTTATTCGCGTATGCATGGGAATGCGAGAGAGGACGCATGTAGGTGAGAGCAGAGAGGAGGCAGAGGCGCGAGCAGTTTTCCCACGAATCCTAAATTTTGAGATTTCTAACTGAAAATTTGAATTTGTATCGGGAGAACATCTGAGCCCAAGAGGTGGAACGATTTTTATCTTATTCGCGTATGCATGAGAGAGGACGCACGTAGGCGAGAGCAGAGACAGGCAGAGGCATGTATCAGGCGAACATCCGAGTACAAGAGGTGGCACAATTTTTTTCTTATTCGCGTATGCATGGGAATGTGAGAGAGGACGCATGTAGGTGAGAGCAGAGAGGAGGCAGAGGCGCGAGCAGTTTTCCCACGAATCCTAAATTTTGAGATTTCTAACTGATAATTTGAATTTGTATCGGGAGAACATCTGAGCCCAAGAGGTGGCACGATTTTTTTCTTTTTCGCGTATGCATGAGAGAGGACGCACATAGGCGAGAGCAGAGACAGGCAGAGGCATGTATCAGGAAAACATCCGAGTACAAGAGGTGGCACAATTTTTTTCTCATTCGCGTATGTATAGGAATGCGAGAGAGGACGCATGTAGGTGAGAGCAGAGAGGAGGCAGAGGCGCGAACAGTTTTCCCAAGGATCCTAAGTTTTGAGATTGCTAACTGAAAATTTGAAGATGTATCAGGAGAACATCTGAGCCCAAGAGGTGGCACGATTTTTTTCTTTTTCGCGTATGCATGAGAACGGACGCATGTAGGTGAGAGCAGAGACAGGCAGAGGCATGTATCAGGAAAACATCCGAGTACAAGAGGTGGCACGATTTTTCTCTTTTTCGCGTATGCATGAGAGAGGACGCATGTAGGTGAGAGCAGAGACAGGCAGAGGCATGTATCAGGAAAACATCCGAGTACAAGAAGTGGCACAATTTTTTTCCTATTCGCGTATGCATGGGAATGCGAGAGAGGACGCATGAGGGTGAGAGCAGAGAGGAGGCAGAGGCGCGAGCAGTTTTCCCGCGAATCCTGAATTTTGAGATTTCTAACTGAAAATTTGAACTTGTATCAGGAGAACATCTGAGCCCAAGAGGTGGCACGATTTTTTTCGTTTTCGCGTATGCATGAGAGAGGACGCATGTAGGTGAGAGCAGAGACAGGCAGAGGCATGTATCGGGAACACATCCGAGTACAAGAGGTGGCACGATTTTTCTCTTTTTCGCGCATGCATGAGAGAGGACGCATGTAGGTGAGAGCAGAGTCAGGCAGAGGCATGTATCAGGAAAACACCCGAGTACAAGAGGTGGCACAATTTTTTTCTCATTCGCGTAGGCATGTGAATGCGAGAGAGGACGCATGTAGGTGAGAGCAGAGAGGAGGCAGAGGCGCGAGCAGTTTTCCCGCGATCCCAAATTTTGAGATTTCTAACTGAAAATTTGAATTTGTATCGGGAGAACATCTGAGCCCAAGAGGTGGCACGATTTTTTTCTTTTTCGCGTATGCATGAGAGAGGACCCACGTAGGCGAGAGCAGAGACAGGCAGAGGCATGTATCAGGAGAACATCCGAGTACAAGAGGTGGCACCATTTTTTTCTCATTCGCGTATGCATGGGAATGCGAGAGAGGACGCATGTAGGTGAGAGCAGAGAAGAGGCAGAGGCGCGAACAGTTTTCCCACGAATCCTAAATTTTGAGATTTCTAAACGAAAATTTGGATTTGTATCAGGAGAACATCTGAGCCCAAGAGGTGGCACGATTTTTTTCTTGTTCGCGTATGTATGCGAGAGGACGCATGTAGGTGAGAGCAGAGACAGGCAGAGGCATGTATCAGGAAAACATCCGAGTACAAGAGGTGGCACAATTGTTTTCTCATACGCGTATGCATGGGAACGCGAGAGAGGACGCATGTAGGTGAGAGCAGAGAGGAGGCAGAGGCGCGAGCAGTTTTCCCACGAATCCTAAATTTTGAGATTTCTAACTGAAAATTTGAATTTGTATCAGGAGAACATCTGACCCTAAGAGGTGGCACGATTTTTTTCTTTTTCGCGTATGCATGAGAGAGGACGCATGTAGGTGAGAGCAGAGACAGGCAGAGGCATGTATCAGGAAAACATCCGAGTACAAGAGGTGGCACAATTTTTTTCTTATTCGCGTATGCATGGGAATGCGAGAGAGGACGCATGTAGGTGAGAGCAGAGAGGAGGCAGAGGCGCGAGCAGTTTTCCCACGAATCCTAAATTTTGAGATTTCTAACTGAAAATTTGAATTTGTATCGGGAGAACATCTGAGCCCAAGAGGTGGAACGATTTTTATCTTATTCGCGTATGCATGAGAGAGGACGCACGTAGGCGAGAGCAGAGACAGGCAGAGGCATGTATCAGGCGAACATCCGAGTACAAGAGGTGGCACAATTTTTTTCTTATTCGCGTATGCATGGGAATGTGAGAGAGGACGCATGTAGGTGAGAGCAGAGAGGAGGCAGAGGCGCGAGCAGTTTTCCCACGAATCCTAAATTTTGAGATTTCTAACTGATAATTTGAATTTGTATCGGGAGAACATCTGAGCCCAAGAGGTGGCACGATTTTTTTCTTTTTCGCGTATGCATGAGAGAGGACGCACATAGGCGAGAGCAGAGACAGGCAGAGGCATGTATCAGGAAAACATCCGAGTACAAGAGGTGGCACAATTTTTTTCTGATTCGCGTATGTATAGGAATGCGAGAGAGGACGCATGTAGGTGAGAGCAGAGAGGAGGCAGAGGCGCGAACAGTTTTCCCAAGGATCCTAAGTTTTGAGATTGCTAACTGAAAATTTGAAGATGTATCAGGAGAACATCTGAGCCCAAGAGGTGGCACGATTTTTTTCTTTTTCGCGTATGCATGAGAACGGACGCATGTAGGTGAGAGCAGAGACAGGCAGAGGCATGTATCAGGAAAACATCCGAGTACAAGAGGTGGCACGATTTTTCTCTTTTTCGCGTATGCATGAGAGAGGACGCATGTAGGTGAGAGCAGAGACAGGCAGAGGCATGTATCAGGAAAACATCCGAGTACAAGAAGTGGCACAATTTTTTTCCTATTCGCGTATGCATGGGAATGCGAGAGAGGACGCATGAGGGTGAGAGCAGAGAGGAGGCAGAGGCACGAGCAGTTTTCCCGCGAATCCTGAATTTTGAGATTTCTAACTGAAAATTTGAACTTGTATCAGGAGAACATCTGAGCCCAAGAGGTGGCACGATTTTTTTCGTTTTCGCGTATGCATGAGAGAGGACGCATGTAGGTGAGAGCAGAGACAGGCAGAGGCATGTATCGGGAACACATCCGAGTACAAGAGGTGGCACGATTTTTCTCTTTTTCGCGCATGCATGAGAGAGGACGCATGTAGGTGAGAGCAGAGTCAGGCAGAGGCATGTATCAGGAAAACACCCGAGTACAAGAGGTGGCACAATTTTTTTCTCATTCGCGTAGGCATGTGAATGCGAGAGAGGACGCATGTAGGTGAGAGCAGAGAGGAGGCAGAGGCGCGAGCAGTTTTCCCGCGATCCCAAATTTTGAGATTTCTAACTGAAAATTTGAATTTGTATCGGGAGAACATCTGAGCCCAAGAGGTGGCACGATTTTTTTCTTTTTCGCGTATGCATGAGAGAGGACCCACGTAGGCGAGAGCAGAGACAGGCAGAGGCATGTATCAGGAGAACATCCGAGTACAAGAGGTGGCACCATTTTTTTCTCATTCGCGTATGCATGGGAATGCGAGAGAGGACGCATGTAGGTGAGAGCAGAGAAGAGGCAGAGGCGCGAACAGTTTTCCCACGAATCCTAAATTTTGAGATTTCTAAACGAAAATTTGGATTTGTATCAGGAGAACATCTGAGCCCAAGAGGTGGCACGATTTTTTTCTTGTTCGCGTATGTATGCGAGAGGACGCATGTAGGTGAGAGCAGAGACAGGCAGAGGCATGTATCAGGAAAACATCCGAGTACAAGAGGTGGCACAATTGTTTTCTCATACGCGTATGCATGGGAACGCGAGAGAGGACGCATGTAGGTGAGAGCAGAGAGGAGGCGGAGGCGCGAGCAGTTTTCCCACGAATCCTAAATTTTGAGATTTCTAACTGAAAATTTGAATTTGTATCAGGAGAACATCTGACCCTAAGAGGTGGCACGATTTTTTTCTTTTTCGCGTATGCATGAGAGAGGACGCATGTAGGTGAGAGCAGAGACAGGCAGAGGCATGTATCAGGAAAACATCCGAGTACAAGAGGTGGCACAATTTTTTTCTTATTCGCGTATGCATGGGAATGCGAGAGAGGACGCATGTAGGTGAGAGCAGAGAGGAGGCAGAGGCGCGAGCAGTTTTCCCACGAATCCTAAATTTTGAGATTTATAACTGAAAATTTGAATTTGTATCGGGAGAACATCTGAGCCCAAGAGGTGGAACGATTTTTATCTTATTCGCGTATGCATGAGAGAGGACGCACGTAGGCGAGAGCAGAGACAGGCAGAGGCATGTATCAGGCGAACATCCGAGTACAAGAGGTGGCACAATTTTTTTCTTATTCGCGTATGCATGGGAATGTGAGAGAGGACGCATGTAGGTGAGAGCAGAGAGGAGGCAGAGGCGCGAGCAGTTTTCCCACGAATCCTAAATTTTGAGATTTCTAACTGATAATTTGAATTTGTATCGGGAGAACATCTGAGCCCAAGAGGTGGCACGATTTTTTTCTTTTTCGCGTATGCATGAGAGAGGACGCACGTAGGCGAGAGCAGAGACAGGCAGAGGCATGTATCAGGAAAACATCCGAGTACAAGAGGTGGCACAATTTTTTTCTTATTCGCGTATGTATAGGAATGCGAGAGAGGACGCATGTAGGTGAGAGCAGAGAGGAGGCAGAGGCGCGAACAGTTTTCCCAAGGATCCTAAGTTTTGAGATTGCTAACTGAAAATTTGAAGATGTATCAGGAGAACATCTGAGCCCAAGAGGTGGCACGATTTTTTTCTTTTTCGCGTATGCATGAGAACGGACGCATGTAGGTGAGAGCAGAGACAGGCAGAGGCATGTATCAGGAAAACATCCGAGTACAAGAGGTGGCACGATTTTTCTCTTTTTCGCGTATGCATGAGAGAGGACGCATGTAGGTGAGAGCAGAGACAGGCAGAGGCATGTATCAGGAAAACATCCGAGTACAAGAAGTGGCACAATTTTTTTCCTATTCGCGTATGCATGGGAATGCGAGAGAGGACGCATGAGGGTGAGAGCAGAGAGGAGGCAGAGGCGCGAGCAGTTTTCCCGCGAATCCTGAATTTTGAGATTTCTAACTGAAAATTTGAATTTGTATCAGGAGAACATCTGAGCCCAAGAGGTGGCACGATTTTTTTCGTTTTCGCGTATGCATGAGAGAGGACGCATGTAGGTGAGAGCAGAGACAGGCAGAGGCATGTATCGGGAACACATCCGAGTACAAGAGGTGGCACGATTTTTCTCTTTTTCGCGCATGCATGAGAGAGGACGCATGTAGGTGAGAGCAGAGTCAGGCAGAGGCATGTATCAGGAAAACACCCGAGTACAAGAGGTGGCACAATTTTTTTCTCATTCGCGTAGGCATGTGAATGCGAGAGAGGACGCATGTAGGTGAGAGCAGAGAGGAGGCAGAGGCGCGAGCAGTTTTCCCGCGATCCCAAATTTTGAGATTTCTAACTGAAAATTTGAATTTGTATCAGGAAAACATCTGAGCCCAAGAGGTGGAACGATTTTTTTATTATTCGCGTATGCATGAGAGAGGACGCATGTAGGTGAGAGCAGAGACAGGCAGAGGCATGTATCGGGAAAACATCCGAGTACAAGAGGTTGCACAATTTGTTTCCTATTCGCGTATGCATGGGAAAGCGAGAGAGGACGCATGAGGGTGAGAGCAGAGAGGAGGCCGAGGCGCGAGCAGTTTTTCCACGAATCCTAAATTTTGAGATTTCTAACTGAAAATTTGGATTTGTATCAGGAGAACATCTGAGCCCAAGAGGTGGCACGATTTTTTTCTTTTTCGCGTATGTATGCGAGAGGACGCATGTAGGTGAGAGCAGAGACAGGCAGAGGCATGTATCAGGAAAACATCCGAGTACAAGAGGTGGCACAATTTTTTTCTCATTCGCGTAGGCATGTGAATGCGAGAGAGGACGCATGTAGGTGAGAGCAGAGAGGAGGCAGAGGCGCGAGCAGTTTTCCCGCGATCCCAAATTTTGAGATTTCTAACTGAAAATTTGAATTTGTATCGGGAGAACATCTGAGCCCAAGAGGTGGCACGATTTTTTTCTTTTTCGCGTATGCATGAGAGAGGACCCACGTAGGCGAGAGCAGAGACAGGCAGAGGCATGTATCAGGAGAACATCCGAGTACAAGAGGTGGCACCATTTTTTTCTCATTCGCGTATGCATGGGAATGCGAGAGAGGACGCATGTAGGTGAGAGCAGAGAAGAGGCAGAGGCGCGAACAGTTTTCCCACGAATCCTAAATTTTGAGATTTCTAAACGAAAATTTGGATTTGTATCAGGAGAACATCTGAGCCGAAGAGGTGGCACGATTTTTTTCTTGTTCGCGTATGTATGCGAGAGGACGCATGTAGGTGAGAGCAGAGACAGGCAGAGGCATGTATCAGGAAAACATCCGAGTACAAGAGGTGGCACAATTGTTTTCTCATACGCGTATGCATGGGAACGCGAGAGAGGACGCATGTAGGTGAGAGCAGAGAGGAGGCGGAGGCGCGAGCAGTTTTCCCACGAATCCTAAATTTTGAGATTTCTAACTGAAAATTTGAATTTGTATCAGGAGAACATCTGACCCTAAGAGGTGGCACGATTTTTTTCTTTTTCGCGTATGCATGAGAGAGGACGCATGTAGGTGAGAGCAGAGACAGGCAGAGGCATGTATCAGGAAAACATCCGAGTACAAGAGGTGGCACATTTTTTTTCTTATTCGCGTATGCATGGGAATGCGAGAGAGGACGCATGTAGGTGAGAGCAGAGAGGAGGCAGAGGCGCGAGCAGTTTTCCCACGAATCCTAAATTTTGAGATTTCTAACTGAAAATTTGAATTTGTATCGGGAGAACATCTGAGCCCAAGAGGTGGAACGATTTTTATCTTATTCGCGTATGCATGAGAGAGGACGCACGTAGGCGAGAGCAGAGACAGGCAGAGGCATGTATCAGGCGAACATCCGAGTACAAGAGGTGGCACAATTTTTTTCTTATTCGCGTATGCATGGGAATGTGAGAGAGGACGCATGTAGGTGAGAGCAGAGAGGAGGCAGAGGCGCGAGCAGTTTTCCCACGAATCCTAAATTTTGAGATTTCTAACTGATAATTTGAATTTGTATCGGGAGAACATCTGAGCCCAAGAGGTGGCACGATTTTTTTCTTTTTCGCGTATGCATGAGAGAGGACGCACGTAGGCGAGAGCAGAGACAGGCAGAGGCATGTATCAGGAAAACATCCGAGTACAAGAGGTGGCACAATTTTTTTCTTATTCGCGTATGTATAGGAATGCGAGAGAGGACGCATGTAGGTGAGAGCAGAGAGGAGGCAGAGGCGCGAACAGTTTTCCCAAGGATCCTAAGTTTTGAGATTGCTAACTGAAAATTTGAAGATGTATCAGGAGAACATCTGAGCCCAAGAGGTGGCACGATTTTTTTCTTTTTCGCGTATGCATGAGAACGGACGCATGTAGGTGAGAGCAGAGACAGGCAGAGGCATGTATCAGGAAAACATCCGAGTACAAGAGGTGGCACGATTTTTCTCTTTTTCGCGTATGCATGAGAGAGGACGCATGTAGGTGAGAGCAGAGACAGGCAGAGGCATGTATCAGGAAAACATCCGAGTACAAGAAGTGGCACAATTTTTTTCCTATTCGCGTATGCATGGGAATGCGAGAGAGGACGCATGAGGGTGAGAGCAGAGAGGAGGCAGAGGCGCGAGCAGTTTTCCCGCGAATCCTGAATTTTGAGATTTCTAACTGAAAATTTGAATTTGTATCAGGAGAACATCTGAGCCCAAGAGGTGGCACGATTTTTTTCGTTTTCGCGTATGCATGAGAGAGGACGCATGTAGGTGAGAGCAGAGACAGGCAGAGGCATGTATCGGGAACACATCCGAGTACAAGAGGTGGCACGATTTTTCTCTTTTTCGCGCATGCATGAGAGAGGACGCATGTAGGTGAGAGCAGAGTCAGGCAGAGGCATGTATCAGGAAAACACCCGAGTACAAGAGGTGGCACAATTTTTTTCTCATTCGCGTAGGCATGTGAATGCGAGAGAGGACGCATGTAGGTGAGAGCAGAGAGGAGGCAGAGGCGCGAGCAGTTTTCCCGCGATCCCAAATTTTGAGATTTCTAACTGAAAATTTGAATTTGTATCAGGAAAACATCTGAGCCCAAGAGGTGGAACGATTTTTTTATTATTCGCGTATGCATGAGAGAGGACGCATGTAGGTGAGAGCAGAGACAGGCAGAGGCATGTATCGGGAAAACATCCGAGTACAAGAGGTGGCACAATTTGTTTCCTATTCGCGTATGCATGGGAAAGCGAGAGAGGACGCATGAGGGTGAGAGCAGAGAGGAGGCCGAGGCGCGAGCAGTTTTTCCACGAATCCTAAATTTTGAGATTTCTAACTGAAAATTTGGATTTGTATCAGGAGAACATCTGAGCCCAAGAGGTGGCACGATTTTTTTCTTTTTCGCGTATGTATGCGAGAGGACGCATGTAGGTGAGAGCAGAGACAGGCAGAGGCATGTATCAGGAAAACATCCGAGTACAAGAGGTGGCACAATTTTTTTCTCATTCGCGTATGCATGTGAATGCGAGAGAGGCCGCATGTAGGTGAGAGCAGAGAGGAGGCAGAGGCGCGAGCAGTTTTCCCACGAATCCTAAATTTTGAGATTTCTAACTGAAAATTTGAATTTGTATCGGGAGAACATCTGAGCCCAAGAGGTGGCACGATTTTTTTCTTTTTCGCGTATGCATGAGAGAGGACCCACGTAGGCGAGAGCAGAGACAGGCAGAGGCATGTATCAGGAGAACATCCGAGTACAAGAGGTGGCACCATTTTTTTCTTATTCGCGTATGCATGGGAATGCGAGAGAGGACGCATGTAGGTGAGAGCAGAGAGGAGGCAGAGGCGCGAGCAGTTTTCCCACGAATCCTAAATTTTGAGATTTCTGACTGAAAATTTGAATTTGTATCAGGAGAACATCTGAGCCTAAGAGGTGGCACGATTTTTTTCTTTTTCGCGTATGCATGAGAGAGGACGCATGTAGGTGAGAGCAGAGACAGGCAGAAGCATGTATCAGGAAAACATCCGAGTACAAGAGGTGGCACAATTTTTTTCTTATTCGCGTATGCATGGGAATGCGAGAGAGGACGCATGTAGGTGAGAGCAGAGAGGAGGCAGAGGCGCGAGCAGTTTTCCCACGAATCCTAAATTTCGAGATTTCCATCTGAAAATTTGAATTTGTATCGGGAGAACATCTGAGCCCAAGGGGTGGCACGATTTCTTTTTTTTTCGCGTATGCATGAGAGAGGACGCACGTAGGCGAGAGCAGAGACAGGCAGAGGCATGTATCAGGAGAACATCCGAGTACAAGAGGTGGCACAATTTTTTTCTTATTCGCGTATGCATGGGAATGTGAGAGAGGACGCATGTAGGTGAGAGCAGAGAGGAGGCAGAGGCGCGAGCAGTTTTCCCACGAATCCTAAATTTTGAGATTTCTAACTGATAATTTGAATTTGTATCGGGAGAACATCTGAGCCCAAGAGGTGGCACGATTTTTTTCTTTTTCGCGTATGCATGAGAACGGACGCATGTAGGTGAGAGCAGAGACAGGCAGAGGCATGAATCAGGAAAACATCCGAGTACAAGAGGTGACACAATTTTTTTCTTATTCGCGTACGCATAGGAATGCGAGAGAGGACGCATGAGGGTGAGAGCAGAGACAGGCAGAGGCATGTATCAGTAAAACATCCGAGTACAAGAGGTGGCACGATTTTTCTCTTTTTCGCGTATGCATGAGAGAGGACGCATGTAGGTGAGAGCAGAGACAGGCAGAGGCATGTATCAGGAAAACATCCGAGTACAAGAGGTGGCACAATTGTTTTCTCATACGCGTATGCATGGGAACGCGAGAGAGGACGCATGTAGGTGAGAGCAGAGTGGAGGCAGAGGCGCGAGCAGTTTTCCCACGAATCCTAAATTTTGAGATTTCTAACTGAAAATTTAAATTTGTATCAGGAGAACATCTGAGCCTAAGAGGTGGCACGATTTTTTCCTTTTTTGCGTATGCATGATAGAGGACGCATGTAGGTGAGACCAGAGACAGGCAGAGGCATGTATCAGGAAAACATCCGAGTACAAGAGGTGACACAATTTTTTTCTTATTCGCGTATGCATGGGAATGCGAGAGAGGACGCATGTAGGTAAGAGCAGAGAGGAGGCAGAGGCGCGAGCAGTTTTCCCACGAATCCTAAATTTTGAGATTTCTAACTGAAAATTTGAATTTGTATCAGGAGAACATCTGAGCCCAAGAGGTGGCATGATTTTTTTCTTTTTCGCGTATGCATGAGAGGGGACGCATGTAGGCGAGAGCAGAGACAGGCAGAGGCATGTATCAGGAAAACATCCGAGTACAAGAGGTGGCACAATTTTTTTCTCATTAGCGTATGCATGGGAATGCGAGAGCGGACGCATGTAGGAGAGAGCAGAGAGGAGGCAGAGGCGCGAGCAGTTTTCCCACGAATCCTAAATTTTAAGATTTCTAACTGAAAATTTGAATTTGTAACAGGAGAACATCTGAGCCCAAGAGGTGGCAAGATTTTTTTCTGTTTCGCGTATGCATGAGAGAGGACGCATGTAGGTGAGAGCAGAGACAGGCAGAGGCATGTATCAGGGAAACATCCGAGTACAAGAGGTGGCACAATTTTTTTGAAAAATGAGTTCACAAATCGATATTTCTCCTTTCGTCGAGGCGGTAGGGTATAATATCATCGGAAATCATGCTGCAAATTCGAAAAAAAAATATTTTTCCAGAGACCCACCTCCGATTATAAATTTCCATGAAGATTCTAGTTTGAAATACTATTCCGAACAAGCTGATCGATTTTTGTACGGAGCAATTGAAAAATGAGTTTACAAATCGATATTTCTCCTTCCGTCGAGGCGGTAGGGTATAATATCATCGGAAATGATGCCGCATAATCAGAAAAAAAAATATTTCACCAGAGACCCACCTCGGATCATAAATTTTCACAAAGATTCTAGTGTGAAATGCTATTTTAAACAAGCTGATCAATTTTTGTCCGGAGCAATTGGAAAATGAGTTCACAAATCGATATTTCTCCTTCCGTCGAGGCGGTAGGGTATAATATCATCGGAAATGATGCCGCAAATTCGGAAAAAAAAATATGTCCCCAGAGACCCACCTCGGATCATAAATTTTCACGGAGATTCTAGTGTGAAATGCTATTCGAAACAAGCTGATCAATTTTTGTCCGGAGCAATTGAAAAATGAGTTCACAAATCGATATTTCTCCTTCCGTCGAGGCGGTAGGGTATAATATCATCGGAAATCATGCTGCAAATTCGAAAAAAAAAAATATTTTTCAAGAGAGCCACCTCCGATTATAAATTTCCATGGAGATTGTAGTTTGAAATACTATTCCGAACAAGCTGATCGATTTTTGTCCGGAGCAATTGAAAAATGAGTTTACAAATCGATATTTCTCCTTCCGTCGAGGCGGTAGGGTATAATATCATCGGAAATCATGCCGCAAATTCGGAAAAAAAAAATTTCACCAGAGACCCACCTCGGATCATAAATTTTCACAAAGATTCTAGTTCGAAATGCTATTTCAAACAAGCTGATCAATTTTTGTCCGGAGCAATTGAAAAATGAGTTCACAAATCGATATTTCTCCTTCCGTCGAGGCGGTAGGGTATAATATTATCGGCAATCATGCCGCAAATTCGGAAAATAAAATATTTCACCAGAGACCCACCTCGGATCATAAATTTTCACAAAGATTCTAGTTCGAAATGCTATTTCAAACAAGCTGATCAATTATTGTCCGGAGCAATTGAAAAATGAGTTCACAAATCGATATTTTTCCTTCCGTCGAGGCGGTGGGGTATAATATCATCGGAAATCATGCCGCAATTCCGGAAAATAAAATATTTCACCAGAGACCCACCTCGGATCATAAATTTTCACAAAGATTCCAGTTTGAAATGCTATTTCAAACAAGCTGATCAATTTTTGTCCGGAGCAATTGAAAAATGAGTTCACAAATCGATATTTCTCCTTCCGTCGAGGCGGTAGGGTATAATATCATCGGAAATCAAGCTGCAAATTCGAAAAAAAATAAATATTTTTCCAGAGACCCACCTCCGTTTATAAATTTACATGAAGATTCTAGTTTGAAATACTATTCCGAACAAGCTGATCGATTTTTTTCCGGAGCAATTGGAAAATGAGTTCACAACTCGATATTTCTCCTTCCGTCGAGGCGGTAGGGTATAATATCATCGGAAATCATGCTGCAAATTCGAAAAAAAAAATATTTTTCCAGAGACCCACCTCCGTTCATAAATTTACATGAAGATTCTAGTTTGAAATACTATTCCGAACAAGCTGATCGATTTTTGTCCGGAGCAATTGAAAAATGAGTTCACAAATCGATATTTCTCCTTCCGTCGAGGCGGTGGGGTATAATATCGTCGGAAATCATGCCGCAAATTCGAAAAAAAAAATATTTCACCGGAGACCCACCTCGGATCATAAATTTCCAGAAAGATTCTAGTTTGAAATGCTATTTCAAACAAGCTGATCAATTTTTGTCCGGAGCAATTGAAAAATGAGTTCACAAATCGATATTTCTCCTTCCGTCGAGGCGGTAGGGTATAATATCATCGGAAATCATGCCGCAAATGCGGAAAAAGATATATTTTACCAGAGACCCACCTCGGATCACAAATTTTCACAAAGATTCTAGTTTGAAATGCTATTCCAAACAAGCTGATCAATTTTTGGACGGAGCAATTGAAAAATGAGTTCACAAATCGATATTTCTCCTTCCGTCGAGGCGGTGGGGTATAATATCGTCGGAAATCATGCCGCAAATTCGAAAAAAAAAATATTTCACCAGAGACCCACTTCGGATCATAAATTTTCAGAAAGATTCTAGTTTGAAATGCTATTTCAAACAAGCTGATCAATTTTTGTCCGGAGCAATTGAAAAATGAGTTGACAAATCGATATTTCTCCTTCCGTCGAGGCGGTGGGGTATAATATCGTCGGAAATCATGCTGCAAATTCGAAAAAAAAAAATATTTTTCCAGAGACCCACCTCCAATTATGAATTTCCATGAAGATTCCAGTTTGAAATACTATTCCGAACAAGCTGATCGATTTTTGTCCGGAGCAATTGAAAAATGAGTTCACAAATCGATATTTCTCCTTCCGTCGAGGCGGTAGGGTATAATATCATCGGAAATCATGCCGCAAATGCGGAAAAAAATATATTTCACCAGAGACCCACCTCGGATCATAAATTTTCACAAAGATTCTAGTTTGAAATGCTATTTCAAACAAGCTGATCAATTATTGTCCGGAGCAATTGGAAAATGAATTCACAAATCGATATTCCTCCTTTCGTCGAGGCGGTAGGGTATAATATCATCGGAAATCATGCCGCAAATTCGAAAAAAAAATATTTCACCAGAGACCCACCTCGGATCATAAATTTTCAGAAAGATTCTAGTTTGAAATGCTATTTTAAACAAGCTGATCAATTTGTGTCCGGAGCAATTGAAAAATGAGTTAACAAATCGATATTTCTCCTTCCGTCGAGGCGGTAGGGTATAATATCGTCGGAAATTATGCCGCAAATTCGGAAATCAAAAAATATTTCACCAGAGACTCACCTCGGATCATAAATTTCCGCAAAGATTCTAGTTTGAAATGCTATTCCAAACAAGCTGATCAATTTTTGTCCGGAGCAATTGAAAAATGAGTTGACAAATCGATATTTTTCCTTCCGTCGAGGCGGTAGGGTATAATATCATCGGAAATCATGCCGCAAATGCGGAAAAAGATATATTTCACCAGAGACCCACCTCGGATCATAAATTTTCACAAAGATTCTAGTTTGAAATGCTATTCCAAACAAGCTGATCAATTTTTGTCCGGAGCAATTGAAAAATGAGTTAACAAATCGATATTTCTCCTTCCGTCGAGGCGGTAGGGTATAATATCATCGGAAATCATGCTGCAAATTCGAAAAAAAAAAATATTTTACCAGAGACCCACCTCCGATTATGAATTTCCATGAAGATTCTAGTTTTGAATACTGTGCCGAACAAGCTGATCGATTTTTGTCCGGAGCAATTGAAAAATGAGTTCACAAATCGATATTTCTCCTTCCGTCGAGCGGAAATCATGCCGCAAATTCGAAAAAAAAAATATTTTTCCGGAGACCCACTTCCGATTATAAATTTCCATGAAGATTCCAGTTTGAAATACTATTCCGAACAAGCTGATCAATTTTTGTCCGGAGCAATTGAAAAATGAGTTTACACATCGATATTTCTCCTTCCGTCAAGGCGGTAGGGTATAATATCGTCGGAAATTATGCCGCAAATTCGGAAAAAAAAATATTTCACCAGAGACCCACCTCGGATCATAAATTTCCACAAAGATTCTAGTTTGAAATGCTTTTTCAAACAAGCTTATCAATTTTTGTCCGGAGCAATTGAAAAATGAGTTGACAAATCGATATTTTTCCTTCCGTCGAGGCGGTTAGGGTATAATATCATCGGAAATCATGCCGCAAATGCGGAAAAAGATATATTTCACCAGAGACCCACCTCGGATCATAAATTTTCACAAAGATTCGAGTTTGAAATGCTATTTCAAACAAGCTGATCAATTTTTGTCCGGAGCAATTGAAAAATGAGTTCACAAATCGATATTTCTCCTTCCGTCGAGGCGGTAGGGTATAATATCATCGGAAATCATGCTGCAAATTCGAAAAAAAAAATATTTTTCCAGAGACCCACCTCCGTTTATAAATTTCCATGAAGATTCTAGTTTGAAATACTATTCCGAACAAGCTGATCGATTTTTGTCCGGAGCAATTGAAAAATGAGTTCACAAATCGATATTTCTCCTTCCGTCGAGCGGAAATCATGCCGCAAATTCGAAAAAAAAAATATTTTTCCAGAGACCCACTTCCGATTATAAATTTTCATGAAGATTCTAGTTTGAAATACTTTTCCGAACAAGCTGATCAATTTTTGTCCGGAGCAATTGAAAAATGAGTTTAATGATCGATATTTCTCCTTCCGTCAAGGCGGTAGGGTATAATATCGTCGGAAATTATGCCGCAAATTCGGAAAAAAAATATTTCACCAGCGACCCACTTCCGATTATGAATTTCCACAAAGATTCTAGTTTGAAATGCTATTTCAAACAAGCTGATCGATTTTTGTCCGGAGCAATTGAAAAATGAGTTTACAAATCGATATTTTTCCTTCCGTCGAGGCGGTGGGGTATAATGGAGTCGGAAATTATGCCGCAAATTCGGAAAAAAAAATATTTCACCAGAGACCCACTTCCGATTATGAATTTCCATGAAGATTCTAGTTTGAAATACTATTCCGAACAAGCTGATCGATTTGTGTCCGGAGCAATTGAAAAATGAGTTTACAAATCGATATTTCTCCTTCCGTCGAGTCGGTAGGGTATAATATCATCGGAAATCATGCTGCAAATTCGAAAAAAAAAATATTTTTCCAGAGACCCACCTCCGTTTATAAATTTCCATGAAGATTCTAGTTTGATATACTATTCCGAACAAGCTGATCGATTTTTGTCCGGAGCAATTGAAAAATGAGTTTACAAATCGATATTTCTCCTTCCGTCGAGGCGGTAGGGTATAATATCATCGGAAATCATGCCGCAAATGCGGAAAAAGATATATTTCACCAGAGACCCACCTCGGATCATAAATTTTCACAAAGATTCTAGTTTGAAATGCTATTTCAAACAAGCTGATCAATTTTTGTCCGGAGCAATTGGAAAATGAGTTCACAAATCGATATTCCTCCTTTCGTCGAGGCGGTAGGGTATAATATCATCGGAAATCATGCCGCAAATTAGAAAAAAAAATGTTTTTCCAGAGACCCACTTCCGATTATAAATTTCCATGAAGATTCTAGTTTGAAATACTATGCCGAACAAGCTGATCGATTTTTGTCCGAAGCAATTGAAAAATGAGTTTACAAATCGATATTTCTCCTTCCGTCGAGGCGGTAGGGTAAAATATCATCGGAAATAATGCCGCAAATTCGAAAAAAAAATATTTCACCAGAGACCCACCTCGGATCATAAATTTTCAGAAAGATTCTAGTTTGAAATGCTATTTCAAACAAGCTGATCAATTTTTGTCCGGAGCAATTGAAAAATGAGTTCACAAATCGATATTTCTCCTTCCGTCGAGGCGGTAGGGTATAATATCATCGGAAATCATGCCGCAAATGCGGAAAAAGATATATTTCACCAGAGACCCACCTCGGATCATAAATTTTCACAAAGATTCTAGTTTGAAATGCTATTTCAAACAAGCTGATCAATTTTTGTCCGGAGCAATTGAAAAATGAGTTCACAAGTCGATATTTCTCCTTCCGTCGAGGCGGTAGGGTATAATATCATCGGAAATCATGCCGCAAATTCGGAAAAAAAAATATTCCACCAGAGACCCACCTCGGATCATAAATTTTCACAAAGATTCTAGTTTAAAATGCTATTTCAAACAAGCTGATCAATTTTTGTCCGGAGCAATTGAAAAATGAGTTCACATATCGATATTTCTCCTTCCGTCGAGGCGGTAGGGTATGATATCATCGGAAATCATGCCGCAAATTCGAAAAAAAAAATATTTTTCCAGAGACCCACTTCCGATTATAAATTTCCATGGAGATTATAGTTTGAAATACTATTCCGAACAAGCTGATCGATTTTTGTCCGGAGCAATTGAAAAATGAGTTTACAAATCGATATTTTTCCTTCCGTCGAGGCGGTAGGGTATAATATCATCGGAAATCATGCTGCAAATTCGAAAAAAAAAAATATTTTTCCAGAGACCCACCTCCGATTATGAATTTCCATGAAGATTTCAGTTTGAAATACTATTCCGAACAAGCTGATCGATTTTTGTCCGGAGCAATTGAAAAATGAGTTCACAAATCGATATTTCTCCTTCCGTCGAGGCGGTGGGGTATAATATCGTCGGAAATCATGCCGCAAATTCGGAAAAAAAAATATTTCACCAGAGACCCACTTCCGATTATAAATTTCCATGAAGATTCTAGTTTGAAATACTATTCCGAACAAGCTGATCGATTTTTGTCCGGAGCAATTGAAAAATGAGTTTACAAATCGATATTTCTCCTTCCGTCGAGGCGGTAGGGTATAATATCATCGGAAATCATGCTGCAAATTCGAAAAAAAAAATATTTTTCCAGAGACCCACCTCCGTTTATAAATTTCCATGGAGATTCTAGTTTGAAATACTATTCCGAGCAAGCTGATCGATTTTTGTCCGGAGCAATTGAAAAATGAGTTTACAAATCGATATTTCTTCTTCCGTCGAGGCGGTAGGGTATAATATCATCGGAAATCATGCCGCAAATGCGGGAAAAGATATATTTCACCAGAGACCCACCTCGGATCATAAATTTTCACGAAGATTCTAGTTTGAAATGCTATTTCAAACAAGGTGATCGATTTTTGTCCGGAGCAATTGAAAAATGAGTTTACAAATCGATATTTCTCCTTCTGTCGAGGCGGTGGGGTATAATAGCATCGGAAATCATGCTGCAAATTCGAAAAAAAAAATATTTTTCCAGAGACCCACCTCCAGTTATAAATTTCCATGAAGATTCTAGTTTGATATACTATTCCGAACAAGCTGATCGATTTTTGTCCGGAGCAATTGAAAAATGAGTTTACAAATCGATATTTCTCCTTCCGTCGAGGCGGTAGGGTATAATATCATCGGAAATCATGCCGCAAATGCGGAAAAAGATATATTTCACCAGAGACCCACCTCGGATCATAAATTTTCACAAAGATTCTAGTTTGAAATGCTATTTCAAACAAGCTGATCAATTTTTGTCCGGAGCAATTGGAAAATGAGTTCACAAATCGATATTCCTCCTTTCGTCGAGGCGGTAGGGTATAATATCATCGGAAATCATGCCGCAAATTAGAAAAAAAAATGTTTTTCCAGAGACCCACTTCCGATTACAAATTTCCATGAAGATTCTAGTTTGAAATACTATGCCGAACAAGCTGATCGATTTTTGTCCGAAGCAATTGAAAAATGAGTTTACAAATCGATATTTCTCCTTCCGTCGAGGCGGTAGGGTAAAATATCATCGGAAATCATGCCGCAAATTCGAAAAAAAAATATTTCACCAGAGACCCACCTCGGATCATAAATTTTCAGAAAGATTCTAGTTTGAAATGCTATTTCAAACAAGCTGATCAATTTTTGTCCGGAGCAATTGAAAAATGAGTTCACAAATCGATATTTCTCCTTCCGTCGAGGCGGTAGGGTATAATATCATCGGAAATCATGCCGCAAATGCGGAAAAAGATATATTTCACCAGAGACCCACCTCGGATCATAAATTTTCACAAAGATTCTAGTTTGAAATGCTATTTCAAACAAGCTGATCAATTTTTGTCCGGAGCAATTGAAAAATGAGTTCACAAATCGATATTTCTCCTTCCGTCGAGGCGGTAGGGTATAATATCATCGGAAATCATGCCGCAAATTCGGAAAAAAAAATATTCCACCAGAGACCCACCTCGGATCATAAATTTTCACAAAGATTCTAGTTTAAAATGCTATTTCAAACAAGCTGATCAATTTTTGTCCGGAGCAATTGAAAAATGAGTTCACATATCGATATTTCTCCTTCCGTCGAGGCGGTAGGGTATGATATCATCGGAAATCATGCCGCAAATTCGAAAAAAAAAATATTTTTCCAGAGACCCACTTCCGATTATAAATTTCCATGGAGATTATAGTTTGAAATACTATTCCGAACAAGCTGATCGATTTTTGTCCGGAGCAATTGAAAAATGAGTTTACAAATCGATATTTTTCCTTCCGTCGAGGCGGTAGGGTATAATATCATCGGAAATCATGCTGCAAATTCGAAAAAAAAAAATATTTTTCCAGAGACCCACCTCCGATTATGAATTTCCATGAAGATTTCAGTTTGAAATACTATTCCGAACAAGCTGATCGATTTTTGTCCGGAGCAATTGAAAAATGAGTTCACAAATCGATATTTCTCCTTCCGTCGAGGCGGTGGGGTATAATATCGTCGGAAATCATGCCGCAAATTCGGAAAAAAAAATATTTCACCAGAGACCCACTTCGGATCATAAATTTTCGGAAAGATTCTAGTTTGAAATGCTATTTCAAATAAGCTGATCAATTTTTGTCCGGAGCAATTGAAAAATGAGTTCACAAATCGATATTTCTCCTTCCGTCCAGGCGGTGGGGTATAATATCATCGGAAATCATGCCGCAAATTCGAAAAAAAAAATATTTTTCCAGAGACCCACTTCCGATTATAAATTTCCATGAAGATTCTAGTTTGAAATACTATTCCGAACAAGCTGATCGATTTTTGTCCGGAGCAATTGAAAAATGAGTTTACAAATCGATATTTCTCCTTCCGTCGAGGCGGTAGGGTATAATATCATCGGAAATCATGCTGCAAATTCGAAAAAAAAAATATTTTTCCAGAGACCCACCTCCGTTTATAAATTTCCATGAAGATTCTAGTTTGAAATACTATTCCGAGCAAGCTGATCGATTTTTGTCCGGAGCAATTGAAAAATGAGTTTACAAATCGATATTTCTCCTTCCGTCGAGGCGGTAGGGTATAATATCATCGGAAATCATGCCGCAAATGCGGGAAAAGATATATTTCACCAGAGACCCACCTCGGATCATAAATTTTCACGAAGATTCTAGCTTGAAATGCTATTTCAAACAAGGTGATCGATTTTTGTCCGGAGCAATTGAAAAATGAGTTTACAAATCGATATTTCTCCTTCTGTCGAGGCGGTGGGGTATAATAGCATCGGAAATCATGCTGCAAATTCGAAAAAAAAAATATTTTTCCAGAGACCCACCTCCGTTTATAAATTTCCATGAAGATTCTAGTTTGAAATACTATTCCGAACAAGCTGATCGATTTTTGTCCGGAGCAATTGAAAAATGAGTTCCCAAATCGATATTTCTCCTTCCGTCGAGGCGGTAGGGTATGATATCATCGGAAATCATGCCGCAAATTCAAAAAAAAAAATATTTTTCCAGAGACCCACTTCCGATTATAAATTTTCATGGAGATTCTAGTTTGAAATACTATTCCGAACAAGCTGATCGATTTTTGTCCGGAGCAATTGAAAAATGAGTTTACAAATCGATATTTCTCCTTCCGTCGAGGCGGTAGGGTATAATATCATCGGAAATCATGCCGCAAATTCGGAAAAAAAAAAATTTCACCAGAGACCCACCTCGGATCATAAATTTTCACAAAGATTCTAGTTCGAAATGCTATTTCAAACAAGCTGATCAATTTTTGTCCGGAGCAATTGAAAAATGAGTTTACAAATCGATATTTCTCCTTCCGTCGAGGCGGTAGGGTATAATATCATCGGAAATCATGCCGCAAATTCGAAAAAAAAAATATTTTTCTAGAGACCCACTTCCGATTATAAATTTCCATGAAGATTCTAATTTGAAATACTATTCCGAACAAGCTGATCGATTTGTGTCCGGAGCAATTGAAAAATGAGTTAACAAATCGATATTTCTCCTTCCGTCGAGGCGGTAGGGTACAATATCATCGGAAATCATGCTGCAAATTCGAAAAAAAATATATTTTTCCAGAGACCCACCTCCGTTTATGAATTTCCATGAAGATTCTAGTTTGAAATACTATTCCGAACAAGCTGGGCGATTTTTGTCTGGTGCAATTGAAAAATGAGTTTACAAATCGATATTTCTCCTTCCGCCGAGGCGGTAGGGTATAATATCATCGGAAATCATGCTGCAAATTCGAAAAAAAAAATATTTTTCCAGAGACCCACCTCCGAATATAAATTTCCATGAAGATTCTAGTTTGAAATACTATTCCGAACAAGCTGATCGATTTTTGTCCGGAGCAATTGAAAAATGAGTTCACAAATCGATATTTCTCCTTCCGTCGAGCGGAAATCATGCCGCAAATTCGAAAAAAAAAATATTTTTCCAGAGACCCACTTCCGATGATAAATTTCCATGGAGATTCTAGTTTGAAATACTATTCCGAACAAGCTGATCAATTTTTGGCCGGAGCAATTGAAAAATGAGTTTACAAATCGATATTTCTCCTTCCGTCACGGCGGTAGGGTATAATATCATCGGAAATCATGCCGCAAATGCGGAAAAAAAAATATTTCACCAGAGACCCACCTCGGATCATAAATTTTCACAAAGATTCTAGTTTGAAATGCTATTTCAAACAAGCTGATCAATTTTTGTCCGGAGCAATTGAAAAATGAGTTCACAAATCGATATTTCTCCTTCCGTCGAGGCGGTAGGGTATAATATCATCGGAAATCATGCTGCAAATTCGAAAAAAAAAAAAATATTTTTCCAGAGACCCACCTCCGATTATGAATTTCCATGAAGATTCTAGTTTGAAATACTATTCCGAACAAGCTGATCGATTTTTGTCCGGAGCAATTGAAAAATGAGTTCACAAATCGATATTTCTCCTTCCGTCGAGCGGAAATCATGCCGCAAATTCGGAAAAAAAAAAAATTTTCCAGAGACCCACTTCCGATTATAAATTTCCATGAAGATTCTAGTTTGAAATACTATTCCGAACAAGCTGATCAATTTTTGTCCGGAGCAATTGAAAAATGAGTTTACAAATCGATATTTCTCCTTCCGTCAAGGCGGTAGGGTATAATATCGTCGGAAATCATGCCGCAAATTCGGAAAAAAAAATATTTCACCAGAGACCCACCTCGGATCATAAATTTCCACAAAGATTCTAGTTTGAAATGCTATTTCAAACAAGCTGATCAATTTTTGTCCGGAGCAATTGAAAAATGAGTTGACAAATCGATATTTTTCCTTCCGTCGAGGCGGTAGGGTATAATATCATCGGAAATCATGCCGCAAATGCGGAAAAAGATATATTTCACCGGAGACCCACCTCGGATCATGAATTTTCACAAAGATTCTAGTTTGAAATGCTATTTCAAACAAGCTGATCAATTTTTGTCCGGAGCAATTGAAAAATGAGTTCACAAATCGATATTTCGTCTTCCGTCGAGTCGGTAGGGTATAATATCATCGGAAATCATGCTGCAAATTCGAAAAAAAACAATATTTTTCCGGAGACCCACCTCCAATTATGAATTTCCATGAAGATTCTAGTTTGAAATACTATTCCGAACAAGCTGATCGATTTTTGTCCGGAGCAATTGAAAAATGAGTTCACAAATCGATATTTCTCCTTCCGTCGAGCGGAAATCATGCCGCAAATTCGAAAAAAAAAATATTTTTCCAGAGACCCACTTCCGATGATAAATTTCCATGGAGATTCGGGTTTGAAATACTATTCCGAACAAGCTGATCAATTTTTGGCCGGAGCAATTGAAAAATGAGTTTACAAATCGATATTTCTCCTTCCGTCACGGCGGTAGGGTATAATATCGTCGGAAATTATGCCGCAAATTCGGAAAAAAAAATATTTCACCAGAGACCCACCTCGGATCATAAATTTCCACAAAGATTCTAGTTTGAAATGCTATTTCAAACAAGCTGATCAATTTTTGTCCGGAGCAATTGAAAAATGAGTTGACAAATCGATATTTTACCTTCCGTCGAGGCGGTAGGGTATAATATCATCGGAAATCATGCCGCAAATGCGGAAAAAAAAATATTTCACCAGAGACCCACCTCGGATCATAAATTTTCACAAAGATTCTAGTTTGAAATGCTATTTCAAACAAGCTGATCAATTTTTGTCCGGAGCAATTGAAAAATGAGTTCACAAATCGATATTTCTCCTTCCGTCGAGGCGGTAGGGTATAATATCATCGGAAATCATGCTGCAAATTCGAAAAAAAAAAATATTTTTCCAGAGACCCACCTCCGATTATGAATTTCCATGAAGATTCTAGTTTGAAATACTATTCCGAACAAGCTGATCGATTTTTGTCCGGAGCAATTGAAAAATGAGTTCACAAATCGATATTTCTCCTTCCGTCGAGCGGAAATCATGCCGCAAATTCGGAAAAAAAAAAAATTTTCCAGAGACCCACTTCCGATTATAAATTTCCATGAAGATTCTAGTTTGAAATACTATTCCGAACAAGCTGATCAATTTTTGTCCGGAGCAATTGAAAAATGAGTTTACAAATCGATATTTCTCCTTCCGTCAAGGCGGTAGGGTATAATATCGTCGGAAATCATGCCGCAAATTCGGAAAAAAAAATATTTCACCAGAGACCCACCTCGGATCATAAATTTCCACAAAGATTCTAGTTTGAAATGCTATTTCAAACAAGCTGATCAATTTTTGTCCGGAGCAATTGAAAAATGAGTTGACAAATCGATATTTTTCCTTCCGTCGAGGCGGTAGGGTATAATATCATCGGAAATCATGCCGCAAATGCGGAAAAAGATATATTTCACCGGAGACCCACCTCGGATCATGAATTTTCACAAAGATTCTAGTTTGAAATGCTATTTCAAACAAGCTGATCAATTTTTGTCCGGAGCAATTGAAAAATGAGTTCACAAATCGATATTTCGTCTTCCGTCGAGTCGGTAGGGTATAATATCATCGGAAATCATGCTGCAAATTCGAAAAAAAACAATATTTTTCCGGAGACCCACCTCCAATTATGAATTTCCATGAAGATTCTAGTTTGAAATACTATTCCGAACAAGCTGATCGATTTTTGTCCGGAGCAATTGAAAAATGAGTTCACAAATCGATATTTCTCCTTCCGTCGAGCGGAAATCATGCCGCAAATTCGAAAAAAAAAATATTTTTCCAGAGACCCACTTCCGATGATAAATTTCCATGGAGATTCGGGTTTGAAATACTATTCCGAACAAGCTGATCAATTTTTGGCCGGAGCAATTGAAAAATGAGTTTACAAATCGATATTTCTCCTTCCGTCACGGCGGTAGGGTATAATATCGTCGGAAATTATGCCGCAAATTCGGAAAAAAAAATATTTCACCAGAGACCCACCTCGGATCATAAATTTCCACAAAGATTCTAGTTTGAAATGCTATTTCAAACAAGCTGATCAATTTTTGTCCGGAGCAATTGAAAAATGAGTTGACAAATCGATATTTTACCTTCCGTCGAGGCGGTAGGGTATAATATCATCGGAAATCATGCCGCAAATGCGGAAAAAAAAATATTTCACCAGAGACCCACCTCGGATCATAAATTTTCACAAAGATTCTAGTTTGAAATGCTATTTCAAACAAGCTGATCAATTTTTGTCCGGAGCAATTGAAAAATGAGTTCACAAATCGATATTTCTCCTTCCGTCGAGGCGGTAGGGTATAATATCATCGGAAATCATGCTGCAAATTCGAAAAAAAAAAATATTTTTCCAGAGACCCACCTCCGATTATGAATTTCCATGAAGATTCTAGTTTGAAATACTATTCCGAACAAGCTGATCGATTTTTGTCCGGAGCAATTGAAAAATGAGTTCACAAATCGATATTTCTCCTTCCGTCGAGCGGAAATCATGCCGCAAATTCGAAAAAAAAAATATTTTTCCCGAGACCCACTTCCGATTATAAAATTCCATGAAGATTCTAGTTTGAAATACTATTCCGAACAAGCTGATCAATTTTTGTCCGGAGCAATTGAAAAATGAGTTGACAAATCGATATTTCTCCTTCCGTCAAGGCGGTAGGGTATAATATCGTCGGAAATCATGCCGCAAATTCGGAAAAAAAAATATTTCACCAGAGACCCACCTCGGATCATAAATTTCCACAAAGATTCTAGTTTGAAATGCTATTTCAAACAAGCTGATCAATTTTTGTCCGGAGCAATTGAAAAATGAGTTGACAAATCGATATTTTACCTTCCGTCGAGGCGGTAGGGTATAATATCATCGGAAATCATGCCGCAAATGCGGAAAAAAAAATATTTCACCAGAGACCCACCTCGGATCATAAATTTTCACAAAGATTCTAGTTTGAAATGCTATTTCAAACAAGCTGATCAATTTTTGTCCGGAGCAATTGAAAAATGAGTTCACAAATCGATATTTCTCCTTCCGTCGAGGCGGTAGGGTATAATATCATCGAAAATCATGCTGCAAATTCGAAAAAAAAAAATATTTTTCCAGAGACCCACCTCCGATTATGAATTTCCATGAAGATTCCAGTTTGAAATACTATTCCGAACAAGCTGATCGATTTTTGTCCGGAGCAATTGAAAAATGAGTTCACAAATCGATATTTCTCCTTCCGTCGAGCGGAAATCATGCCGCAAATTCGAAGAAAAAAATATTTTTCCAGAGACCCACTTCCGATTATAAATTTCCATGAAGATTCTAGTTTGAAATACTATTCCGAACAAGCTGATCAATTTTTGTCCGGAGCAATTGAAAAATGAGTTTACAAATCGATATTTCTCCTTCCGTCAAGGCGGTAGGGTATAATATCGTCGGAAATCATGCCGCAAATTCGGAAAAAAAAATATTTCACCAGAGACCCACCTCGGATCATAAATTTCCACAAAGATTCTAGTTTGAAATGCTATTTCAAACAAGCTGATCAATTTTTGTCCGGAGCAATTGAAAAATGAGTTGACAAATCGATATTTTTCCTTCCGTCGAGGCGGTAGGGTATAATATCATCGGAAATCATGCCGCAAAGTCGGAAAAAGATATATTTCACCGAAGACCTACCTCGGATCATAAATTTTCACAAAGATTCTAGTTTGAAATGCTATTTCAAACAAGCTGATCAATTTTTGTCCGGAGCAATTGAAAAATGAGTTCACAAATCGATATTTCTTCTTCCGTCGAGGCGGTAGGGTATAATATCATCGGAAATCATGCTGCAAATTCGAAAAAAAAAAATATTTTTCCGGAGACCCACCTCCGATTATGAATTTCCATGAAGATTCTAGTTTGAAATACTATTCCGAACAAGCTGATCGATTTTTGTCCGGAGCAATTGAAAAATGAGTTCACAAATCGATATTTCTCCTTCCGTCGAGCGGAAATCATGCCGCAAATTCGAAAAAAAAAATATTTTTCCAGAGACCCACTTCCGATTATAAATTTCCATGAAGATTCTAGTTTGAAATACTATTCCGAACAAGCTGATCAATTTTTGTCCGGAGCAATTGAAAAATGAGTTTACAAATCGATATTTCTCCTTCCGTCAAGGCGGTAGGGTATAATATCGTCGGAAATCATGCCGCAAATTCGGAAAAAAAAATATTTCACCAGAGACCCACCTCGGATCATAAATTTCCACAAAGATTCTAGTTTGAAATGCTATTCCAAACAAGCTGATCAATTTTTGTCCGGAGCAATTGAAAAATGAGTTGACAAATCGATATTTTTCCTTCCGTCGAGGCGGTAGGGTATAATATCATCGGAAATCATGCCGCAAATGCGGAAAAAGATATATTTCACCGGAGACCCACCTCGGATCATAAATTTTCACAAAGATTCTAGTTTGAAATGCTATTTCAAACAAGCTGATCAATTTTTGTCCGGAGCAATTGAAAAATGAGTTCACAAATCGATATTTCTTCTTCCGTCGAGGCGGTAGGGTATAATATCATCGGAAATCATGCTGCAAATTCGAAAAAAAAAAATATTTTTCCGGAGACCCACCTCCGATTATGAATTTCCATGAAGATTCTAGTTTGAAATACTATTCCGAACAAGCTGATCGATTTTTGTCCGGAGCAATTGAAAAATGAGTTCACAAATCGATATTTCTCCTTCCGTCGAGCGGAAATCATGCCGCAAATTCGAAAAAAAAAATATTTTTCCAGAGACCCACTTCCGATGATAAATTTCCATGGAGATTTTAGTTTGAAATACTATTTCGAACAAGCTGATCAATTTTTGGCCGGAGCAATTGAAAAATGAGTTTACAAATCGATATTCCTCCTTCCGTCACGGCGGTAGGGTATAATATCGTCGGAAATTATGCCGCAAATTCGGAAAAAAAAATATTTCACCAGAGACCCACCTCGGATCATAAATTTCCACAAAGATTCTAGTTGGAAATGCTATTTCAAACAAGCTGATCAATTTTTGTCCGGAGCAATTGAAAAATGAGTTGACAAATCGATATTTTACCTTCCGTCGAGGCGGTAGGGTATAATATCATCGGAAATCATGCCGCAAATGCGGAAAAAAAAATATTTCACCAGAGACCCACCTCGGATCATGAATTTTCACAAAGATTCTAGTTTGAAATGCTATTTCAAACAAGCTGATCAATTTTTGTCCGGAGCAATTGAAAAATGAGTTCACAAGTCGATATTTCTCCTTCCGTCGAGGCGGTAGGGTATAATATCATCGGAAATCATGCCGCAAATTCGAAAAAAAAATATTTCACCAGAGACCCACCTCGGATCATAAATTTTCAGAAAGATTCTAGTTTGAAATGCTATTTTAAAGAAGCTGATCAATTTTTGTCCGGAGCAATTAAAAAATGAGTTCACAAATCGATATTTCTCCTTCCGTCGAGGCGGTAGGGTATGATATCATCGGAAATCATGCTGCAAATTCGAAAAAAAAAATATTTTTCCAGAGACCCACCTCCGTTTATAAATTTACATGAAGATTCTAGTTTGAAATACTATTCCGAACAAGCTGATCGATTTTTGTCCGGAGCAATTGAAAAATGAGTTTACAAATCGATATTTCTCCTTCCGTCGAGCGGAAATCATGCCGCAAATTCGAAAAAAAAAATACTTTTCCAAAGACCCACTTCCGATTATAAATTTCCATGAAGATTCTAGTTTGAAATACTATTCCGAACAAGCTGATCGATTTTTGTCCGGAGCAATTGAAAAATGAGTTCCCAAATCGATATTTCTCCTTCCGTCGAGGCGGTAGGGTATAATATTATCGGAAATGATGCCGCAAATTCGGAAAAAAAAATATTTCACCAGAGACCCACCTCAAATCATAAATTTTCACAAAGATTCTAGTTGGAAATGCTATTTCAAACAAGCTGATCAATTTTTGTCCGGAGCAATTGAAAAATGAGTTTACAAATCGATATTTCTCCTTCCGTCGAGCGGAAATCATGCCGCAAATTCGAAAAAAAAAATACTTTTCCAAAGACCCACTTCCGATTATAAATTTCCATGAAGATTCTAGTTTGAAATACTATTCCGAACAAGCTGATCGATTTTTGTCCGGAGCAATTGAAAAATGAGTTCCCAAATCGATATTTCTCCTTCCGTCGAGGCGGTAGGGTACAATATCATCGGAAATCATGCTGCAAATTCGAAAAAAAATATATTTTTCCAGAGACCCACCTCCGTTTATAAATTTCTATGAAGATTCTAGTTTGAAATACTATTCCGAACAAGCTGATCGATTTTTGTCTGGTGCAATTGAAAAATGAGTTTACAAATCGATATTTCTCCTTCCGCCGAGGCGGTAGGGTATAATATCATCGGAAATCATGCTGCAAATTCGAAAAACAAAATATTTCTCCAGAGACCCACCTCCGAATATAAATTTCCATGAAGATTCTAGTTTGAAATACTATTCCGAACAAGCTGATCGATTTTTGTCCGGAGCAATTGAAAACTGAGTTTACAAATCGATATTTCTCCTTCCGTCGAGGCGGTGGGGTATAATATCGTCGGAAATTATGCCGCAAATTCGGAAAAAAAAATATCTCACCAGAGACCCACCTCGGATCATAAATTTTCACGAAGATTCTAGTTTGAAATGCTATTTCAAACAGGCTGATCAATTTATGTCAGGAGCAATTGAAAAATGAGTTCACAAATCGATATTTCTCCTTCCGTCGAGGCGATAGGGTATAATATCATCGGAAATCATGCTGCAAATTTGAAAAAAAAAATATTTTTCTAGAGACCCACTTCCGATTATAAATTTCCATGAAGATTCCAATTTGAAATACTATTCCGAACAAGCTGATCGATTTGTGTCCGGAGCAATTGAAAAATGAGTTTACAAATCGATATTTCTTCTTCCGTCGAGGCGGTAGGGTATAATATTATCGGAAATGATGCCGCAAATTCGGAAAAAAAAATATTTCACCAGAGACCCACCTCAAATCATAAATTTTCACAAAGATTCTAGTTTGAAATGCTATTTCAAACAAGCTGATCAATTTTTGTCCGGAGCAATTGTAAAATGAGTTCACGAATCGATATTTCTCCTTCCGTCGAGGCGGTAGGGTACAATATCATCGGAAATCATGCTGCAAATTCGAAAAAAAATATATTTTTCCAGAGACCCACCTCCGTTTATAAATTTCCATGAAGATTCTAGTTTGAAATACTATTCCGAACAAGCTGATCGATTTTTGTCTGGTGCAATTGAAAAATGAGTTTACAAATCGATATTTCTCCTTCCGCCGAGGCGGTAGGGTATAATATCATCGGAAATCATGCTGCAAATTCGAAAAACAAAATATTTTTCCAGAGACCCACCTCCGAATATAAATTTCCATGAAGATTCTAGTTTGAAATACTATTCCGAACAAGCTGATCGATTTTTGTCCGGAGCAATTGAAAAATGAGTTTACAAATCGATATTTCTCCTTCCGTCGAGGCGGTGGGGTATAATATCGTCGGAAATTATGCCGCAAATTCGAAAAAAAAAATATTTCACCAGAGACCCACCTCGGATCATAAATTTTCACAAAGATTCTAGTTTGATATGCTATTTCAAACAAGCTGATCAATTTTTGTCCTGAGCAATTGAAAAATGAGTTCACATATCGATATTTCTCCTTCCGTCGAGGCGGTAGGGTATGATAACATCGGAAATCATGCCGCAAATTCGAAAAAAAAAATATTTTTCCAGAGACCCACTTCCGATTATAAATTTCCATGGAGATTCTAGTTTGAAATACTATTCCGAACAAGCTGATCGATTTTTGTCCGGAGCCATTGAAAAATGAGTTTACAAATCGATATTTCTCCTTCCGTCGAGGCGGTAGGGTATAATATCATCATAAATCATGCCGCAAATTCGGAAAAAAAAAAATTTCACCAGAGACCCACCTCGGATCATAAATTTTCACAAAGATTCTAGTTCGAAATGCTATTTCAAACAAGCTGATCGATTTTTGTCCGGAGCAATTGAAAAATGAGTTTACAAATCGATATTTCTCCTTCCGTCGAGGCGGTGGGGTATAATATCATCGGAAATCATGCTGCAAAATCGAAAAAAAAAATATTTTTCCAGAGACCCACCTCCGTTTATAAATTTCCATGAAGATTCCAGTTTGAAATACTATTCCGAACAAGCTGATCGATTTTTGTCCGGAGCAATTGAAAAATGAGTTCACAAATCGATATTTCTCCTTCCGTCGAAGCGGTGGGGTATAATATCGTCGGAAATTATGCCGCAAATTCGAAAAAAAAAATATTTTTCCAGAGACCCACTTCCGATTATAAATTTCCATGAAGATTCTAGTTTGAAATACTATTCCGAACAAGCTGATCGATTTTTGTCCGGAGCAATTGGAAAATGAGTTCCCAAATCGATATTTCTCCTTCCGTAGAGGCGGTAGGGTATGATATCATCGGAAATCATGCCGCAAAATCGGAAAAAAAAATATTTCACCAGAGACCCACCTCGGATCATAAATTTTCACAAAGATTCTAGTTTGAAATGCTATTTCAAACAAGCTGATCAATTTTTGTCCGGAGCAATTGAAAAATGAGTTCCCAAATCGATATTTCTTCTTCCGTCGAGGCGGTAGGGTATAATATTATCGGAAATCATGCCGCCAATTCGGAAAATAAAATATTTCACCAGAGACCCACCTCGGATCATAAATTTTCACAAAGATTCTAGTTTGAAATGCTATTTCAAACAAGCTGATCAATTTTCGTCCGGAGCAATTGAAAAATGAGTTCACAAATCGATATTTCTCGTTCCGTCGAGGCGATAGGGTATAATATCATCGGAAATCATGCCGCAAATTTGAAAAAAAAAATATTTTTCTAGAGACCCACTTCCGATTATAAATTTCCATGAAGATTCTAATTTGAAATACTATTCCGAACAAGCTGATCGATTTGTGTCCGGAGCAATTGAAAAATGAGTTAACAAATCGATATTTCTCCTTCCGTCGAGGCGGTAGGGTATAATATCATCGGAAATCATGCTGCAAATTCGAAAAAAAAAATATTTTTCCAGAGACCCACCTCCGTTTATAAATTTCCATGAAGATTCTAGTTTGAAATACTATTCCGAACAAGCTGATCGATTTGTGTCCGGAGCAATTGAAAAATGAGTTGACAAATCGATATTTCTCCTTCCGTCGAGGCGGTAGGGTATAATATTATCGGAAATGATGCCGCAAATTCGGAAAAAAAAATATTTCACCAGAGACCCACCTCAAATCATAAATTTTCACAAAGATTCTAGTTTGAAATGCTATATCAAACAAGCTGATCAATTTTTGTCCGGAGCAATTGAAAAATGAGTTCACGAATCGATATTTCTCCTTCCGTCGAGGCGGTAGGGTACAATATCATCGGAAATCATGCTGCAAATTCAAAAAAAAAAATATTTTCCCAGAGACCCGGCTCCGTTTATAAATTTCCATGAAGATTCTAGTTTGAAATACTATTCCGAACAAGCTGTTCGATTTTTGTCCGGAGCAATTGAAAAATGAGTTTACAAATCGATATTTCTCCTTCCGTCGAGGCGGTAGGGTATAATATCATCGGAAATCATGCCGCAAATGCGGAAAACGAAGTATTTCACCAGAGACCCACCTCGGATCATGAATTTTCACAAAGATTCTAGTTTGAAATGCTATTTCAAACAAGCTGATCAATTTTTGTCCGGAGCAATTGAAAAATGAGTTCACAAATCGATATTTCTCCTTCCGTCGAAGCGGTGGGGTATAATATCGTCGGAAATTACGCCGCAAATTCGGAAAAAAAAATATTTCACCAGAGACCCACCTCGGATCATAAATTCTCACAAAGATTCTAGTTTGAAATGCTATTTCAAACAAGCTGATCAATTTTTGTCCGGAGCAATTGAATAATGAGTTGACAAATCGATATTTTTCCTTCCGTCGAGGCGGTAGGGTATAATATCATCGGAAATCATGCCGCAAATGCGGAAAAAGATATATTGCACCAGAGACCCACCTCGGATCATAAATTTTCACAAAGATTCTAGTTTGAAATGCTATTTCAAACAAGCTGATCAATTTTTGTCCGGAGCAAGTGAAAAATGAGTTCACAAATCGATATTTCTCCTTCCGTCGAGGCGGTAGGGTATAATATCATCGGAAATCATGCCGCAAAGGCGGAAAAACATATATTTCACCAGAGACCCACCTCGGATCATAAATTTTCACAAAGATTCCAGTTTGAAATGCTATTTCAAACAAGCTGGTCAATTTTTGTCCGGAGCAATTGAAAAATGAGTTCACAAATCGATATTTCTCCGTCCGTTGAGGCGGTAGGGTATGATATCATCGGAAATCATGCCGCAAATTCGAGAAAAAAAATATTTTTCCAGAGAGCCACTTCCGATTATAAATTTCCATGAAGATTCTAGTTTGAAATACTATTCCGATCAAGCTGATCGATTTTGGTCCGGAGCAATTGAAAAATGAGTTTACAAATCGATATTTCTCATTCCGTCGAGGCGGTGGGGTATAATATCGTCGGAAATCATGCCGCGAATTCGGAAAAAAAAATATTTCACCAGAGACCCACCTCAGATCATAAATTTTCACAAAGATTCTAGTTTGAAATGCTATTTCAAACAAGCTGATCAATTTTTGTCCGGAGCAATTGAAAAATGATTTCACAAATCGATATTTCTCCTTCCGTCGAGGCGGTAGGGTATAATATCATCGGAAATCATGCTGCAAATTCGAAAAAAAAAATATTTTCCCAGAGACCCACTTCCAATTATAAATTTCCATGAAGATTCTAGTTTGAAATACTATTCCGAACAAGCTGATCGATTTTTGTCCGGAGCAATTGAAAAATGAGTTTACAAATCGATATTTCTCCTTCCGTCGAGGCGGTAGGGTATAATATCATCGAAAATCACGCCGCAAATTCGGAAAAAAAAATATTTCACCAGAGACCCACCTCGGAGCATAAATTTCCACAAAGATTCTAGTTTGAAATGCTATTTCAAACAAGCTGATCAATTTTTGTCCGGAGCAATTGAAAAATGAGTTTACAAATCGATATTTCTCCTTCCGTCGAGGCGGTAGGGTATAATATCATCGTAAATCATGCCGCGAATTCGAAAAAAAAAATATTTCACCAGAGACCCACCTCGGATCATAAATTTCCACAAAGATTCTAGTTTGAAATACTATTCCGAACAAGCTGATCGATTTTTGTCCGGAGCAATTGAAAAATGAGTTCACAAATCGATATTTCTCCGTCGGTCGAGGCGGTAGGGTATAATATCATCGGAAATCATGCCGCAAAGGCGGAAAAACATATATTTCACCAGAGACCCACCTCGGATCATAAATTTTCACAAAGATTCTGGTTTGAAATGCTATTTCAAACAAGCTGATCAATTTTTGGCCGGCGCAATTGAAAAATGAGTTCACAAATCGATATTTCTCCTTCCGTCGAGGCGGTAGGGTATAATATCATCGGAAATCATGCCGCAAAGGCGGAAAAACATATATTTCACCAGAGACCCACCTCGGATCATAAATTTTCACAAAGATTCCAGTTTGAAATGCTATTTCAAACAAGCTGATCAATTTTTGTCCGGAGCAATTGAAAAATGAGTTCACAAATCGATATTTCTCCGTCCGTTGAGGCGGTAGGGTATGATATCATCGGAAATCATGCCGCAAATTCGAGAAAAAAAATATTTTTCCAGAGAGCCACTTCCGATTATAAATTTCCATGAAGATTCTAGTTTGAAATACTATTCCGATCAAGCTGATCGATTTTGGTCCGGAGCAATTGAAAAATGAGTTTACAAATCGATATTTCTCATTCCGTCGAGGCGGTGGGGTATAATATCGTCGGAAATCATGCCGCGAATTCGGAAAAAAAAATATTTCACCAGAGACCCACCTCAGATCATAAATTTTCACAAAGATTCTAGTTTGAAATGCTATTTCAAACAAGCTGATCAATTTTTGTCCGGAGCAATTGAAAAATGAGTTCACAAATCGATATTTCTCCTTCCGACGAGGCGGTAGGGTATAATATCATCGGAAATCATGCTGCAAATTCGAAAAAAAAAATATTTTCCCAGAGACCCACTTCCAATTATAAATTTCCATGAAGATTCTAGTTTGAAATACTATTCCGAACAAGCTGATCGATTTTTGTCCGGAGCAATTGAAAAATGAGTTTACAAATCGATATTTCTCCTTCCGTCGAGGCGGTAGGGTATAATATCATCGAAAATCACGCCGCAAATTCGGAAAAAAAAATATTTCACCAGAGACCCACCTCGGAGCATAAATTTCCACAAAGATTCTAGTTTGAAATGCTATTTCAAACAAGCTGATCAATTTTTGTCCGGAGCAATTGAAAAATGAGTTTACAAATCGATATTTCTCCTTCCGTCGAGGCGGTAGGGTATAATATCATCGGAAATCATGCCGCGAATTCGAAAAAAAAAATATTTCACCAGAGACCCACCTCGGATCATAAATTTCCACAAAGATTCTAGTTTGAAATACTATTCCGAACAAGCTGATCGATTTTTGTCCGGAGCAATTGAAAAATGAGTTCACAAATCGATATTTCACCGTCCGTCGAGGCGGTAGGGTATAATATCATCGGAAAACATGCTGCAAATTCGAAAGAAAAAATATTTTTCCAGAGACCCACCTCCGTTTATAAATTTCCATGAAGATTCTAGTTTGAAATACTATTCCGAACAAGCTGATCGATTTTTGTCCGGAGCAATTGAAAAATGAGTTCACAAATCGATATATATCCTTCCGTCGAGGCGGTAGGGTATAATATCATCGGAAATCATGCTGCAAATTCGAAAAAAAAAAATATTTTTCCAGAGACCCACCTCCGATTATGAATTTCCATGAAGATTCTAGTTTGAAATACTATTCCGAACAAGCTGATCGATTTTTGTCTGGAGCAATTGAAAAATGAGTTTACAAATCGATATTTCTCCTTCCGTCGAGGCGGTAGTGTATAATATCATCGGAAATCATGCCGCAAAGGCGGAAAAAGATATATTTCCCCAGAGACCCACCTCGGATCATAATTTTTCACAAAGATTCTAGTTTGAAATGCTATTTCCAACAAGCTGATCAATTTTTGTCCGGAGCAATTGAAAAATGAGTTCACAAATCGATATTTCTCCTTCCGTCGAAGCGGTGGGGTATAATATCGTCGGAAATTATGCCGCAAATTCGGAAAAAAAAATATTTTTCCAGAGACCCACCTCCGAATATAAATTTCCATGAAGATTCTAGTTTGAAATACTATTCCGAACAAGCTGTTCGATTTTTGTCCGGAGCAATTGAAAAATGAGTTTACAAATCGATATTTCTCCTTCCGTCGAGGCGGTAGGGTATAATATCATCGGAAATCATGCCGCAAATGCGGAAAAAGAAGTATTTCACCAGAGACCCACCTCGGATCATAAATTTTCACAAAGATTCTAGTTTGAAATGCTATTTCAAACAAGCTGATCAATTTTTGTCCGGAGCAATTGAAAAATGAGTTCACAAATCGATATTTCTCCTTCCGTCGAAGCGGTGGGGTATAATATCGTCGGAAATTATGCCGCAAATTCGGACAAAAAAATATTTCACCAGAGACCCACCTCGGATCATAAATTCTCACAAAGATTCTAGTTTGAAATGCTATTTTAAACAAGCTGATCAATTTTTGTCCGGAGCAATTGAAAAATGAGTTGACAAATCGATATTTTTCCTTCCGTCGACGCGGTAGGGTATAATATCATCGGAAATCATGCCGCAAATGCGGAAAAAGATATATTGCACCAGAGACCCACCTCGGATCATAAATTTTCACAAAGATTCTAGTTTGAAATGCTATTTCACACAAGCTGATCAATTTTTGTCCGGAGCAATTGAAAAATGAGTACACAAATCGATATTTCTCCTTCCGTCGAGGCGGTAGGGTAGAATATCATCGGAAATCATGCTGCATATTCGAAAAAAAAAATATTTTCCCAGAGACCCGGCTCCGTTTATAAATTTCCATGAAGATTCTAGTTTGAAATACTATTCCGAACATGCTGTTCGATTTTTGTCCGGAGCAATTGAAAAATGAGTTTACAATTCGATATTTTTCCTTCCGTCGAGGCGGTAGGGTATAATATCATCGGAAATCATGCCGCAAATGCGGAAAAAGAAGTATTTCACCAGAGACCCACCTCGGATCATAAATTTTCACAAAGATTCTGGATTGAAATGCTATTTCAAACAAGCTGATCAATTTTTGGCCGGCGCAATTGAAAAATGAGTTCACAAATCGATATTTCTCCTTCCGTCGAGGCGGTAGGGTATAATATCATCGGAAATCATGCCGCAAAGGCGGAAAAACATATATTTCACCAGAGACCCACCTCGGATCATAAATTTTCACAAAGATTCCAGTTTGAAATGCTATTTCAAACAAGCTGATCAATTTTTGTCCGGAGCAATTGAAAAATGAGTTCACAAATCGATATTTCTCCGTCCGTTGAGGCGGTAGGGTATGATATTATCGAAAATCATGCCGCAAATTCGGAAAAAAAAAAATTTCACCAGAGACCCACCTCGGATCATAAATTTTCACAAAGATTCTAGTTTGAAATGCTATTTCAAACAAGCTGATCAATTTTTGTCCGGGGCAATTGAAAAATGAGTTCACAAATCGATATTTCTTTTTCCGTCGAGGCGGTAGGGTATGATATCATCGGAAATCATGCCGCAAATTCGAGAAAAAAAATATTTTTCCAGAGAGCCACTTCCGATTATAAATTTCCATGAAGATTCTAGTTTGAAATACTATTCCGATCAAGCTGATCGATTTTGGTCCGGAGCAATTGAAAAATGAGTTTACAAATCGATATTTCTCATTCCGTCGAGGCGGTGGGGTATAATATCGTCGGAAATCATGCCGCGAATTCGGAAAAAAAAATATTTCACCAGAGACCCACCTCAGATCATAAATTTTCACAAAGATTCTAGTTTGAAATGCTATTTCAAACAAGCTGATCAATTTTTGTCCGGAGCAATTGAAAAATGAGTTCACAAATCGATATTTCTCCTTCCGTCGAGGCGGTAGGGTATAATATCATCGGAAATCATGCTGCAAATTCGAAAAAAAAAATATTTTCCCAGAGACCCACTTCCAATTATAAATTTCCATGAAGATTCTAGTTTGAAATACTATTCCGAACAAGCTGATCGATTTTTGTCCGGAGCAATTGAAAAATGAGTTTACAAATCGATATTTCTCCTTCCGTCGAGGCGGTAGGGTATAATATCATCGAAAATCACGCCGCAAATTCGGAAAAAAAAATATTTCACCAGAGTACCCACCTCGGAGCACAAATTTCCACAGAGATTCTAGTTTGAAATGCTATTTCAAACAAGCTGATCAATTTTTGTCCGGAGCAATTGAAAAATGAGTTTACAAATCGAAATTTCTCCTTCCGTCGAGGCGGTAGGGTATAATATCATCGGAAATCATGCCGCGAATTCGAAAAAAAAAATATTTCACCAGAGACCCACCTCGGATCATAAATTTCCACAAAGATTCTAGTTTGAAATACTATTCCGAACAAGCTGATCGATTTTTGTCCGGAGCAATTGAAAAATGAGTTCACAAATCGATATTTCTCCGTCCGTCGAGGCGGTAGGGTATAATATCATCGGAAATCATGCTGCAAATTCGAAAAAAAAAAATATTTTTCCAGCGACCCACCTCCGATTATGAATTTCCATGAAGATTCTAGTTTGAAATACTTTCCGAACAAGCTGATCGATTTTTGTCTGGAGCAATTGAAAAATGAGTTTACAAATCGATATTTCTCCTTCCGTCGAAGCGGTGGGGTATAATATCGTCGGAAATTATGCCGCAAATTCGGAAAAAAAAATATTTCACCAGAGACCCACCTCGGATCATAAATTCTCACAAAGATTCTAGTTTGAAATGCTATTTCAAACAAGCTGATCAATTTTTGTCCGGAGCAATTGAAAAATGAGTTCACAAATCGATATTTCTCCTTCCGTCGAAGCGGTGGGGTATAATATCGTCGGAAATTATGCCGCAAATTCGGAAAAAAAAATATTTCACCAGAGACCCACCTCGGATCATAAATTCTCACAAAGATTCTAGTTTGAAATGCTATTTCAAACAAGCTGATCAATTTTTGTCCGGAGCAATTGAAAAATGAGTTGACAAATCGATATTTTTCCTTCCGTCTAGGCGGTAGGGTATAATATCATCGGAAATCATGCCGCAAATGCGGAAAAAGATATATTGCACCAGAGACCCACCTCGGATCATAAATTTTCACAAAGATTCTAGTTTGAAATGCTATTTCAAACAAGCTGATCAATTTTTGTCCGGAGCAATTGAAAAATGAGTTCACAAATCGATATTTCTCCTTCCGTCGAGGCGGTAGGGTAGAATATCATCGGAAATCATGCTGCATATTCGAAAAAAAAAATATTTTCCCAGAGACCCGGCTCCGTTTATAAATTTGCATGAAGATTCTAGTTTGAAATACTATTCCGAACAAGCTGTTCGATTTTTGTCCGGAGCAATTGAAAAATGAGTTTACAAATCGATAATTCTCCTTCCGTCGAGGCGGTAGGGTATAATATCATCGGAAATCATGCCGCAAATGCGGAAAAAGAAGTATTTCACCAGAGACCCACCTCGGATCATAAATTTTCACAAAGATTCTAGTTTGAAATACTATTCCGAACAAGCTGTTCGATTTTTGTCCGGAGCAATTGAAAAATGAGTTTACAAATCGATATTTCTCCTTCCGTCGAGGCGGTAGGGTATAATATCATCGGAAATCATGCCGCAAATGCGGAAAAAGAAGTATTTCACCAGAGACCCACCTCGGATCATAAATTTTCACAAAGATTCTAGTTTGAAATGCTATTTCAAACAAGCTGATCAATTTTTGTCCGGAGCAATTGAAAAATGAGTTCACAAATCGATATTTCTCCTTCCGTCGAAGCGGTGGGGTATAATATCATCGGAAATCATGCCGCAAATGCGGAAAAAGATATATTGCACCAGAGACCCACCTCGGATCATAAATTTTCACAAAGATTCTAGTTTGAAATGCTATTTCAAACAAGCTGATCAATTTTTGTCCGGAGCAATTGAAAAATGAGTTCACAAATCGATATTTCTCCTTCCGTCGAGGCGGTAGGGTAGAATATCATCGGAAATCATGCTGCATATTCGAAAAAAAAAATATTTTCCCAGAGACCCGGCTCCGTTTATAAATTTGCATGAAGATTCTAGTTTGAAATACTATTCCGAACAAGCTGTTCGATTTTTGTCCGGAGCAATTGAAAAATGAGTTTACAAATCGATATTTCTCCTTCCGTCGACGCGGTAGGGTATAATATCATCGGAAATCATGCCGCAAATGCGGAAAAAGAAGTATTTCACCAGAGACCCACCTCGGATCATAAATTTTCACAAAGATTCTAGTTTGAAATGCTATTTCAAACAAGCTGATCAATTTTTGTCCGGAGCAATTGAAAAATGAGTTCACAAATCGATATTTCTCCTTCCGTCGAAGCGGTGGGGTATAATATCGTCGGAAATTATGCCGCAAATTCGGAAAAAAAAAATATTTCACCAGAGACCCACCTCGGATCATAAATTCTCACAAAGATTCTAGTTTGAAATGCTATTTCAAACAAGCTGATCAATTTTTGTCCGGAGCAATTGAAAAATGAGTTGACAAATCGATATTTTTCCTTCCGTCGAGGCGGTAGGGTATAATATCATCGGAAATCATGCCGCAAATGCGGAAAAAGATATATTGCACCAGAGACCCACCTCGGATCATAAATTTTCACAAAGATTCTAGTTTGAAATGCTATTTCAAACAAGCTGATCAATTTTTGTCCGGAGCAAGTGAAAAATGAGTTCACAAATCGATATTTCTCCTTCCGTCGAAGCGGTGGGGTATAATATCGTCGGAAATTATGCCGCAAATTCGGAAAAAAAAATATTTCACCAGAGACCCACCTCGGATCATAAATTTCCACAAAGATTCTAGTTTGAAATGCTATTTCCAACAAGCTGATCAATTTTTGTCCGGAGCAATTGAAAAATGAGTTCACAAATCGATATTTCTCCTTCCGTCGAAGCGGTGGGGTATAATATCGTCGGAAATTATGCCGCAAATTCGGAAAAAAAAATATTTTTCCAGAGACCCACCTCCGAATATAAATTTCCATGAAGATTCTAGTTTGAAATACTATTCCGAACAAGCTGTTCGATTTTTGTCCGGAGCAATTGAAAAATGAGTTTACAAATCGATATTTCTCCTTCCGTCGAGGCGGTAGGGTATAATATCATCGGAAATCATGCCGCAAATGCGGAAAAAGAAGTATTTCACCAGAGACCCACCTCGGATCATAAATTTTCACAAAGATTCTAGTTTGAAATGCTATTTCAAACAAGCTGATCAATTTTTGTCCGGAGCAATTGAAAAATGAGTTCACAAATCGATATTTCTCCTTCCGTCGAAGCGGTGGGGTATAATATCGTCGGAAATTATGCCGCAAATTCGGAAAAAAAAATATTTCACCAGAGACCCACCTCGGATCATAAATTCTCACAAAGATTCTAGTTTGAAATGCTATTTCAAACAAGCTGATCAATTTTTGTCCGGAGCAATTGAAAAATGAGTTCACAAATCGATATTTTTCCTTCCGTCGAGGCGGTAGGGTATAATATCATCGGAAATCATGCCGCAAATGCGGAAAAAGATATATTGCACCAGAGACCCACCTCGGATCATAAATTTTCACAAAGATTCTAGTTTGAAATGCTATTTCAAACAAGCTGATCAATTTTTGTCCGGAGCAATTGAAAAATGAGTTCACAAATCGATATTTCTCCTTCCGTCGAGGCGGTAGGGTAGAATATCATCGGAAATCATGCTGCATATTCGAAAAAAAAAATATTTTCCCAGAGACCCGGCTCCGTTTATAAATTTGCATGAAGATTCTAGTTTGAAATACTATTCCGAACAAGCTGTTCGATTTTTGTCCGGAGCAATTGAAAAATGAGTTTACAAATCGATATTTCTCCTTCCGTCGAGGCGGTAGGGTATAATATCATCGGAAATCATGCCGCAAATGCGGAAAAAGAAGTATTTCACCAGAGACCCACCTCGGATCATAAATTTTCACAAAGATTCTAGTTTGAAATGCTATTTCAAACAAGCTGATCAATTTTTGTCCGGAGCAATTGAAAAATGAGTTCACAAATCGATATTTCTCCTTCCGTCGAAGCGGTGGAGTATAATATCGTCGGAAATTATGCCGCAAATTCGGAAAAAAAAAATATTTCACCAGAGACCCACCTCGGATCATAAATTCTCACAAAGATTCTAGTTTGAAATGCTATTTCAAACAAGCTGATCAATTTTTGTCCGGAGCAATTGAAAAATGAGTTGACAAATCGATATTTTTCCTTCCGTCGAGGCGGTAGGGTATAATATCATCGGAAATCATGCCGCAAATGCGGAAAAAGATATATTGCACCAAAGACCCACCTCGGATCATAAATTGTCACAAAGATTCTAGTTTGAAATGCCATTTCAAACAAGCTGATCAATTTTTGGCCGGCGCAATTGAAAAATGAGTTCACAAATCGATATTTCTCCTTCCGTCGAGGCGGTAGGGTATAATATCGTCGGAAATCATGCTGTAAATTCGAAAAAAAAAATATTTTTCCAGAGACCCACCTCCGAATATAAATTTCCATGAAGATTCTAGTTTGAAATACTATTTCGAACAAGCTGTTCGATTTTTGTCCGGAGCAATTGAAAAATGAGTTTACAAATCGATATTTCTCCTTCCGTCGAGGCGGTAGGGTATAATATCATCGGAAATCATGCCGCAAATTCGGAAAAAAAAATATTTCACCAGAGACCCACCTCAAATCATAAATTTTCACGAAGATTCTAGTTTGAAATGCTATTTCAAACAAGCTGATCAATTTTTGTCCGGAGCAATTGAAAAATGAGTTCACAAATCGATATTTCTCCGTCCGTCGAGGCGGTAGGGTATAATATCATCGGAAATCATGCCGCAAAGGCGGAAAAAGATATATTTCACCAGAGACCCACCTCGGATCATAAATTTTCACAAAGATTCTAGTTTGAAATGCTATTTCAAACAAGCTGATCAATTTGTGTCCGGAGCAATTGAAAAATGAGTTCACAAATCGATATTTCTCCGTCCGTTGAGGCGGTAGGGTATGATATTATCGAAAATCATGCCGCAAATTCGGAAAAAAAAAAATTTCACCAGAGACCCACCTCGGATCATAAATTTTCACAAAGATTCTAGTTTGAAATGCTATTTCAAACAAGCTGATCAATTTTTGTCCGGGGCAATTGAAAAATGAGTTCACAAATCGATATTTCTTTTTCCGTCGAGGCGGTAGGGTATGATATCATCGGAAATCATGCCGCAAATTCGAGAAAAAAAATATTTTTCCAGAGAGCCACTTCCGATTATAAATTTCCATGAAGATTCTAGTTTGAAATACTATTCCGATCAAGCTGATCGATTTTGGTCCGGAGCAATTGAAAAATGAGTTTACAAATCGATATTTCTCATTCCGTCGAGGCGGTGGGGTATAATATCGTCGGAAATCATGCCGCGAATTCGGAAAAAAAAATATTTCACCAGAGACCCACCTCAGATCATAAATTTTCACAAAGATTCTAGTTTGAAATGCTATTTCAAACAAGCTGATCAATTTTTGTCCGGAGCAATTGAAAAATGAGTTCACAAATCGATATTTCTCCTTCCGTCGAGGCGGTAGGGTATAATATCATCGGAAATCATGCTGCAAATTCGAAAAAAAAAATATTTTCCCAGAGACCCACTTCCAATTATAAATTTCCATGAAGATTCTAGTTTGAAATACTATTCCGAACAAGCTGATCGATTTTTGTCCGGAGCAATTGAAAAATGAGTTTACAAATCGATATTTCTCCTTCCGTCGAGGCGGTAGGGTATAATATCATCGAAAATCACGCCGCAAATTCGGAAAAAAAAAATATTTCACCAGAGTACCCACCTCGGAGCACAAATTTCCACAGAGATTCTAGTTTGAAATGCTATTTCAAACAAGCTGATCAATTTTTGTCCGGAGCAATTGAAAAATGAGTTTACAAATCGATATTTCTCCTTCCGTCGAGGCGGTAGGGTATAATATCATCGGAAATCATGCCGCGAATTCGAAAAAAAAAATATTTCACCAGAGACCCACCTCGGATCATAAATTTCCACAAAGATTCTAGTTTGAAATACTATTCCGAACAAGCTGATCGATTTTTGTCCGGAGCAATTGAAAAATGAGTTCACAAATCGATATTTCTCC
>CAUJGY010000069.1:0-84605 GCA_963170745.1 Phymatocera aterrima
CAACCTTTGTTACACGAAAATACACCTGGAATGAAGTTATTTCACATGGAACGAAAAAGAGATGATCGAAAATATTTTTTTTCAGAATCAAAATCGGACTTTAATGGGTGAGATTCTGGGTGTATTTCGACCCCCTGAATCCGAAAATCCAACCTCTGATGACCAAAAATATGCTTGGAAAAAAGTTATTTCGCATGGTACGAAAAAGAGATGATCGAAAATATTTTTTTTCAGAATCAAGATCGGACTATGATGGGTGAGTTTCTAGGTGTATTTCGACCCGCTGAATCCGAAAATCCAAACTTTGATGAGCAAAAATATGCTTGGAAAAAAGTTATTTCGCATGGTACGAAAAAGAGATGATCGAAAATATCTGTCTCCAGAATCGGAATCGAACTTTGATGGGTGGGTTTATAGGTGTATTTTGACCCGCTGAATCCAAAAATCAAACCTTTGTCAAACGAAAATACACCTGGAAAGAAGTTATTCCGCACGGTACGAAAAAGAGATGATCGAAAATATTTTTTTTCAGAATCGAGATCGGACTGTAATGGGTGAGTTTCTAGGGGTATTTCGACCCGCTAAATCCAAAAATCCGACCTCTTATGACCAAAAATATGCTTGGAAAAAAGTTATTTCGCATGGTACGAAAAAGAGATGACCGAAAATATTTTTTTTCAGAATCAAAATCGGACTTTGATGGGTGAGTTTCTAGGTGTATTTCGACCCGCTGAATCCAAAAATCCAACCTCTGATGACCAAAAATATGCTTGGAAAAAAGTTATTCCGCATGGTACGAAAAAGAGATGTTCGAAAATATTTTTGTTCAGAATCAAAATCGGACTTTAATGAGTGAGTTTCTAGGTGTATTTCGACCCCCAGAATCCGAAAATCCAACCTCTGATGACCAAAAATATGCTTGGAAAAAAGTTATTCCGCATGGTACGAAAAAGAGATGATCGGAAATATTTTTTTTCAGAATCAAGATCGGACTTTGATGGGTGAGTTTCTAGGTATATTTTGACCCGCTGAATCCGAAAATCCAAACTTTGATGTGCAAAAATATGCTTGGAAAAAAGTTATTTCGCATGGTACGAAAAAGAGATGATCGAAAATATTTTTTTTCAGAATCAAAATCGGACTTTAATGGGTGAGTTTCTAGGTGTATTTCGACCCCCTGAATCCGAAAATCCAACCTCTGATGACCGAAAATATGCTTGGAAAAAAGTTATTTCGCATGGTACGAAAAAGAGATGATCGAAAATATTTTTTTTCAGAATCAAGATCGGACTTTGATGGGTGAGTTTCTAGGTGTATTTCGACCCCCTGAATCCGAAAATCCAACCTCTGATGACCAAAAATATGCTTGGAAAAAAGTTATTTCGCATGGTACGAAAAAGAGATGATCGAAAATATCTGTCTCCAGAATCGGAATCGAACTTTGATGGGTGGGTTTATAGGTGTATTTTGACCCGCTGAATCCAAAAATCCAACCTTTGTTGAGCGAAAATACACCTGGAAAGAAGTTATTTCGCATGGTACGAACAAGAGATGATCGAAAATATTTTTTTTCAGAATCGAGATCGGACTTTAATGGGTGAGTCTCTAGGGGTATTTCGACCCGCTGAATCCTAAAATCCGACCTCGTATGACCAGAAATATGCTTGGAAAAAAATTATTTCGCATGGTACGAATAAGAGATGATCGAAAATATTTTCTTTCAGAATCAAGATCGGACTTTGATGGGTGAGTTTATAGGTGTATTTTGACCCGCTGAATCCAAAAATCCAACCTTTGTTACACGAAAATACACCTGGAATGAAGTTATTTCGCATGGATCGAAAAAGAGATGATCGAAAATATTTTTTTTCAGAATCAAAATCGGACTTTAATGGGTGAGATTCTGGGTGTATTTCGACCCCCTGAATCCGAAAATCCAACCTCTGATGACCAAAAATATGCTTGGAAAAAAGTTATTTCGCATGGTACGAAAAAGAGATGATCGAAAATATTTTTTTTCAGAATCAAGATCGGACTATGATGGGTGAGTTTCTAGGTGTATTTCGACCCGCTGAATCCGAAAATCCAAACTTTGATGAGCAAAAATATGCTTGGAAAAAAGTTATTTCGCATGGTACGAAAAAGAGATGATCGAAAATATCTGTCTCCAGAATCGGAATCGAACTTTGATGGGTGGGTTTATAGGTGTATTTTGACCCGCTGAATCCAAAAATCAAACCTTTGTCAAACGAAAATACACCTGGAAAGAAGTTATTCCGCACGGTACGAAAAAGAGATGATCGAAAATATTTTTTTTCAGAATCGAGATCGGACTCTAATGGGTGAGTTTCTAGGGGTATTTCGACCCGCTAAATCCAAAAATCCGACCTCTTATGACCAAAAATATGCTTGGAAAAAAGTTATTTCGCATGGTACGAAAAAGAGATGACCGAAAATATTTTTTTTCAGAATCAAAATCGGACTTTGATGGGTGAGTTTCTAGGTGTATTTCGACCCGCTGAATCCAAAAATCCAACCTCTGATGACCAAAAATATGCTTGGAAAAAAGTTATTCCGCATGGTACGAAAAAGAGATGTTCGAAAATATTTTTTTTCAGAATCAAAATCGGACTTTAATGAGTGAGTTTCTAGGTGTATTTCGACCCCCAGAATCCGAAAATCCAACCTCTGATGACCAAAAATATGCTTGGAAAAAAGTTATTTCGCATGGTACGAAAAAGAGATGATCGAAAATTTTTTTTTTCAGAATCAAAATCGGACTTTAATGGGTGAGTTTCTAGGTGTATTTCGACCCCCTGAATCCGAAAATCCAACCTCTGATGATCGAAAATATGCTTGGAAAAAAGTTATTTCGCATGGTACGAAAAAGAGATGATCGAAAATATTTTTTTTCAGAATCAAGATCGGACTTTGATGGGTGAGTTTCTAGGTGTATTTCGACCCCCTGAATCCGAAAATCCAACCTCTGATGACCAAAAATATGCTTGGAAAAAAGTTATTTCGCATGGTACGAAAAAGAGATGATCGAAAATATCTGTCTCCAGAATCGAAATCGAACTTTGATGGGTGGGTTTATAGGTGTATTTTGACCCGCCGAATCCAAAAATCGAACCTTTGTTGAGCGAAAATACACCTGGAAAGAAGTTATTTCGCATGGTACGAACAAGAGATGATCGAAAATATTTTTTTTCAGAATCGAGATCGGACTTTAATGGGTGAGTCTCTAGGGGTATTTCGACCCGCTGAATCCTAAAATCCGACCTCGTATGACCAGAAATATGCTTGGAAAAAAATTATTTCGCATGGTACGAAAAAGAGATGATCGAAAATATTTTCTTTCAGAATCAAGATCGGACTTTGATGGGTGAGTTTATAGGTGTATTTCGACCCGCTGAATCCAAAAATCCGACCTCTTATGACCAAAAATATGCTTGGAAAAAAGTTATTTCGCATGGTACGAAAAAGAGATGATCGAAAATATCTGTCTCCAGAATCGGAATCGAACTTTGATGGGTGGGTTTATAGGTGTATTTTGACCCGCTGAATCCAAAAATCCAACCTTTTTTGAGCGAAAATACACCTGGAAAGAAGTTATTTCGCATGGTACGAACAAGAGATGATCGAAAATATTTTTTTTCAGAATCGAGATCGGACTTTAATGGGTGAGTCTCTAGGGGTATTTCGACCCGCTGAATCCTAAAATCCGACCTCGTATGACCAGAAATATGCTTGGAAAAAAATTATTTCGCATGGTACGAATAAGAGATGATCGAAAATATTTTCTTTCAGAATCAAGATCGGACTTTGATGGGTGAGTTTATAGGTGTATTTTGACCCGCTGAATCCAAAAATCCAACCTTTGTTACACGAAAATACACCTGGAATGAAGTTATTTCGCATGGAACGAAAAAGAGATGATCGAAAATATTTTTTTTCAGAATCAAAATCGGACTTTAATGGGTGAGATTCTGGGTGTATTTCGACCCCCTGAATCTGAAAATCCAACCTCTGATGACCAAAAATATGCTTGGAAAAAAGTTATTTCGCATGGTACGAAAAAGAGATGATCGAAAATATTTTTTTTCAGAATCAAGATCGGACTATGATGGGTGAGTTTCTAGGTGTATTTCGACCCGCTGAATCCGAAAATCCAAACTTTGATGAGCAAAAATATGCTTGGAAAAAAGTTATTTCGCATGGTACGAAAAAGAGATGATCGAAAATATCTGTCTCCAGAATCGGAATCGAACTTTGATGGGTGGGTTTATAGGTGTATTTTGACCCGCTGAATCCAAAAATCCAACCTTTGTTACACGAAAATACACCTGGAATGAAGTTATTTCACATGGAACGAAAAAGAGATGATCGAAAATATTTTTTTTCAGAATCAAAATCGGACTTTAATGGGTGAGATTCTGGGTGTATTTCGACCCCCTGAATCCGAAAATCCAACCTCTGATGACCAAAAATATGCTTGGAAAAAAGTTATTTCGCATGGTACGAAAAAGAGATGATCGAAAATATTTTTTTTCAGAATCAAGATCGGACTATGATGGGTGAGTTTCTAGGTGTATTTCGACCCGCTGAATCCGAAAATCCAAACTTTGATGAGCAAAAATATGCTTGGAAAAAAGTTATTTCGCATGGTACGAAAAAGAGATGATCGAAAATATCTGTCTCCAGAATCGGAATCGAACTTTGATGGGTGGGTTTATAGGTGTATTTTGACCCGCTGAATCCAAAAATCAAACCATTGTCAAACGAAAATACACCTGGAAAGAAGTTATTCCGCACGGTACGAAAAAGAGATGATCGAAAATATTTTTTTTCAGAATCGAGATCGGACTTTAATGGGTGAGTTTCTAGGGGTATTTCGACCCGCTAAATCCAAAAATCCGACCTCTTATGACCAAAAATATGCTTGGAAAAAAGTTATTTCGCATGGTACGAAAAAGAGATGACCGAAAATATTTTTTTTCAGAATCAAAATCGGACTTTGATGGGTGAGTTTCTAGGTGTATTTCGACCCGCTGAATCCAAAAATCCAACCTCTGATGACCAAAAATATGCTTGGAAAAAAGTTATTCCGCATGGTACGAAAAAGAGATGTTCGAAAATATTTTTGTTCAGAATCAAAATCGGACTTTAATGAGTGAGTTTCTAGGTGTATTTCGACCCCCAGAATCCGAAAATCCAACCTCTGATGACCAAAAATATGCTTGGAAAAAAGTTATTCCGCATGGTACGAAAAAGAGATGATCGGAAATATTTTTTTTCAGAATCAAGATCGGACTTTGATGGGTGAGTTTCTAGGTATATTTTGACCCGCTGAATCCGAAAATCCAAACTTTGATGTGCAAAAATATGCTTGGAAAAAAGTTATTTCGCATGGTACGAAAAAGAGATGATCGAAAATATTTTTTTTCAGAATCAAAATCGGACTTTAATGGGTGAGTTTCTAGGTGTATTTCGACCCCCTGAATCCGAAAATCCAACCTCTGATGACCGAAAATATGCTTGGAAAAAAGTTATTTCGCATGGTACGAAAAAGAGATGATCGAAAATATTTTTTTTCAGAATCAAGATCGGACTTTGATGGGTGAGTTTCTAGGTGTATTTCGACCCCCTGAATCCGAAAATCCAACCTCTGATGACCAAAAATATGCTTGGAAAAAAGTTATTTCGCATGGTACGAAAAAGAGATGATCGAAAATATCTGTCTCCAGAATCGGAATCGAACTTTGATGGGTGGGTTTATAGGTGTATTTTGACCCGCTGAATCCAAAAATCCAACCTTTGTTGAGCGAAAATACACCTGGAAAGAAGTTATTTCGCATGGTACGAACAAGAGATGATCGAAAATATTTTTTTTCAGAATCGAGATCGGACTTTAATGGGTGAGTCTCTAGGGGTATTTCGACCCGCTGAATCCTGAAATCCGACCTCGTATGACCAGAAATATGCTTGGAAAAAAATTATTTCGCATGGTACGAATAAGAGATGATCGAAAATATTTTCTTTCAGAATCAAGATCGGACTTTGATCGGTGAGTTTATAGGTGTATTTTGACCCGCTGAATCCAAAAATCCAACCTTTGTTACACGAAAATACACCTGGAATGAAGTTATTTCGCATGGAACGAAAAAGAGATGATCGAAAATATTTTTTTTCAGAATCAAAATCGGACTTTAATGGGTGAGATTCTGGGTGTATTTCGACCCCCTGAATCTGAAAATCCAACCTCTGATGACCAAAAATATGCTTGGAAAAAAGTTATTTCGCATGGTACGAAAAAGAGATGATCGAAAATATTTTTTTTCAGATTCAAGATCGGACTATGATGGGTGAGTTTCTAGGTGTATTTCGACCCGCTGAATCCGAAAATCCAAACTTTGATGAGCAAAAATATGCTTGGAAAAAAGTTATTTCGCATGGTACGAAAAACAGATGATCGAAAATATCTGTCTCCAGAATCGGAATCGAACTTTGATGGGTGGGTTTATAGGTGTATTTTGACCCGCTGAATCCAAAAATCCAACCTTTGTTACACGAAAATACACCTGGAATGAAGTTATTTCACATGGAACGAAAAAGAGATGATCGAAAATATTTTTTTTCAGAATCAAAATCGGACTTTAATGGGTGAGATTCTGGGTGTATTTCGACCCCCTGAATCCGAAAATCCAACCTCTGATGACCAAAAATATGCTTGGAAAAAAGTTATTTCGCATGGTACGAAAAAGAGATGATCGAAAATATTTTTTTTCAGAATCAAGATCGGACTATGATGGGTGAGTTTCTAGGTGTATTTCGACCCGCTGAATCCGAAAATCCAAACTTTGATGAGCAAAAATATGCTTGGAAAAAAGTTATTTCGCATGGTACGAAAAAGAGATGATCGAAAATATCTGTCTCCAGAATCGGAATCGAACTTTGATGGGTGGGTTTATAGGTGTATTTTGACCCGCTGAATCCAAAAATCAAACCTTTGTCAAACGAAAATACACCTGGAAAGAAGTTATTCCGCACGGTACGAAAAAGAGATGATCGAAAATATTTTTTTTCAGAATCGAGATCGGACTTTAATGGGTGAGTTTCTAGGGGTATTTCGACCCGCTAAATCCAAAAATCCGACCTCTTATGACCAAAAATATGCTTGGAAAAAAGTTATTTCGCATGGTACGAAAAAGAGATGACCGAAAATATTTTTTTTCAGAATCAAAATCGGACTTTGATGGGTGAGTTTCTAGGTGTATTTCGACCCGCTGAATCCAAAAATCCAACCTCTGATGACCAAAAATATGCTTGGAAAAAAGTTATTCCGCATGGTACGAAAAAGAGATGTTCGAAAATATTTTTGTTCAGAATCAAAATCGGACTTTAATGAGTGAGTTTCTAGGTGTATTTCGACCCCCAGAATCCGAAAATCCAACCTCTGATGACCAAAAATATGCTTGGAAAAAAGTTATTCCGCATGGTACGAAAAAGAGATGATCGGAAATATTTTTTTTCAGAATCAAGATCGGACTTTGATGGGTGAGTTTCTAGGTGTATTTTGACCCGCTGAATCCGAAAATCCAAACTTTGATGTGCAAAAATATGCTTGGAAAAAAGTTATTTCGCATGGTACGAAAAAGAGATGATCGAAAATATTTTTTTTCAGAATCAAAATCGGACTTTAATGGGTGAGTTTCTAGGTGTATTTCGACCCCCTGAATCCGAAAATCCAACCTCTGATGACCGAAAATATGCTTGGAAAAAAGTTATTTCGCATGGTACGAAAAAGAGATGATCGAAAATATTTTTTTTCAGAATCAAGATCGGACTTTGATGGGTGAGTTTCTAGGTGTATTTCGACCCCCTGAATCCGAAAATCCAACCTCTGATGACCAAAAATATGCTTGGAAAAAAGTTATTTCGCATGGTACGAAAAAGAGATGATCGAAAATATCTGTCTCCAGAATCGGAATCGAACTTTGATGGGTGGGTTTATAGGTGTATTTTGACCCGCTGAATTTAAAAATCCAACCTTTGTTGAGCGAAAATACACCTGGAAAGAAGTTATTTCGCATGGTACGAACAAGAGATGATCGAAAATATTTTTTTTCAGAATCGAGATCGGACTTTAATGGGTGAGTCTCTAGGGGTATTTCGACCCGCTGAATCCTAAAATCCGACCTCGTATGACCAGAAATATGCTTGGAAAAAAATTATTTCGCATGGTACGAATAAGAGATGATCGAAAATATTTTCTTTCAGAATCAAGATCGGACTTTGATGGGTGAGTTTATAGGTGTATTTTGACCCGCTGAATCCAAAAATCCAACCTTTGTTACACGAAAATACACCTGGAATGAAGTTATTTCGCATGGATCGAAAAAGAGATGATCGAAAATATTTTTTTTCAGAATCAAAATCGGACTTTAATGGGTGAGATTCTGGGTGTATTTCGACCCCCTGAATCCGAAAATCCAACCTCTGATGACCAAAAATATGCTTGGAAAAAAGTTATTTCGCATGGTACGAAAAAGAGATGATCGAAAATATTTTTTTTCAGAATCAAGATCGGACTATGATGGGTGAGTTTCTAGGTGTATTTCGACCCGCTGAATCCGAAAATCCAAACTTTGATGAGCAAAAATATGCTTGGAAAAAAGTTATTTCGCATGGTACGAAAAAGAGATGATCGAAAATATCTGTCTCCAGAATCGGAATCGAACTTTGATGGGTGGGTTTATAGGTGTATTTTGACCCGCTGAATCCAAAAATCAAACCTTTGTCAAACGAAAATACACCTGGAAAGAAGTTATTCCGCACGGTACGAAAAAGAGATGATCGAAAATATTTTTTTTCAGAATCGAGATCGGACTTTAATGGGTGAGTTTCTAGGGGTATTTCGACCCGCTAAATCCAAAAATCCGACCTCTTATGACCAAAAATATGCTTGGAAAAAAGTTATTTCGCATGGTACGAAAAAGAGATGACCGAAAATATTTTTTTTCAGAATCAAAATCGGACTTTGATGGGTGAGTTTCTAGGTGTATTTCGACCCGCTGAATCCAAAAATCCAACCTCTGATGACCAAAAATATGCTTGGAAAAAAGTTATTACGCATGGTACGAAAAAGAGATGTTCGAAAATATTTTTTTTCAGAATCAAAATCGGACTTTAATGAGTGAGTTTCTAGGTGTATTTCGACCCCCAGAATCCGAAAATCCAACCTCTGATGACCAAAAATATGCTTGGAAAAAAGTTATTTCGCATGGAACGAAAAAGAGATGATCGAAAATATTTTTTTTCAGAATCAAAATCGGACTTTAATGGGTGAGATTCTGGGTGTATTTCGACCCCCTGAATCTGAAAATCCAACCTCTGATGACCAAAAATATGCTTGGAAAAAAGTTATTTCGCATGGTACGAAAAAGAGATGATCGAAAATATTTTTTTTCAGAATCAAGATCGGACTATGATGGGTGAGTTTCTAGGTGTATTTCGACCCGCTGAATCCGAAAATCCAAACTTTGATGAGCAAAAATATGCTTGGAAAAAAGTTATTTCGCATGGTACGAAAAAGAGATGATCGAAAATATCTGTCTCCAGAATCGGAATCGAACTTTGATGGGTGGGTTTATAGGTGTATTTTGACCCGCTGAATCCAAAAATCCAACCTTTGTTACACGAAAATACACCTGGAATGAAGTTATTTCACATGGAACGAAAAAGAGATGATCGAAAATATTTTTTTTCAGAATCAAAATCGGACTTTAATGGGTGAGATTCTGGGTGTATTTCGACCCCCTGAATCCGAAAATCCAACCTCTGATGACCAAAAATATGCTTGGAAAAAAGTTATTTCGCATGGTACGAAAAAGAGATGATCGAAAATATTTTTTTTCAGAATCAAGATCGGACTATGATGGGTGAGTTTCTAGGTGTATTTCGACCCGCTGAATCCGAAAATCCAAACTTTGATGAGCAAAAATATGCTTGGAAAAAAGTTATTTCGCATGGTACGAAAAAGAGATGATCGAAAATATCTGTCTCCAGAATCGGAATCGAACTTTGATGGGTGGGTTTATAGGTGTATTTTGACCCGCTGAATCCAAAAATCAAACCATTGTCAAACGAAAATACACCTGGAAAGAAGTTATTCCGCACGGTACGAAAAAGAGATGATCGAAAATATTTTTTTTCAGAATCGAGATCGGACTTTAATGGGTGAGTTTCTAGGGGTATTTCGACCCGCTAAATCCAAAAATCCGACCTCTTATGACCAAAAATATGCTTGGAAAAAAGTTATTTCGCATGGTACGAAAAAGAGATGACCGAAAATATTTTTTTTCAGAATCAAAATCGGACTTTGATGGGTGAGTTTCTAGGTGTATTTCGACCCGCTGAATCCAAAAATCCAACCTCTGATGACCAAAAATATGCTTGGAAAAAAGTTATTCCGCATGGTACGAAAAAGAGATGTTCGAAAATATTTTTGTTCAGAATCAAAATCGGACTTTAATGAGTGAGTTTCTAGGTGTATTTCGACCCCCAGAATCCGAAAATCCAACCTCTGATGACCAAAAATATGCTTGGAAAAAAGTTATTCCGCATGGTACGAAAAAGAGATGATCGGAAATATTTTTTTTCAGAATCAAGATCGGACTTTGATGGGTGAGTTTCTAGGTATATTTTGACCCGCTGAATCCGAAAATCCAAACTTTGATGTGCAAAAATATGCTTGGAAAAAAGTTATTTCGCATGGTACGAAAAAGAGATGATCGAAAATATTTTTTTTCAGAATCAAAATCGGACTTTAATGGGTGAGTTTCTAGGTGTATTTCGACCCCCTGAATCCGAAAATCCAACCTCTGATGACCGAAAATATGCTTGGAAAAAAGTTATTTCGCATGGTACGAAAAAGAGATGATCGAAAATATTTTTTTTCAGAATCAAGATCGGACTTTGATGGGTGAGTTTCTAGGTGTATTTCGACCCCCTGAATCCGAAAATCCAACCTCTGATGACCAAAAATATGCTTGGAAAAAAGTTATTTCGCATGGTACGAAAAAGAGATGATCGAAAATATCTGTCTCCAGAATCGGAATCGAACTTTGATGGGTGGGTTTATAGGTGTATTTTGACCCGCTGAATCCAAAAATCCAACCTTTGTTGAGCGAAAATACACCTGGAAAGAAGTTATTTCGCATGGTACGAACAAGAGATGATCGAAAATATTTTTTTTCAGAATCGAGATCGGACTTTAATGGGTGAGTCTCTAGGGGTATTTCGACCCGCTGAATCCTGAAATCCGACCTCGTATGACCAGAAATATGCTTGGAAAAAAATTATTTCGCATGGTACGAATAAGAGATGATCGAAAATATTTTCTTTCAGAATCAAGATCGGACTTTGATCGGTGAGTTTATAGGTGTATTTTGACCCGCTGAATCCAAAAATCCAACCTTTGTTACACGAAAATACACCTGGAATGAAGTTATTTCGCATGGAACGAAAAAGAGATGATCGAAAATATTTTTTTTCAGAATCAAAATCGGACTTTAATGGGTGAGATTCTGGGTGTATTTCGACCCCCTGAATCTGAAAATCCAACCTCTGATGACCAAAAATATGCTTGGAAAAAAGTTATTTCGCATGGTACGAAAAAGAGATGATCGAAAATATTTTTTTTCAGATTCAAGATCGGACTATGATGGGTGAGTTTCTAGGTGTATTTCGACCCGCTGAATCCGAAAATCCAAACTTTGATGAGCAAAAATATGCTTGGAAAAAAGTTATTTCGCATGGTACGAAAAACAGATGATCGAAAATATCTGTCTCCAGAATCGGAATCGAACTTTGATGGGTGGGTTTATAGGTGTATTTTGACCCGCTGAATCCAAAAATCCAACCTTTGTTACACGAAAATACACCTGGAATGAAGTTATTTCACATGGAACGAAAAAGAGATGATCGAAAATATTTTTTTTCAGAATCAAAATCGGACTTTAATGGGTGAGATTCTGGGTGTATTTCGACCCCCTGAATCCGAAAATCCAACCTCTGATGACCAAAAATATGCTTGGAAAAAAGTTATTTCGCATGGTACGAAAAAGAGATGATCGAAAATATTTTTTTTCAGAATCAAGATCGGACTATGATGGGTGAGTTTCTAGGTGTATTTCGACCCGCTGAATCCGAAAATCCAAACTTTGATGAGCAAAAATATGCTTGGAAAAAAGTTATTTCGCATGGTACGAAAAAGAGATGATCGAAAATATCTGTCTCCAGAATCGGAATCGAACTTTGATGGGTGGGTTTATAGGTGTATTTTGACCCGCTGAATCCAAAAATCAAACCTTTGTCAAACGAAAATACACCTGGAAAGAAGTTATTCCGCACGGTACGAAAAAGAGATGATCGAAAATATTTTTTTTCAGAATCGAGATCGGACTTTAATGGGTGAGTTTCTAGGGGTATTTCGACCCGCTAAATCCAAAAATCCGACCTCTTATGACCAAAAATATGCTTGGAAAAAAGTTATTTCGCATGGTACGAAAAAGAGATGACCGAAAATATTTTTTTTCAGAATCAAAATCGGACTTTGATGGGTGAGTTTCTAGGTGTATTTCGACCCGCTGAATCCAAAAATCCAACCTCTGATGACCAAAAATATGCTTGGAAAAAAGTTATTCCGCATGGTACGAAAAAGAGATGTTCGAAAATATTTTTGTTCAGAATCAAAATCGGACTTTAATGAGTGAGTTTCTAGGTGTATTTCGACCCCCAGAATCCGAAAATCCAACCTCTGATGACCAAAAATATGCTTGGAAAAAAGTTATTCCGCATGGTACGAAAAAGAGATGATCGGAAATATTTTTTTTCAGAATCAAGATCGGACTTTGATGGGTGAGTTTCTAGGTGTATTTTGACCCGCTGAATCCGAAAATCCAAACTTTGATGTGCAAAAATATGCTTGGAAAAAAGTTATTTCGCATGGTACGAAAAAGAGATGATCGAAAATATTTTTTTTCAGAATCAAAATCGGACTTTAATGGGTGAGTTTCTAGGTGTATTTCGACCCCCTGAATCCGAAAATCCAACCTCTGATGACCGAAAATATGCTTGGAAAAAAGTTATTTCGCATGGTACGAAAAAGAGATGATCGAAAATATTTTTTTTCAGAATCAAGATCGGACTTTGATGGGTGAGTTTCTAGGTGTATTTCGACCCCCTGAATCCGAAAATCCAACCTCTGATGACCAAAAATATGCTTGGAAAAAAGTTATTTCGCATGGTACGAAAAAGAGATGATCGAAAATATCTGTCTCCAGAATCGGAATCGAACTTTGATGGGTGGGTTTATAGGTGTATTTTGACCCGCTGAATTTAAAAATCCAACCTTTGTTGAGCGAAAATACACCTGGAAAGAAGTTATTTCGCATGGTACGAACAAGAGATGATCGAAAATATTTTTTTTCAGAATCGAGATCGGACTTTAATGGGTGAGTCTCTAGGGGTATTTCGACCCGCTGAATCCTAAAATCCGACCTCGTATGACCAGAAATATGCTTGGAAAAAAATTATTTCGCATGGTACGAATAAGAGATGATCGAAAATATTTTCTTTCAGAATCAAGATCGGACTTTGATGGGTGAGTTTATAGGTGTATTTTGACCCGCTGAATCCAAAAATCCAACCTTTGTTACACGAAAATACACCTGGAATGAAGTTATTTCGCATGGATCGAAAAAGAGATGATCGAAAATATTTTTTTTCAGAATCAAAATCGGACTTTAATGGGTGAGATTCTGGGTGTATTTCGACCCCCTGAATCCGAAAATCCAACCTCTGATGACCAAAAATATGCTTGGAAAAAAGTTATTTCGCATGGTACGAAAAAGAGATGATCGAAAATATTTTTTTTCAGAATCAAGATCGGACTATGATGGGTGAGTTTCTAGGTGTATTTCGACCCGCTGAATCCGAAAATCCAAACTTTGATGAGCAAAAATATGCTTGGAAAAAAGTTATTTCGCATGGTACGAAAAAGAGATGATCGAAAATATCTGTCTCCAGAATCGGAATCGAACTTTGATGGGTGGGTTTATAGGTGTATTTTGACCCGCTGAATCCAAAAATCAAACCTTTGTCAAACGAAAATACACCTGGAAAGAAGTTATTCCGCACGGTACGAAAAAGAGATGATCGAAAATATTTTTTTTCAGAATCGAGATCGGACTTTAATGGGTGAGTTTCTAGGGGTATTTCGACCCGCTAAATCCAAAAATCCGACCTCTTATGACCAAAAATATGCTTGGAAAAAAGTTATTTCGCATGGTACGAAAAAGAGATGACCGAAAATATTTTTTTTCAGAATCAAAATCGGACTTTGATGGGTGAGTTTCTAGGTGTATTTCGACCCGCTGAATCCAAAAATCCAACCTCTGATGACCAAAAATATGCTTGGAAAAAAGTTATTCCGCATGGTACGAAAAAGAGATGTTCGAAAATATTTTTTTTCAGAATCAAAATCGGACTTTAATGAGTGAGTTTCTAGGTGTATTTCGACCCCCAGAATCCGAAAATCCAACCTCTGATGACCAAAAATATGCTTGGAAAAAAGTTATTCCGCATGGTACGAAAAAGAGATGATCGAAAATATTTTCTTTCAGAATCAAGATCGGACTTTGATGGGTGAGTTTCTAGGTGTATTTCGACCCGCTGAATCCAAAAATCCGACCTCTTATGACCAAAAATATGCTTGGAAAAAAGTTATTTCGCATGGTACGAAAAAGAGATGATCGAAAATATCTGTCTCCAGAATCGAAATCGAACTTTGAAGGGTGGGTTTATAGGTGTATTTTGACCCGCTGAATCCAAAAATCAAACCTTTGTTAAACGAAAATACACCTGGAAAGAAGTTATTTCGCATGGTACGAACAAGAGATGATCGAAAATATTTTTTTTCAGAATCGAGATCGGACTTTAATGGGTGAGTCTCTAGGGGTATTTCGACCCGCTGAATCCTAAAATCCGACCTCGTATGACCAGAAATATGCTTGGAAAAAAATTATTTCGCATGGTACGAAAAAGAGATGATCGAAAATATTTTCTTTCAGAATCAAGATCGGACTTTGATGGGTGAGTTTATAGGTGTATTTTGACCCGCTGAATCCAAAAATCCAACCTTTGTTACACGAAAATACACCTGGAATGAAGTTATTTCGCATGGAACGAAAAAGAGATGATCGAAAATATTTTCTTTCAGAATCAAGATCGGACTTTGATGGGTGAGTTTCTAGGTGTATTTCGACCCGCTGAATCCAAAAATCTGACCTCTTATGACCAAAAATATGCTTGGAAAAAAGTTATTTCGCATGGTACGAAAAAGAGATGATCGAAAATATCTGTCTCCAGAATCGAAATCGAACTTTGAAGGGTGGGTTTATAGGTGTATTTTGACCCGCTGAATCCAAAAATCCAACCTTTGTTACACGAAAATACACCTGGAATGAAGTTATTTCGCATGGTACGAAAAAGAGATGATCGAAAATATCTGTCTCCAGAATCGGAATCGAACTTTGATGGGTGGGTTTATAGGTGTATTTTGACCCGCTGAATCCAAAAATCAAACCTTTGTTAAACGGAAATACACCTGGAAAGAAGTTATTTCGCATGGTACGAACAAGAGATGATCGAAAATATTTTTTTTCAGAATCGAGATCGGACTTTAATGGGTGAGTCTCTAGGGGTATTTCGACCCGCTGAATCCTAAAATCCGACCTCGTATGACCAGAAATATGCTTGGAAAAAAATTATTTCGCATGGTACGAAAAAGAGATGATCGAAAATATCTGTCTCCAGAATCGAAATCGAACTTTGAAGGGTGGGTTTATAGGTGTATTTTGACCCGCTGAATCCAAAAATCCAACCTTTGTTACACAAAAATACACCTGGAAAGAAGTTATTTCGCATGGTACGAAAAAGAGATGATCGAAAATATTTTTTTTCAGAATCAAGATCGGACTTTGATGGGTGAGTTTCTAGGTGTATTTCGACCCGCTGAATCCGAAAATCCAAACTTTGTTGAGCAAAAATATGCTTGGAAAAAAGTTATTTCGCATGGTACGAAAAAGAGATGATCGAAAATATCTGTCTCCAGAATCGGAATCGAACTTTGATGGGTGGGTTTATAGGTGTATTTTGACCCGCTGAATCCAAAAATCCAACCTTTTTTGAGCGAAAATACACCTGGAAAGAAGTTATTTCGCATGGTACGAACAAGAGATGATCGAAAATATTTTTTTTCAGAATCGAGATCGGACTTTAATGGGTGAGTCTCTAGGGGTATTTCGACCCGCTGAATCCTAAAATCCGACCTCGTATGACCAGAAATATGCTTGGAAAAAAATTATTTCGCATGGTACGAATAAGAGATGATCGAAAATATTTTCTTTCAGAATCAAGATCGGACTTTGATGGGTGAGTTTATAGGTGTATTTTGACCCGCTGAATCCAAAAATCCAACCTTTGTTACACGAAAATACACCTGGAATGAAGTTATTTCGCATGGAACGAAAAAGAGATGATCGAAAATATTTCTTTTCAGAATCAAAATCGGACTTTAATGGGTGAGATTCTGGGTGTATTTCGACCCGCTGAATCCAAAAATCCGACCTCTTATGACCAAAAATATGCTTGGAAAAAAGTTATTTCGCATGGTACGAAAAAGAGATGATCGAAAATATCTGTCTCCAGAATCGAAATCGAACTTTGAAGGGTGGGTTTATAGGTGTATTTTGACCCGCTGAATCCAAAAATCCAACCTTTGTTACACGAAAATACACCTGGAATGAAGTTATTTCGCATGGTACGAAAAAGAGATGATCGAAAATATCTGTCTCCAGAATCGGAATCGAACTTTGATGGGTGGGTTTATAGGTGTATTTTGACCCGCTGAATCCAAAAATCAAACCTTTGTTAAACGGAAATACACCTGGAAAGAAGTTATTTCGCATGGTACGAACAAGAGATGATCGAAAATATTTTTTTTCAGAATCGAGATCGGACTTTAATGGGTGAGTCTCTAGGGGTATTTCGACCCGCTGAATCCTAAAATCCGACCTCGTATGACCAGAAATATGCTTGGAAAAAAATTATTTCGCATGGTACGAAAAAGAGATGATCGAAAATATTTTCTTTCAGAATCAAGATCGGACTTTGATGGGTGAGTTTATAGGTGTATTTTGACCCGCTGAATCCAAAAATCCAACCTTTGTTACACGAAAATACACCTGGAATGAAGTTATTTCGCATGGAACGAAAAAGAGATGATCGAAAATATTTTCTTTCAGAATCAAGATCGGACTTTGATGGGTGAGTTTCTAGGTGTATTTCGACCCGCTGAATCCAAAAATCTGACCTCTTATGACCAAAAATATGCTTGGAAAAAAGTTATTTCGCATGGTACGAAAAAGAGATGATCGAAAATATCTGTCTCCAGAATCGAAATCGAACTTTGAAGGGTGGGTTTATAGGTGTATTTTGACCCGCTGAATCCAAAAATCCAACCTTTGTTACACGAAAATACACCTGGAATGAAGTTATTTCGCATGGTACGAAAAAGAGATGATCGAAAATATCTGTCTCCAGAATCGGAATCGAACTTTGATGGGTGGGTTTATAGGTGTATTTTGACCCGCTGAATCCAAAAATCAAACCTTTGTTAAACGGAAATACACCTGGAAAGAAGTTATTTCGCATGGTACGAACAAGAGATGATCGAAAATATTTTTTTTCAGAATCGAGATCGGACTTTAATGGGTGAGTCTCTAGGGGTATTTCGACCCGCTGAATCCTAAAATCCGACCTCGTATGACCAGAAATATGCTTGGAAAAAAATTATTTCGCATGGTACGAAAAAGAGATGATCGAAAATATCTGTCTCCAGAATCGAAATCGAACTTTGAAGGGTGGGTTTATAGGTGTATTTTGACCCGCTGAATCCAAAAATCCAACCTTTGTTACACAAAAATACACCTGGAAAGAAGTTATTTCGCATGGTACGAAAAAGAGATGATCGAAAATATTTTTTTTCAGAATCAAGATCGGACTTTGATGGGTGAGTTTCTAGGTGTATTTCGACCCGCTGAATCCGAAAATCCAAACTTTGTTGAGCAAAAATATGCTTGGAAAAAAGTTATTTCGCATGGTACGAAAAAGAGATGATCGAAAATATCTGTCTCCAGAATCGGAATCGAACTTTGATGGGTGGGTTTATAGGTGTATTTTGACCCGCTGAATCCAAAAATCCAACCTTTTTTGAGCGAAAATACACCTGGAAAGAAGTTATTTCGCATGGTACGAACAAGAGATGATCGAAAATATTTTTTTTCAGAATCGAGATCGGACTTTAATGGGTGAGTCTCTAGGGGTATTTCGACCCGCTGAATCCTAAAATCCGACCTCGTATGACCAGAAATATGCTTGGAAAAAAATTATTTCGCATGGTACGAATAAGAGATGATCGAAAATATTTTCTTTCAGAATCAAGATCGGACTTTGATGGGTGAGTTTATAGGTGTATTTTGACCCGCTGAATCCAAAAATCCAACCTTTGTTACACGAAAATACACCTGGAATGAAGTTATTTCGCATGGAACGAAAAAGAGATGATCGAAAATATTTCTTTTCAGAATCAAAATCGGACTTTAATGGGTGAGATTCTGGGTGTATTTCGACCCGCTGAATCCAAAAATCCGACCTCTTATGACCAAAAATATGCTTGGAAAAAAGTTATTTCGCATGGTACGAAAAAGAGATGATCGAAAATATCTGTCTCCAGAATCGAAATCGAACTTTGAAGGGTGGGTTTATAGGTGTATTTTGACCCGCTGAATCCAAAAATCCAACCTTTGTTACACGAAAATACACCTGGAATGAAGTTATTTCGCATGGTACGAAAAAGAGATGATCGAAAATATCTGTCTCCAGAATCGGAATCGAACTTTGATGGGTGGGTTTATAGGTGTATTTTGACCCGCTGAATCCAAAAATCAAACCTTTGTTAAACGGAAATACACCTGGAAAGAAGTTATTTCGCATGGTACGAACAAGAGATGATCGAAAATATTTTTTTTCAGAATCGAGATCGGACTTTAATGGGTGAGTCTCTAGGGGTATTTCGACCCGCTGAATCCTAAAATCCGACCTCGTATGACCAGAAATATGCTTGGAAAAAAATTATTTCGCATGGTACGAATAAGAGATGATCGAAAATATTTTCTTTCAGAATCAAGATCGGACTTTGATGGGTGAGTTTATAGGTGTATTTTGACCCGCTGAATCCAAAAATCCAACCTTTGTTACACGAAAATACACCTGGAATGAAGTTATTTCGCATGGAACGAAAAAGAGATGATCGAAAATATTTTTTTTCAGAATCAAAATCGGACTTTAATGGGTGAGATTCTGGGTGTATTTCGACCCGCTGAATCCAAAAATCCGACCTCTTATGACCAAAAATATGCTTGGAAAAAAGTTATTTCGCATGGTACGAAAAAGAGATGATCGAAAATATCTGTCTCCAGAATCGAAATCGAACTTTGAAGGGTGGGTTTATAGGTGTATTTTGACCCGCTGAATCCAAAAATCCAACCTTTGTTACACGAAAATACACCTGGAATGAAGTTATTTCGCATGGTACGAAAAAGAGATGATCGAAAATATCTGTCTCCAGAATCGGAATCGAACTTTGATGGGTGGGTTTATAGGTGTATTTTGACCCGCTGAATCCAAAAATCAAACCTTTGTTAAACGGAAATACACCTGGAAAGAAGTTATTTCGCATGGTACGAACAAGAGATGATCGAAAATATTTTTTTTCAGAATCGAGATCGGACTTTAATGGGTGAGTCTCTAGGGGTATTTCGACCCGCTGAATCCTAAAATCCGACCTCGTATGACCAGAAATATGCTTGGAAAAAAATTATTTCGCATGGTACGAATAAGAGATGATCGAAAATATTTTCTTTCAGAATCAAGATCGGACTTTGATGGGTGAGTTTATAGGTGTATTTTGACCCGCTGAATCCAAAAATCCAACCTTTGTTACACGAAAATACACCTGGAATGAATTTATTTCGCATGGAACGAAAAAGAGATGATCGAAAATATTTTTTTTCAGAATCAAAATCGGACTTTAATGGGTGAGATTCTGGGTGTATTTCGACCCGCTGAATCCAAAAATCCGACCTCTTATGACCAAAAATATGCTTGGAAAAAAGTTATTTCGCATGGTACGAAAAAGAGATGATCGAAAATATCTGTCTCCAGAATCGAAATCGAACTTTGAAGGGTGGGTTTATAGGTGTATTTTGACCCGCTGAATCCAAAAATCCAACCTTTGTTACACGAAAATACACCTGGAATGAAGTTATTTCGCATGGTACGAAAAAGAGATGATCGAAAATATCTGTCTCCAGAATCGGAATCGAACTTTGATGGGTGGGTTTATAGGTGTATTTTGACCCGCTGAATCCAAAAATCAAACCTTTGTTAAACGGAAATACACCTGGAAAGAAGTTATTTCGCATGGTACGAACAAGAGATGATCGAAAATATTTTTTTTCAGAATCGAGATCGGACTTTAATGGGTGAGTCTCTAGGGGTATTTCGACCCGCTGAATCCTAAAATCCGACCTCGTATGACCAGAAATATGCTTGGAAAAAAATTATTTCGCATGGTACGAAAAAGAGATGATCGAAAATATCTGTCTCCAGAATCGAAATCGAACTTTGAAGGGTGGGTTTATAGGTGTATTTTGACCCGCTGAATCCAAAAATCCAACCTTTGTTACACAAAAATACACCTGGAAAGAAGTTATTTCGCATGGTACGAAAAAGAGATGATCGAAAATATTTTTTTTCAGAATCAAGATCGGACTTTGATGGGTGAGTTTCTAGGTGTATTTCGACCCGCTGAATCCGAAAATCCAAACTTTGTTGAGCAAAAATATGCTTGGAAAAAAGTTATTTCGCATGGTACGAAAAAGAGATGATCGAAAATATCTGTCTCCAGAATCGGAATCGAACTTTGATGGGTGGGTTTATAGGTGTATTTTGACCCGCTGAATCCAAAAATCCAACCTTTTTTGAGCGAAAATACACCTGGAAAGAAGTTATTTCGCATGGTACGAACAAGAGATGATCGAAAATATTTTTTTTCAGAATCGAGATCGGACTTTAATGGGTGAGTCTCTAGGGGTATTTCGACCCGCTGAATCCTAAAATCCGACCTCGTATGACCAGAAATATGCTTGGAAAAAAATTATTTCGCATGGTACGAATAAGAGATGATCGAAAATATTTTCTATCAGAATCAAGATCGGACTTTGATGGGTGAGTTTATAGGTGTATTTTGACCCGCTGAATCCAAAAATCCAACCTTTGTTACACGAAAATACACCTGGAATGAAGTTATTTCGCATGGAACGAAAAAGAGATGATCGAAAATATTTTTTTTCAGAATCAAAATCGGACTTTAATGGGTGAGATTCTGGGTGTATTTCGACCCCCTGAATCCGAAAATCCAACCTCTGATGACCAAAAATATGCTTGGAAAAAAGTTATTTCGCATGGTACGAAAAAGAGATGATCGAAAATATTTTTTTTCAGAATCAAGATCGGACTATGATGGGTGAGTTTCTAGGTGTATTTCGACCCGCTGAATCCGAAAATCCAAACTTTGATGAGCAAAAATATGCTTGGAAAAAAGTTATTTCGCATGGTACGAAAAAGAGATGATCGAAAATATCTGTCTCCAGAATCGGAATCGAACTTTGATGGGTGGGTTTATAGGTGTATTTTGACCCGCTGAATCCAAAAATCCAACCTTTTTTCAGCGAAAATACACCTGGAAAGAAGTTATTTCGCATGGTACGAACAAGAGATGATCGAAAATATTTTTTTTCAGAATCGAGATCGGACTTTAATGGGTGAGTCTCTAGGGGTATTTCGACCCGCTGAATCCTAAAATCCGACCTCGTATGACCAGAAATATGCTTGGAAAAAAATTATTTCGCATGGTACGAATAAGAGATGATCGAAAATATTTTCTTTCAGAATCAAGATCGGACTTTGATGGGTGAGTTTATAGGTGTATTTTGACCCGCTGAATCCAAAAATCCAACCTTTGTTACACGAAAATACACCTGGAATGAAGTTATTTCGCATGGATCGAAAAAGAGATGATCGAAAATATTTTTTTCAGAATCAAAATCGGACTTTAATGGGTGAGATTCTGGGTGTATATCGACCCCCTGAATCCGAAAACCCAACCTCTGATGACCAAAAATATGCTTGGAAAAAAGTTATTTCGCATGGTACGAAAAAGAGATGATCGAAAATATTTTTTTTCAGAATCAAGATCGGACTATGATGGGTGAGTTTCTAGGTGTATTTCGACCCGCTGAATCCGAAAATCCAAACTTTGATGAGCAAAAATATGCTTGGAAAAAGTTATTTCGCATGGTACGAAAAAGAGATGATCGAAAATATCTGTCTCCAGAATCGGAATCGAACTTTGATGGGTGGGTTTATAGGTGTATTTTGACCCGCTGAATCCAAAAATCAAACCTTTGTCAAACGAAAATACACCTGGAAAGAAGTTATTCCGCACGGTACGAAAAAGAGATGATCGAAAATATTTTTTTTCAGAATCGAGATCGGACTTTAATGGGTGAGTTTCTAGTGGTATTTCGACCCGCTAAATCCAAAAATCCGACCTCTTATGACCAAAAATATGCTTGGAAAAAAGTTATTTCGCATGGTACGAAAAAGAGATGACCGAAAATATTTTTTTTCAGAATCAAAATCGGACTTTGATGGGTGAGTTTCTAGGTGTATTTCGACCCGCTGAATCCAAAAATCCAACCTCTGATGACCAAAAATATGCTTGGAAAAAAGTTATTTCGCATGGTACGAAAAAGAGATGTTCGAAAATATTTTTTTTCAGAATCAAAATCGGACTTTAATGAGTGAGTTTCTAGGTGTATTTCGACCCCCAGAATCCGAAAATCCAACCTCTGATGACCAAAAATATGCTTGGAAAAAAGTTATTCCGCATGGTACGAAAAGAGATGATCGGAAATATTTTTTTTCAGAATCAAGATCGGACTTTGATGGGTGAGTTTCTAGGTGTATTTTGACCCGCTGAATCCGAAAATCCAAACTTTGATGAGCAAAAATATGCTTGGAAAAAAGTTATTTCGCATGGTACGAAAAAGAGATGATCGAAAATATTTTTTTTCAGAATCAAAATCGGACTTTAATGGGTGAGTTTCTAGGTGTATTTCGACCCCCTGAATCCGAAAATCCAACCTCTGATGACCAAAAATATGCTTGGAAAAAAGTTATTTCGCATGGTACGAAAAAGAGATGATCGAAAATATTTTTTTTCAGAATCAAGATCGGACTTTGATGGGTGAGTTTCTAGGTGTATTTCGACCCCCTGAATCCGAAAATCCAACCTCTGATGACCAAAAATATGCTTGGAAAAAAGTTATTTCGCATGGTACGAAAAAGAGATGATCGAAAATATCTGTCTCCAGAATCGGAATCGAACTTTGATGGGTGGGTTTATAGGTGTATTTTGACCCGCTGAATCCAAAAATCCAACCTTTGTTGAGCGAAAATACACCTGGAAAGAAGTTATTTCGCATGGTACGAACAAGAGATGATCGAAAATATTTTTTTTCAGAATCGAGATCGGACTTTAATGGGTGAGTCTCTAGGGGTATTTCGACCCGCTGAATCCTAAAATCCGACCTCGTATGACCAGAAATATGCTTGGAAAAAAATTATTTCGCATGGTACGAATAAGAGATGATCGAAAATATTTTCTTTCAGAATCAAGATCGGACTTTGATGGGTGAGTTTATAGGTGTATTTTGACCCGCTGAATCCAAAAATCCAACCTTTGTTACACGAAAATACACCTGGAATGAAGTTATTTCGCATGGATCGAAAAAGAGATGATCGAAAATATTTTTTTTCAGAATCAAAATCGGACTTTAATGGGTGAGATTCTGGGTGTATTTCGACCCCCTGAATCCGAAAACCCAACCTCTGATGACCAAAAATATGCTTGGAAAAAAGTTATTTCGCATGGTACGAAAAAGAGATGATCGAAAATATTTTTTTTCAGAATCAAGATCGGACTATGATGGGTGAGTTTCTAGGTGTATTTCGACCCGCTGAATCCGAAAATCCAAACTTTGATGAGCAAAAATATGCTTGGAAAAAAGTTATTTCGCATGGTACGAAAAAGAGATGATCGAAAATATCTGTCTCCAGAATCGGAATCGAACTTTGATGGGTGGGTTTATAGGTGTATTTTGACCCGCTGAATCCAAAAATCAAACCTTTGTCAAACGAAAATACACCTGGAAAGAAGTTATTTCGCATGGTACGAAAAAGAGATGATCGAAAATATTTTTTTTCAGAATCGAGATCGGACTTTAATGGGTGAGTTTCTAGTGGTATTTCGACCCGCTAAATCCAAAAATCCGACCTCTTATGACCAAAAATATGCTTGGAAAAAAGTTATTTCGCATGGTACGAAAAAGAGATGACCGAAAATATTTTTTTTCAGAATCAAAATCGGACTTTGATGGGTGAGTTTCTAGGTGTATTTCGACCCGCTGAATCCAAAAATCCAACCTCTGATGACCAAAAATATGCTTGGAAAAAAGTTATTTCGCATGGTACGAAAAAGAGATGTTCGAAAATATTTTTTTTCAGAATCAAAATCGGACTTTAATGAGTGAGTTTCTAGGTGTATTTCGACCCCCAGAATCCGAAAATCCAACCTCTGATGACCAAAAATATGCTTGGAAAAAAGTTATTCCGCATGGTACGAAAAAGAGATGATCGGAAATATTTTTTTTCAGAATCAAGATCGGACTTTGATGGGTGAGTTTCTAGGTGTATTTTGACCCGCTGAATCCGAAAATCCAAACTTTGATGAGCAAAAATATGCTTGGAAAAAAGTTATTTCGCATGGTACGAAAAAGAGATGATCGAAAATATATTTTTTCAGAATCAAAATCGGACTTTAATGGGTGAGTTTCTAGGTGTATTTCGACCCCCTGAATCCTAAAATCCAACCTCTGATGACCGAAAATATGCTTGGAAAAAAGTTATTTCGCATGGTACGAAAAAGAGATGATCGAAAATATTTTTTTTCAGAATCAAGATCGGACTTTGATGGGTGAGTTTCTAGGTGTATTTCGACCCCCTGAATCCGAAAATCCAACCTCTGATGACCAAAAATATGCTTGGAAAAAAGTTATTTCGCATGGTACGAAAAAGAGATGATCGAAAATATCTGTCTCCAGAATCGGAATCGAACTTTGATGGGTGGGTTTATAGGTGTATTTTGACCCGCTGAATCCAAAAATCCAACCTTTGTTGAGCGAAAATACACCTGGAAAGAAGTTATTTCGCATGGTACGAACAAGAGATGATCGAAAATATTTTTTTTCAGAATCGAGATCGGACTTTAATGGGTGAGTCTCTAGGGGTATTTCGACCCGCTGAATCCTAAAATCCGACCTCGTATGACCAGAAATATGCTTGGAAAAAAATTATTTCGCATGGTACGAAAAAGAGATGATCGAAAATATTTTCTTTCAGAATCAAGATCAGACTTTGATGGGTGAGTTTATAGGTGTATTTTGACCCGCTGAATCCAAAAATCCAACCTTTGTTACACGAAAATACACCTGGAATGAAGTTATTTCGCATGGAACGAAAAAGAGATGATCGAAAATATTTTTTTTCAGAATCAAAATCGGACTTTAATGGGTGAGATTCTGGGTGTATTTCGACCCGCTGAATCCGAAAATCCAAACTTTGTTGAGCAAAAATATGCTTGGAAAAAAGTTATTTCGCATGGTACGAAAAAGAGATGATCGAAAATATCTGTCTCCAGAATCAGAATCGAACTTTGATGGGTGGGTTTATAGGTGTATTTTGACCCGCTGAATCCAAAAATCCAACCTTTTTTGAGCGAAAATACACCTGGAAAGAAGTTATTTCGCATGGTACGAACAAGAGATGATCGAAAATATTTTTTTTCAGAATCGAGATCGGACTTTAATGGGTGAGTCTCTAGGGGTATTTCGACCCGCTGAATCCTAAAATCCGACCTCGTATGACCAGAAATATGCTTGGAAAAAAATTATTTCGCATGGTACGAATAAGAGATGATCGAAAATATTTTCTATCAGAATCAAGATCGGACTTTGATGGGTGAGTTTATAGGTGTATTTTGACCCGCTGAATCCAAAAATCCAACCTTTGTTACACGAAAATACACCTGGAATGAAGTTATTTCGCATGGAACGAAAAAGAGATGATCGAAAATATTTTTTTTCAGAATCAAAATCGGACTTTAATGGGTGAGATTCTGGGTGTATTTCGACCCCCTGAATCCGAAAATCCAACCTCTGATGACCAAAAATATGCTTGGAAAAAAGTTATTTCGCATGGTACGAAAAAGAGATGATCGAAAATATTTTTTTTCAGAATCAAGATCGGACTATGATGGGTGAGTTTCTAGGTGTATTTCGACCCGCTGAATCCGAAAATCCAAACTTTGATGAGCAAAAATATGCTTGGAAAAAAGTTATTTCGCATGGTACGAAAAAGAGATGATCGAAAATATCTGTCTCCAGAATCGGAATCGAACTTTGATGGGTGGGTTTATAGGTGTATTTTGACCCGCTGAATCCAAAAATCCAACCTTTTTTCAGCGAAAATACACCTGGAAAGAAGTTATTTCGCATGGTACGAACAAGAGATGATCGAAAATATTTTTTTTCAGAATCGAGATCGGACTTTAATGGGTGAGTCTCTAGGGGTATTTCGACCCGCTGAATCCTAAAATCCGACCTCGTATGACCAGAAATATGCTTGGAAAAAAATTATTTCGCATGGTACGAATAAGAGATGATCGAAAATATTTTCTTTCAGAATCAAGATCGGACTTTGATGGGTGAGTTTATAGGTGTATTTTGACCCGCTGAATCCAAAAATCCAACCTTTGTTACACGAAAATACACCTGGAATGAAGTTATTTCGCATGGATCGAAAAAGAGATGATCGAAAATATTTTTTTTCAGAATCAAAATCGGACTTTAATGGGTGAGATTCTGGGTGTATATCGACCCCCTGAATCCGAAAACCCAACCTCTGATGACCAAAAATATGCTTGGAAAAAAGTTATTTCGCATGGTACGAAAAAGAGATGATCGAAAATATTTTTTTTCAGAATCAAGATCGGACTATGATGGGTGAGTTTCTAGGTGTATTTCGACCCGCTGAATCCGAAAATCCAAACTTTGATGAGCAAAAATATGCTTGGAAAAAAGTTATTTCGCATGGTACGAAAAAGAGATGATCGAAAATATCTGTCTCCAGAATCGGAATCGAACTTTGATGGGTGGGTTTATAGGTGTATTTTGACCCGCTGAATCCAAAAATCAAACCTTTGTCAAACGAAAATACACCTGGAAAGAAGTTATTCCGCACGGTACGAAAAAGAGATGATCGAAAATATTTTTTTTCAGAATCGAGATCGGACTTTAATGGGTGAGTTTCTAGTGGTATTCCGACCCGCTAAATCCAAAAATCCGACCTCTTATGACCAAAAATATGCTTGGAAAAAAGTTATTTCGCATGGTACGAAAAAGAGATGACCGAAAATATTTTTTTTCAGAATCAAAATCGGACTTTGATGGGTGAGTTTCTAGGTGTATTTCGACCCGCTGAATCCAAAAATCCAACCTCTGATGACCAAAAATATGCTTGGAAAAAAGTTATTTCGCATGGTACGAAAAAGAGATGTTCGAAAATATTTTTTTTCAGAATCAAAATCGGACTTTAATGAGTGAGTTTCTAGGTGTATTTCGACCCCCAGAATCCGAAAATCCAACCTCTGATGACCAAAAATATGCTTGGAAAAAAGTTATTCCGCATGGTACGAAAAAGAGATGATCGGAAATATTTTTTTTCAGAATCAAGATCGGACTTTGATGGGTGAGTTTCTAGGTGTATTTTGACCCGCTGAATCCGAAAATCCAAACTTTGATGAGCAAAAATATGCTTGGAAAAAAGTTATTTCGCATGGTACGAAAAAGAGATGATCGAAAATATTTTTTTTCAGAATCAAAATCGGACTTTAATGGGTGAGTTTCTAGGTGTATTTCGACCCCCTGAATCCTAAAATCCAACCTCTGATGACCGAAAATATGCTTGGAAAAAAGTTATTTCGCATGGTACGAAAAAGAGATGATCGAAAATATTTTTTTTCAGAATCAAGATCGGACTTTGATGGGTGAGTTTCTAGGTGTATTTCGACCCCCTGAATCCGAAAATCCAACCTCTGATGACCAAAAATATGCTTGGAAAAAAGTTATTTCGCATGGTACGAAAAAGAGATGATCGAAAATATCTGTCTCCAGAATCGGAATCGAACTTTGATGGGTGGGTTTATAGGTGTATTTTGACCCGCTGAATCCAAAAATCCAACCTTTGTTGAGCGAAAATACACCTGGAAAGAAGTTATTTCGCATGGTACGAACAAGAGATGATCGAAAATATTTTTTTTCAGAATCGAGATCGGACTTTAATGGGTGAGTCTCTAGGGGTATTTCGACCCGCTGAATCCTAAAATCCGACCTCGTATGACCAGAAATATGCTTGGAAAAAAATTATTTCGCATGGTACGAATAAGAGATGATCGAAAATATTTTCTTTCAGAATCAAGATCGGACTTTGATGGGTGAGTTTATAGGTGTATTTTGACCCGCTGAATCCAAAAATCCAACCTTTGTTACACGAAAATACACCTGGAATGAAGTTATTTCGCATGGATCGAAAAAGAGATGATCGAAAATATTTTTTTTCAGAATCAAAATCGGACTTTAATGGGTGAGATTCTGGGTGTATTTCGACCCCCTGAATCCGAAAACCCAACCTCTGATGACCAAAAATATGCTTGGAAAAAAGTTATTTCGCATGGTACGAAAAAGAGATGATCGAAAATATTTTTTTTCAGAATCAAGATCGGACTATGATGGGTGAGTTTCTAGGTGTATTTCGACCCGCTGAATCCGAAAATCCAAACTTTGATGAGCAAAAATATGCTTGGAAAAAAGTTATTTCGCATGGTACGAAAAAGAGATGATCGAAAATATCTGTCTCCAGAATCGGAATCGAACTTTGATGGGTGGGTTTATAGGTGTATTTTGACCCGCTGAATCCAAAAATCAAACCTTTGTCAAACGAAAATACACCTGGAAAGAAGTTATTTCGCATGGTACGAAAAAGAGATGATCGAAAATATTTTTTTTCAGAATCGAGATCGGACTTTAATGGGTGAGTTTCTAGTGGTATTTCGACCCGCTAAATCCAAAAATCCGACCTCTTATGACCAAAAATATGCTTGGAAAAAAGTTATTTCGCATGGTACGAAAAAGAGATGACCGAAAATATTTTTTTTCAGAATCAAAATCGGACTTTGATGGGTGAGTTTCTAGGTGTATTTCGACCCGCTGAATCCAAAAATCCAACCTCTGATGACCAAAAATATGCTTGGAAAAAAGTTATTTCGCATGGTACGAAAAAGAGATGTTCGAAAATATTTTTTTTCAGAATCAAAATCGGACTTTAATGAGTGAGTTTCTAGGTGTATTTCGACCCCCAGAATCCGAAAATCCAACCTCTGATGACCAAAAATATGCTTGGAAAAAAGTTATTCCGCATGGTACGAAAAAGAGATGATCGGAAATATTTTTTTTCAGAATCAAGATCGGACTTTGATGGGTGAGTTTCTAGGTGTATTTTGACCCGCTGAATCCGAAAATCCAAACTTTGATGAGCAAAAATATGCTTGGAAAAAAGTTATTTCGCATGGTACGAAAAAGAGATGATCGAAAATATATTTTTTCAGAATCAAAATCGGACTTTAATGGGTGAGTTTCTAGGTGTATTTCGACCCCCTGAATCCTAAAATCCAACCTCTGATGACCGAAAATATGCTTGGAAAAAAGTTATTTCGCATGGTACGAAAAAGAGATGATCGAAAATATTTTTTTTCAGAATCAAGATCGGACTTTGATGGGTGAGTTTCTAGGTGTATTTCGACCCCCTGAATCCGAAAATCCAACCTCTGATGACCAAAAATATGCTTGGAAAAAAGTTATTTCGCATGGTACGAAAAAGAGATGATCGAAAATATCTGTCTCCAGAATCGGAATCGAACTTTGATGGGTGGGTTTATAGGTGTATTTTGACCCGCTGAATCCAAAAATCCAACCTTTGTTGAGCGAAAATACACCTGGAAAGAAGTTATTTCGCATGGTACGAACAAGAGATGATCGAAAATATTTTTTTTCAGAATCGAGATCGGACTTTAATGGGTGAGTCTCTAGGGGTATTTCGACCCGCTGAATCCTAAAATCCGACCTCGTATGACCAGAAATATGCTTGGAAAAAAATTATTTCGCATGGTACGAAAAAGAGATGATCGAAAATATTTTCTTTCAGAATCAAGATCGGACTTTGATGGGTGAGTTTATAGGTGTATTTTGACCCGCTGAATCCAAAAATCCAACCTTTGTTACACGAAAATACACCTGGAATGAAGTTATTTCGCATGGAACGAAAAAGAGATGATCGAAAATATTTTTTTTCAGAATCAAAATCGGACTTTAATGGGTGAGATTCTGGGTGTATTTCGACCCGCTGAATCCGAAAATCCAAACTTTGTTGAGCAAAAATATGCTTGGAAAAAAGTTATTTCGCATGGTACGAAAAAGAGATGATCGAAAATATCTGTCTCCAGAATCAGAATCGAACTTTGATGGGTGGGTTTATAGGTGTATTTTGACCCGCTGAATCCAAAAATCCAACCTTTTTTGAGCGAAAATACACCTGGAAAGAAGTTATTTCGCATGGTACGAACAAGAGATGATCGAAAATATTTCTTTTCAGAATCGAGATCGGACTTTAATGGGTGAGTCTCTAGGGGTATTTCGACCCGCTGAATCCTAAAATCCGACCTCGTATGACCAGAAATATGCTTGGAAAAAAATTATTTCGCATGGTACGAATAAGAGATGATCGAAAATATTTTCTTTCAGAATCAAGATCGGACTTTGATGGGTGAGTTTATAGGTGTATTTTGACCCGCTGAATCCAAAAATCCAACCTTTGTTACACGAAAATACACCTGGAATGAAGTTATTTCGCATGGAACGAAAAAGAGATGATCGAAAATATTTCTTTTCAGAATCAAAATCGGACTTTAATGGGTGAGATTCTGGGTGTATTTCGACCCGCTGAATCCAAAAATCCGACCTCTTATGACCAAAAATATGCTTGGAAAAAAGTTATTTCGCATGGTACGAAAAAGAGATGATCGAAAATATCTGTCTCCAGAATCGAAATCGAACTTTGAAGGGTGGGTTTATAGGTGTATTTTGACCCGCTGAATCCAAAAATCCAACCTTTGTTACACGAAAATACACCTGGAATGAAGTTATTTCGCATGGTACGAAAAAGAGATGATCGAAAATATCTGTCTCCAGAATCGGAATCGAACTTTGATGGGTGGGTTTATAGGTGTATTTTGACCCGCTGAATCCAAAAATCAAACCTTTGTTAAACGGAAATACACCTGGAAAGAAGTTATTTCGCATGGTACGAACAAGAGATGATCGACAATATTTTTTTTCAGAATCGAGATCGGACTTTAATGGGTGAGTCTCTAGGGGTATTTCGACCCGCTGAATCCTAAAATCCGACCTCGTATGACCAGAAATATGCTTGGAAAAAAATTATTTCGCATGGTACGAAAAAGAGATGATCGAAAATATTTTCTTTCAGAATCAAGATCGGACTTTGATGGGTGAGTTTATAGGTGTATTTTGACCCGCTGAATCCAAAAATCCAACCTTTGTTACACGAAAATACACCTGGAATGAAGTTATTTCGCATGGAACGAAAAAGAGATGATCGAAAATATTTTCTTTCAGAATCAAGATCGGACTTTGATGGGTGAGTTTCTAGGTGTATTTCGACCCGCTGAATCCAAAAATCTGACCTCTTATGACCAAAAATATGCTTGGAAAAAAGTTATTTCGCATGGTACGAAAAAGAGATGATCGAAAATATCTGTCTCCAGAATCGAAATCGAACTTTGAAGGGTGGGTTTATAGGTGTATTTTGACCCGCTGAATCCAAAAATCCAACCTTTGTTACACGAAAATACACCTGGAATGAAGTTATTTCGCATGGTACGAAAAAGAGATGATCGAAAATATCTGTCTCCAGAATCGGAATCGAACTTTGATGGGTGGGTTTATAGGTGTATTTTGACCCGCTGAATCCAAAAATCAAACCTTTGTTAAACGGAAATACACCTGGAAAGAAGTTATTTCGCATGGTACGAACAAGAGATGATCGAAAATATTTTTTTTCAGAATCGAGATCGGACTTTAATGGGTGAGTCTCTAGGGGTATTTCGACCCGCTGAATCCTAAAATCCGACCTCGTATGACCAGAAATATGCTTGGAAAAAAATTATTTCGCATGGTACGAAAAAGAGATGATCGAAAATATCTGTCTCCAGAATCGAAATCGAACTTTGAAGGGTGGGTTTATAGGTGTATTTTGACCCGCTGAATCCAAAAATCCAACCTTTGTTACACAAAAATACACCTGGAAAGAAGTTATTTCGCATGGTACGAAAAAGAGATGATAGAAAATATTTTTTTTCAGAATCAAGATCGGACTTTGATGGGTGAGTTTCTAGGTGTATTTCGACCCGCTGAATCCGAAAATCCAAACTTTGTTGAGCAAAAATATGCTTGGAAAAAAGTTATTTCGCATGGTACGAAAAAGAGATGATCGAAAATATCTGTCTCCAGAATCGGAATCGAACTTTGATGGGTGGGTTTATAGGTGTATTTTGACCCGCTGAATCCAAAAATCCAACCTTTGTTACACGAAAATACACCTGGAATGAAGTTATTTCGCATGGAACGAAAAAGAGATGATCGAAAATATCTGTCTCCAGAATCGGAATCGAACTTTGATGGGTGGGTTTATAGGTGTATTTTGACCCGCTGAATCCAAAAATCAAACCTTTGTTAAACGGAAATACACCTGGAAAGAAGTTATTTCGCATGGTACGAACAAGAGATGATCGAAAATATTTTTTTTCAGAATCGAGATCGGACTTTAATGGGTGAGTCTCTAGGGGTATTTCGACCCGCTGAATCCTAAAATCCGACCTCGTATGACCAGAAATATGCTTGGAAAAAAATTATTTCGCATGGTACGAATAAGAGATGATCGAAAATATTTTCTTTCAGAATCAAGATCGGACTTTGATGGGTGAGTTTATAGGTGTATTTTGACCCGCTGAATCCAAAAATCCAACCTTTGTTACACGAAAATACACCTGGAATGAAGTTATTTCGCATGGAACGAAAAAGAGATGATCGAAAATATTTTTTTTCAGAATCAAAATCGGACTTTAATGGGTGAGATTCTGGGTGTATTTCGACCCCCTGAATCCGAAAATCCAACCTCTGATGACCAAAAATATGCTTGGAAAAAAGTTATTTCGCATGGTACGAAAAAGAGATGATCGAAAATATTTTTTTTCAGAATCAAGATCGGACTATGATGGGTGAGTTTCTAGGTGTATTTCGACCCGCTGAATCCGAAAATCCAAACTTTGATGAGCAAAAATATGCTTGGAAAAAAGTTATTTCGCATGGTACGAAAAAGAGATGATCGAAAATATCTGTCTCCAGAATCGGAATCGAACTTTGATGGGTGGGTTTATAGGTGTATTTTGACCCGCTGAATCCAAAAATCCAACCTTTTTTGAGCGAAAATACACCTGGAAAGAAGTTATTTCGCATGGTACGAACAAGAGATGATCGAAAATATTTCTTTTCAGAATCGAGATCGGACTTTAATGGGTGAGTCTCTAGGGGTATTTCGACCCGCTGAATCCTAAAATCCGACCTCGTATGACCAGAAATATGCTTGGAAAAAAATTATTTCGCATGGTACGAATAAGAGATGATCGAAAATATTTTCTTTCAGAATCAAGATCGGACTTTGATGGGTGAGTTTATAGGTGTATTTTGACCCGCTGAATCCAAAAATCCAACCTTTGTTACACGAAAATACACCTGGAATGAAGTTATTTCGCATGGAACGAAAAAGAGATGATCGAAAATATTTCTTTTCAGAATCAAAATCGGACTTTAATGGGTGAGATTCTGGGTGTATTTCGACCCGCTGAATCCAAAAATCCGACCTCTTATGACCAAAAATATGCTTGGAAAAAAGTTATTTCGCATGGTACGAAAAAGAGATGATCGAAAATATCTGTCTCCAGAATCGAAATCGAACTTTGAAGGGTGGGTTTATAGGTGTATTTTGACCCGCTGAATCCAAAAATCCAACCTTTGTTACACGAAAATACACCTGGAATGAAGTTATTTCGCATGGTACGAAAAAGAGATGATCGAAAATATCTGTCTCCAGAATCGGAATCGAACTTTGATGGGTGGGTTTATAGGTGTATTTTGACCCGCTGAATCCAAAAATCAAACCTTTGTTAAACGGAAATACACCTGGAAAGAAGTTATTTCGCATGGTACGAACAAGAGATGATCGAAAATATTTTTTTTCAGAATCGAGATCGGACTTTAATGGGTGAGTCTCTAGGGGTATTTCGACCCGCTGAATCCTAAAATCCGACCTCGTATGACCAGAAATATGCTTGGAAAAAAATTATTTCGCATGGTACGAAAAAGAGATGATCGAAAATATTTTCTTTCAGAATCAAGATCGGACTTTGATGGGTGAGTTTATAGGTGTATTTTGACCCGCTGAATCCAAAAATCCAACCTTTGTTACACGAAAATACACCTGGAATGAAGTTATTTCGCATGGAACGAAAAAGAGATGATCGAAAATATTTTCTTTCAGAATCAAGATCGGACTTTGATGGGTGAGTTTCTAGGTGTATTTCGACCCGCTGAATCCAAAAATCTGACCTCTTATGACCAAAAATATGCTTGGAAAAAAGTTATTTCGCATGGTACGAAAAAGAGATGATCGAAAATATCTGTCTCCAGAATCGAAATCGAACTTTGAAGGGTGGGTTTATAGGTGTATTTTGACCCGCTGAATCCAAAAATCCAACCTTTGTTACACGAAAATACACCTGGAATGAAGTTATTTCGCATGGTACGAAAAAGAGATGATCGAAAATATCTGTCTCCAGAATCGGAATCGAACTTTGATGGGTGGGTTTATAGGTGTATTTTGACCCGCTGAATCCAAAAATCAAACCTTTGTTAAACGGAAATACACCTGGAAAGAAGTTATTTCGCATGGTACGAACAAGAGATGATCGAAAATATTTTTTTTCAGAATCGAGATCGGACTTTAATGGGTGAGTCTCTAGGGGTATTTCGACCCGCTGAATCCTAAAATCCGACCTCGTATGACCAGAAATATGCTTGGAAAAAAATTATTTCGCATGGTACGAAAAAGAGATGATCGAAAATATCTGTCTCCAGAATCGAAATCGAACTTTGAAGGGTGGGTTTATAGGTGTATTTTGACCCGCTGAATCCAAAAATCCAACCTTTGTTACACAAAAATACACCTGGAAAGAAGTTATTTCGCATGGTACGAAAAAGAGATGATAGAAAATATTTTTTTTCAGAATCAAGATCGGACTTTGATGGGTGAGTTTCTAGGTGTATTTCGACCCGCTGAATCCGAAAATCCAAACTTTGTTGAGCAAAAATATGCTTGGAAAAAAGTTATTTCGCATGGTACGAAAAAGAGATGATCGAAAATATCTGTCTCCAGAATCGGAATCGAACTTTGATGGGTGGGTTTATAGGTGTATTTTGACCCGCTGAATCCAAAAATCCAACCTTTTTTGAGCGAAAATACACCTGGAAAGAAGTTATTTCGCATGGTACGAACAAGAGATGATCGAAAATATTTTTTTTCAGAATCGAGATCGGACTTTAATGGGTGAGTCTCTAGGGGTATTTCGACCCGCTGAATCCTAAAATCCGACCTCGTATGACCAGAAATATGCTTGGAAAAAAATTATTTCGCATGGTACGAATAAGAGATGATCGAAAATATTTTCTTTCAGAATCAAGATCGGACTTTGATGGGTGAGTTTATAGGTGTATTTTGACCCGCTGAATCCAAAAATCCAACCTTTGTTACACGAAAATACACCTGGAATGAAGTTATTTCGCATGGAACGAAAAAGAGATGATCGAAAATATTTTTTTTCAGAATCAAAATCGGACTTTAATGGGTGAGATTCTGGGTGTATTTCGACCCCCTGAATCCGAAAATCCAACCTCTGATGACCAAAAATATGCTTGGAAAAAAGTTATTTCGCATGGTACGAAAAAGAGATGATCGAAAATATTTTTTTTCAGAATCAAGATCGGACTATGATGGGTGAGTTTCTAGGTGTATTTCGACCCGCTGAATCCGAAAATCCAAACTTTGATGAGCAAAAATATGCTTGGAAAAAAGTTATTTCGCATGGTACGAAAAAGAGATGATCGAAAATATCTGTCTCCAGAATCGGAATCGAACTTTGATGGGTGGGTTTATAGGTGTATTTTGACCCGCTGAATCCAAAAATCCAACCTTTTTTGAGCGAAAATACACCTGGAAAGAAGTTATTTCGCATGGTACGAACAAGAGATGATCGAAAATATTTTTTTTCAGAATCGAGATCGGACTTTAATGGGTGAGTCTCTAGGGGTATTTCGACCCGCTGAATCCTAAAATCCGACCTCGTATGACCAGAAATATGCTTGGAAAAAAATTATTTCGCATGGTACGAATAAGAGATGATCGAAAATATTTTCTTTCAGAATCAAGATCGGACTTTGATGGGTGAGTTTATAGGTGTATTTTGACCCGCTGAATCCAAAAATCCAACCTTTGTTACACGAAAATACACCTGGAATGAAGTTATTTCGCATGGATCGAAAAAGAGATGATCGAAAATATTTTTTTTCAGAATCAAAATCGGACTTTAATGGGTGAGATTCTGGGTGTATTTCGACCCCCTGAATCCGAAAATCCAACCTCTGATGACCAAAAATATGCTTGGAAAAAAGTTATTTCGCATGGTACGAAAAAGAGATGATCGAAAATATTTTTTTTCAGAATCAAGATCGGACTATGATGGGTGAGTTTCTAGGTGTATTTCGACCCGCTGAATCCGAAAATCCAAACTTTGATGAGCAAAAATATGCTTGGAAAAAAGTTATTTCGCATGGTACGAAAAAGAGATGATCGAAAATATCTGTCTCCAGAATCGGAATCGAACTTTGATGGGTGGGTTTATAGGTGTATTTTGACCCGCTGAATCCAAAAATCAAACCTTTGTCAAACGAAAATACACCTGGAAAGAAGTTATTCCGCACGGTACGAAAAAGAGATGATCGAAAATATTTTTTTTCAGAATCGAGATCGGACTTTGATGGGTGAGTTTCTAGGTGTATTTCGACCCGCTGAATCCAAAAATCCAACCTCTGATGACCAAAAATATGCTTGGAAAAAAGTTATTTCGCATGGTACGAAAAAGAGATGTTCGAAAATATTTTTTTTCAGAATCAAAATCGGACTTTAATGAGTGAGTTTCTAGGTGTATTTCGACCCCCAGAATCCGAAAATCCAACCTCTGATGACCAAAAATATGCTTGGAAAAAAGTTATTCCGCATGGTACGAAAAAGAGATGATCGGAAATATTTTTTTTCAGAATCAAGATCGGACTTTGATGGGTGAGTTTCTAGGTGTATTTTGACCCGCTGAATCCGAAAATCCAAACTTTGATGAGCAAAAATATGCTTGGAAAAAAGTTATTTCGCATGGTACGAAAAAGAGATGATCGAAAATATTTTTTTTCAGAATCAAAATCGGACTTTAATGGGTGAGTTTCTAGGTGTATTTCGACCCCCTGAATCCTAAAATCCAACCTCTGATGACCGAAAATATGCTTGGAAAAAAGTTATTTCGCATGGTACGAAAAAGAGATGATCGAAAATATTTTTTTTCAGAATCAAGATCGGACTTTGATGGGTGAGTTTCTAGGTGTATTTCGACCCGCTGAATCCGAAAATCCAAACTTTGTTGAGCAAAAATATGCTTGGAAAAAAGTTATTTCGCATGGTACGAAAAAGAGATGATCGAAAATATCTGTCTCCAGAATCGGAATCGAACTTTGATGGGTGGGTTTATAGGTGTATTTTGACCCGCTGAATCCAAAAATCCAACCTTTTTTGAGCGAAAATACACCTGGAAAGAAGTTATTTCGCATGGTACGAACAAGAGATGATCGAAAATATTTTTTTTCAGAATCGAGATCGGACTTTAATGGGTGAGTCTCTAGGGGTATTTCGACCCGCTGAATCCTAAAATCCGACCTCGTATGACCAGAAATATGCTTGGAAAAAAATTATTTCGCATGGTACGAATAAGAGATGATCGAAAATATTTTCTTTCAGAATCAAGATCGGACTTTGATGGGTGAGTTTATAGGTGTATTTTGACCCGCTGAATCCAAAAATCCAACCTTTGTTACACGAAAATACACCTGGAATGAAGTTATTTCGCATGGAACGAAAAAGAGATGATCGAAAATATTTCTTTTCAGAATCAAAATCGGACTTTAATGGGTGAGATTCTGGGTGTATTTCGACCCGCTGAATCCAAAAATCCGACCTCTTATGACCAAAAATATGCTTGGAAAAAAGTTATTTCGCATGGTACGAAAAAGAGATGATCGAAAATATCTGTCTCCAGAATCGAAATCGAACTTTGAAGGGTGGGTTTATAGGTGTATTTTGACCCGCTGAATCCAAAAATCCAACCTTTGTTACACGAAAATACACCTGGAATGAAGTTATTTCGCATGGTACGAAAAAGAGATGATCGAAAATATCTGTCTCCAGAATCGGAATCGAACTTTGATGGGTGGGTTTATAGGTGTATTTTGACCCGCTGAATCCAAAAATCAAACCTTTGTTAAACGGAAATACACCTGGAAAGAAGTTATTTCGCATGGTACGAACAAGAGATGATCGAAAATATTTTTTTTCAGAATCGAGATCGGACTTTAATGGGTGAGTCTCTAGGGGTATTTCGACCCGCTGAATCCTAAAATCCGACCTCGTATGACCAGAAATATGCTTGGAAAAAAATTATTTCGCATGGTACGAATAAGAGATGATCGAAAATATTTTCTTTCAGAATCAAGATCGGACTTTGATGGGTGAGTTTATAGGTGTATTTTGACCCGCTGAATCCAAAAATCCAACCTTTGTTACACGAAAATACACCTGGAATGAAGTTATTTCGCATGGAACGAAAAAGAGATGATCGAAAATATTTTTTTTCAGAATCAAAATCGGACTTTAATGAGTGAGATTCTGGGTGTATTTCGACCCGCTGAATCCAAAAATCCGACCTCTTATGACCAAAAATATGCTTGGAAAAAAGTTATTTCGCATGGTACGAAAAAGAGATGATCGAAAATATCTGTCTCCAGAATCGAAATCGAACTTTGAAGGGTGGGTTTATAGGTGTATTTTGACCCGCTGAATCCAAAAATCCAACCTTTGTTACACGAAAATACACCTGGAATGAAGTTATTTCGCATGGTACGAAAAAGAGATGATCGAAAATATCTGTCTCCAGAATCGGAATCGAACTTTGATGGGTGGGTTTATAGGTGTATTTCGACCCGCTGAATCCAAAAATCAAACCTTTGTTAAACGGAAATACACCTGGAAAGAAGTTATTTCGCATGGTACGAACAAGAGATGATCGAAAATATTTTTTTTCAGAATCGAGATCGGACTTTAATGGGTGAGTCTCTAGGGGTATTTCGACCCGCTGAATCCTAAAATCCGACCTCGTATGACCAGAAATATGCTTGGAAAAAAATTATTTCGCATGGTACGAATAAGAGATGATCGAAAATATTTTCTTTCAGAATCAAGATCGGACTTTGATGGGTGAGTTTATAGGTGTATTTTGACCCGCTGAATCCAAAAATCCAACCTTTGTTACACGAAAATACACCTGGAATGAAGTTATTTCGCATGGAACGAAAAAGAGATGATCGAAAATATTTCTTTTCAGAATCAAAATCGGACTTTAATGGGTGAGATTCTGGGTGTATTTCGACCCGCTGAATCCAAAAATCCGACCTCTTATGACCAAAAATATGCTTGGAAAAAAGTTATTTCGCATGGTACGAAAAAGAGATGATCGAAAATATCTGTCTCCAGAATCGAAATCGAACTTTGAAGGGTGGGTTTATAGGTGTATTTTGACCCGCTGAATCCAAAAATCCAACCTTTGTTACACGAAAATACACCTGGAATGAAGTTATTTCGCATGGTACGAAAAAGAGATGATCGAAAATATCTGTCTCCAGAATCGGAATCGAACTTTGATGGGTGGGTTTATAGGTGTATTTTGACCCGCTGAATCCAAAAATCAAACCTTTGTTAAACGGAAATACACCTGGAAAGAAGTTATTTCGCATGGTACGAACAAGAGATGATCGAAAATATTTTTTTTCAGAATCGAGATCGGACTTTAATGGGTGAGTCTCTAGGGGTATTTCGACCCGCTGAATCCTAAAATCCGACCTCGTATGACCAGAAATATGCTTGGAAAAAAATTATTTCGCATGGTACGAATAAGAGATGATCGAAAATATTTTCTTTCAGAATCAAGATCGGACTTTGATGGGTGAGTTTATAGGTGTATTTTGACCCGCTGAATCCAAAAATCCAACCTTTGTTACACGAAAATACACCTGGAATGAAGTTATTTCGCATGGAACGAAAAAGAGATGATCGAAAATATTTTTTTTCAGAATCAAAATCGGACTTTAATGAGTGAGATTCTGGGTGTATTTCGACCCGCTGAATCCAAAAATCCGACCTCTTATGACCAAAAATATGCTTGGAAAAAAGTTATTTCGCATGGTACGAAAAAGAGATGATCGAAAATATCTGTCTCCAGAATCGAAATCGAACTTTGAAGGGTGGGTTTATAGGTGTATTTTGACCCGCTGAATCCAAAAATCCAACCTTTGTTACACGAAAATACACCTGGAATGAAGTTATTTCGCATGGTACGAAAAAGAGATGATCGAAAATATCTGTCTCCAGAATCGGAATCGAACTTTGATGGGTGGGTTTATAGGTGTATTTCGACCCGCTGAATCCAAAAATCAAACCTTTGTTAAACGGAAATACACCTGGAAAGAAGTTATTTCGCATGGTACGAACAAGAGATGATCGAAAATATTTTTTTTCAGAATCGAGATCGGACTTTAATGGGTGAGTCTCTAGGGGTATTTCGACCCGCTGAATCCTAAAATCCGACCTCGTATGACCAGAAATATGCTTGGAAAAAAATTATTTCGCATGGTACGAATAAGAGATGATCGAAAATATTTTCTTTCAGAATCAAGATCGGACTTTGATGGGTGAGTTTATAGGTGTATTTTGACCCGCTGAATCCAAAAATCCAACCTTTGTTACACGAAAATACACCTGGAATGAAGTTATTTCGCATGGAACGAAAAAGAGATGATCGAAAATATTTTTTTTCAGAATCAAAATCGGACTTTAATGGGTGAGATTCTGGGTGTATTTCGACCCGCTGAACCCAAAAATCCGACCTCTTATGACCAAAAATATGCTTGGAAAAAAGTTATTTCGCATGGTACGAAAAAGAGATGATCGAAAATATCTGTCTCCAGAATCGAAATCGAACTTTGAAGGGTGGGTTTATAGGTGTATTTTGACCCGCTGAATCCAAAAATCCAACCTTTGTTACACGAAAATACACCTGGAATGAAGTTATTTCGCATGGTACGAAAAAGAGATGATCGAAAATATCTGTCTCCAGAATCGGAATCGAACTTTGATGGGTGGGTTTATAGGTGTATTTTGACCCGCTGAATCCAAAAATCAAACCTTTGTTAAACGGAAATACACCTGGAAAGGAGTTATTTCGCATGGTACGAACAAGAGATGATCGAAAATATTTTTTTTCAGAATCGAGATCGGACTTTAATGGGTGAGTCTCTAGGGGTATTTCGACCCGCTGAATCCTAAAATCCGACCTCGTATGACCAGAAATATGCTTGGAAAAAAATTATTTCGCATGGTACGAAAAAGAGATGATCGAAAATATCTGTCTCCAGAATCGAAATCGAACTTTGAAGGGTGGGTTTATAGGTGTATTTTGACCCGCTGAATCCAAAAATCCAACCTTTGTTACACAAAAATACACCTGGAAAGAAGTTATTTCGCATGGTACGAAAAAGAGATGATCGAAAATATCTGTCTCCAGAATCGGAATCGAACTTTGATGGGTGGGTTTATAGGTGTATTTTGACCCGCTGAATCCAAAAATCCAACCTTTTTTGAGCGAAAATACACCTGGAAAGAAGTTATTTCGCATGGTACGAACAAGAGATGATCGAAAATATTTTTTTTCAGAATCGAGATCGGACTTTAATGGGTGAGTCTCTAGGGGTATTTCGACCCGCTGAATCCTAAAATCCGACCTCGTATGACCAGAAATATGCTTGGAAAAAAATTATTTCGCATGGTACGAATAAGAGATGATCGAAAATATTTTCTATCAGAATCAAGATCGGACTTTGATGGCTGAGTTTATAGGTGTATTTTGACCCGCTGAATCCAAAAATCCAACCTTTGTTACACGAAAATACACCTGGAATGAAGTTATTTCGCATGGAACGAAAAAGAGATGATCGAAAATATTTTTTTTCAGAATCAAAATCGTATTTTAATGGGTGAGATTCTGGGTGTATTTCGACCCCCTGAATCCGAAAATCCAACCTCTGATGACCAAAAATATGCTTGGAAAAAAGTTATTTCGCATGGTACGAAAAAGAGATGATCGAAAATATCTGTCTCCAGAATCGGAATCGAACTTTGATGGGTGGGTTTATAGGTGTATTTTGACCCGCTGAATCCAAAAATCCAACCTTTGTTGAGCGAAAATACACCTGGAAAGAAGTTATTTCGCATGGTACGAACAAGAGATGATCGAAAATATTTTTTTTCAGAATCGAGATCGGACTTTAATGGGTGAGTCTCTAGGGGTATTTCGACCCGCTGAATCCTAAAATCCGACCTCGTATGACCAGAAATATGCTTGGAAAAAAATTATTTCGCATGGTACGAAAAAGAGATGATCGAAAATATTTTCTTTCAGAATCAAGATCGGACTTTGATGGGTGAGTTTATAGGTGTATTTTGACCCGCTGAATCCAAAAATCCAACCTTTGTTACACGAAAATACACCTGGAATGAAGTTATTTCGCATGGAACGAAAAAGAGATGATCGAAAATATTTTTTTTCAGAATCAAAATCGGACTTTAATGGGTGAGATTCTGGGTGTATTTCGACCCGCTGAATCCGAAAATCCAAACTTTGTTGAGCAAAAATATGCTTGGAAAAAAGTTATTTCGCATGGTACGAAAAAGAGATGATCGAAAATATCTGTCTCCAGAATCAGAATCGAACTTTGATGGGTGGGTTTATAAGTGTATTTTGACCCGCTGAATCCAAAAATCCAACCTTTTTTGAGCGAAAATACACCTGGAAAGAAGTTATTTCGCATGGTACGAACAAGAGATGATCGAAAATATTTTTTTTCAGAATCGAGATCGGACTTTAATGGGTGAGTCTCTAGGGGTATTTCGACCCGCTGAATCCTAAAATCCGACCTCGTATGACCAGAAATATGCTTGGAAAAAAATTATTTCGCATGGTACGAAAAAGAGATGATCGAAAATATTTTCTTTCAGAATCAAGATCGGACTTTGATGGGTGAGTTTATAGGTGTATTTTGACCCGCTGAATCCAAAAATCCAACCTTTGTTACACGAAAATACACCTGGAATGAAGTTATTTCGCATGGAACGAAAAAGAGATGATCGAAAATATTTTCTTTCAGAATCAAGATCGGACTTTGATGGGTGAGTTTCTAGGTGTATTTCGACCCGCTGAATCCAAAAATCTGACCTCTTATGACCAAAAATATGCTTGGAAAAAAGTTATTTCGCATGGTACGAAAAAGAGATGATCGAAAATATCTGTCTCCAGAATCGAAATCGAACTTTGAAGGGTGGGTTTATAGGTGTATTTTGACCCGCTGAATCCAAAAATCCAACCTTTGTTACACGAAAATACACCTGGAATGAAGTTATTTCGCATGGTACGAAAAAGAGATGATCGAAAATATCTGTCTCCAGAATCGGAATCGAACTTTGATGGGTGGGTTTATAGGTGTATTTTGACTCGCTGAATCCAAAAATCAAACCTTTGTTAAACGGAAATACACCTGGAAAGAAGTTATTTCGCATGGTACGAACAAGAGATGATCGAAAATATTTTTTTTCAGAATCGAGATCGGACTTTAATGGGTGAGTCTCTAGGGGTATTTCGACCCGCTGAATCCTAAAATCCGACCTCGTATGACCAGAAATATGCTTGGAAAAAAATTATTTCGCATGGTACGAAAAAGAGATGATCGAAAATATCTGTCTCCAGAATCGAAATCGAACTTTGAAGGGTGGGTTTATAGGTGTATTTTGACCCGCTGAATCCAAAAATCCAACCTTTGTTACACAAAAATACACCTGGAAAGAAGTTATTTCGCATGGTACGAAAAAGAGATGATCGAAAATATTTTTTTTCAGAATCAAGATCGGACTTTGATGGGTGAGTTTCTAGGTGTATTTCGACCCGCTGAATCCGAAAATCCAAACTTTGTTGAGCAAAAATATGCTTGGAAAAAAGTTATTTCGCATGGTACGAAAAAGAGATGATCGAAAATATCTGTCTCCAGAATCGGAATCGAACTTTGATGGGTGGGTTTATAGGTGTATTTTGACCCGCTGAATCCAAAAATCCAACCTTTTTTGAGCGAAAATACACCTGGAAAGAAGTTATTTCGCATGGTACGAACAAGAGATGATCGAAAATATTTTTTTTCAGAATCGAGATCGGACTTTAATGGGTGAGTCTCTAGGGGTATTTCGACCCGCTGAATCCTAAAATCCGACCTCGTATGACCAGAAATATGCTTGGAAAAAAATTATTTCGCATGGTACGAATAAGAGATGATCGAAAATATTTTCTTTCAGAATCAAGATCGGACTTTGATGGGTGAGTTTATAGGTGTATTTTGACCCGCTGAATCCAAAAATCCAACCTTTGTTACACGAAAATACACCTGGAATGAAGTTATTTCGCATGGAACGAAAAAGAGATGATCGAAAATATTTTTTTTCAGAATCAAAATCGGACTTTAATGGGTGAGATTCTGGGTGTATTTCGACCCCCTGAATCCGAAAATCCAACCTCTGATGACCAAAAATATGCTTGGAAAAAAGTTATTTCGCATGGTACGAAAAAGAGATGATCGAAAATATTTTTTTTCAGAATCAAGATCGGACTATGATGGGTGAGTTTCTAGGTGTATTTCGACCCGCTGAATCCGAAAATCCAAACTTTGATGAGCAAAAATATGCTTGGAAAAAAGTTATTTCGCATGGTACGAAAAAGAGATGATCGAAAATATCTGTCTCCAGAATCGGAATCGAACTTTGATGGGTGGGTTTATAGGTGTATTTTGACCCGCTGAATCCAAAAATCCAACCTTTTTTGAGCGAAAATACACCTGGAAAGAAGTTATTTCGCATGGTACGAACAAGAGATGATCGAAAATATTTTTTTTCAGAATCGAGATCGGACTTTAATGGGTGAGTCTCTAGGGGTATTTCGACCCGCTGAATCCTAAAATCCGACCTCGTATGACCAGAAATATGCTTGGAAAAAAATTATTTCGCATGGTACGAATAAGAGATGATCGAAAATATTTTCTTTCAGAATCAAGATCGGACTTTGATGGGTGAGTTTATAGGTGTATTTTGACCCGCTGAATCCAAAAATCCAACCTTTGTTACACGAAAATACACCTGGAATGAAGTTATTTCGCATGGATCGAAAAAGAGATGATCGAAAATATTTTTTTTCAGAATCAAAATCGGACTTTAATGGGTGAGATTCTGGGTGTATTTCGACCCCCTGAATCCGAAAATCCAACCTCTGATGACCAAAAATATGCTTGGAAAAAAGTTATTTCGCATGGTACGAAAAAGAGATGATCGAAAATATTTTTTTTCAGAATCAAGATCGGACTATGATGGGTGAGTTTCTAGGTGTATTTCGACCCGCTGAATCCGAAAATCCAAACTTTGATGAGCAAAAATATGCTTGGAAAAAAGTTATTTCGCATGGTACGAAAAAGAGATGATCGAAAATATCTGTCTCCAGAATCGGAATCGAACTTTGATGGGTGGGTTTATAGGTGTATTTTGACCCGCTGAATCCAAAAATCAAACCTTTGTCAAACGAAAATACACCTGGAAAGAAGTTATTCCGCACGGTACGAAAAAGAGATGATCGAAAATATTTTTTTTCAGAATCGAGATCGGACTTTAATGGGTGAGTTTCTAGTGGTATTTCGACCCGCTAAATCCAAAAATCCGACCTCTTATGACCAAAAATATGCTTGGAAAAAAGTTATTTCGCATGGTACGAAAAAGAGATGACCGAAAATATTTTTTTTCAGAATCAAAATCGGACTTTGATGGGTGAGTTTCTAGGTGTATTTCGACCCGCTAAATCCAAAAATCCAACCTCTGATGACCAAAAATATGCTTGGAAAAAAGTTATTTCGCATGGTACGAAAAAGAGATGTTCGAAAATATTTTTTTTCAGAATCAAAATCGGACTTTAATGAGTGAGTTTCTAGGTGTATTTCGACCCCCAGAATCCGAAAATCCAACCTCTGATGACCAAAAATATGCTTGGAAAAAAGTTATTCCGCATGGTACGAAAAAGAGATGATCGGAAATATTTTTTTTCAGAATCAAGATCGGACTTTGATGGGTGAGTTTCTAGGTGTATTTTGACCCGCTGAATCCGAAAATCCAAACTTTGATGAGCAAAAATATGCTTGGAAAAAAGTTATTTCGCATGGTACGAAAAAGAGATGATCGAAAATATTTTTTTTCAGAATCAAAATCGGACTTTAATGGGTGAGTTTCTAGGTGTATTTCGACCCCCTGAATCCTAAAATCCAACCTCTGATGACCGAAAATATGCTTGGAAAAAAGTTATTTCGCATGGTACGAAAAAGAGATGATCGAAAATATTTTTTTTCAGAATCAAGATCGGACTTTGATGGGTGAGTTTCTAGGTGTATTTCGACCCCCTGAATCCGAAAATCCAACCTCTGATGACCAAAAATATGCTTGGAAAAAAGTTATTTCGCATGGTACGAAAAAGAGATGATCGAAAATATCTGTCTCCAGAATCGGAATCGAACTTTGATGGGTGGGTTTATAGGTGTATTTTGACCCGCTGAATCCAAAAATCCAACCTTTGTTGAGCGAAAATACACCTGGAAAGAAGTTATTTCGCATGGTACGAACAAGAGATGATCGAAAATATTTTTTTTCAGAATCGAGATCGGACTTTAATGGGTGAGTCTCTAGGGGTATTTCGACCCGCTGAATCCTAAAATCCGACCTCGTATGACCAGAAATATGCTTGGAAAAAAATTATTTCGCATGGTACGAAAAAGAGATGATCGAAAATATTTTCTTTCAGAATCAAGATCGGACTTTGATGGGTGAGTTTATAGGTGTATTTTGACCCGCTGAATCCAAAAATCCAACCTTTGTTACACGAAAATACACCTGGAATGAAGTTATTTCGCATGGAACGAAAAAGAGATGATCGAAAATATTTTTTTTCAGAATCAAAATCGGACTTTAATGGGTGAGATTCTGGGTGTATTTCGACCCCCTGAATCCGAAAATCCAACCTCTGATGACCAAAAATATGCTTGGAAAAAAGTTATTTCGCATGGTACGAAAAAGAGATGATCGAAAATATTTTTTTTCAGAATCAAGATCGGACTTTGATGGGTGAGTTTCTAGGTGTATTTCGACCCGCTGAATCCGAAAATCCAAACTCTGATGAGCAAAAATATGCTTGGAAAAAAGTTATTTCGCATGGTACGAAAAAGAGATGATCGAAAATATCTGTCTCCAGAATCGGAATCGAACTTTGATGGGTGGGTTTATAGGTGTATTTTGACCCGCTGAATCCAAAAATCCGACCGCTTATGACCAAAAATATGCCTGGAAAGAAGTTATTCCGCACGGTACGAAAAAGAGATGATCGAAAATATTTTTTTTCAGAATCGAGATCGGACTTTAATGGGTGAGTTTCTAGGGGTATTTCGACCCGCTAAATCCAAAAATCCGACCGCTTATGACCAAAAATATGCTTGGAAAAAAGTTATTTCGCATGGTACGAAAAAGAGATGTTCGAAAATATTTTTTTTCAGAATCAAAATCGGACTTTAATGAGTGAGTTTCTAGGTGTATTTCGACCCCCAGAATCCGAAAATCCAACCTGTGATGACCAAAAATATGCTTGGAAAAAAGATATTCCGCATGGTACGAAAAAGAGATGATCGGAAATATTTTTTTTCAGAATCAAGATCGGACTTTGATGGGTGAGTTTCTAGGTGTATTTTGACCCGCTGAATCCGAAAATCCAAACTTTGATGAGCAAAAATATGCTTGGAAAAAAGTTATTTCGCATGGTACGAAAAAGAGATGATCGAAAATATTTTTTTTCAGAATCAAAATCGGACTTTAATGGGTGAGTTTCTAGGTGTATTTCGACCCCCTGAATCCGAAAATCCAACCTCTGATGACCGAAAATATGCTTGGAAAAAAGTTATTTCGCATGGTACGAAAAAGAGATGATCGAAAATATTTTTTTTCAGAATCAAGATCGGACTTTGATGGGTGAGTTTCTAGGTGTATTTCGACCCCCTGAATCCGAAAATCCAACCTCTGATGACCAAAAATATGCTTGGAAAAAAGTTATCTCGCATGGTACGAAAAAGAGATGATCGAAAATATCTGTCTCCAGAATCGGAATCGAACTTTGATGGGTGGGTTTATAGGTGTATTTTGACCCGCTGAATCCAAAAATCCAACCTTTGTTGAGCGAAAATACACCTGGAAAGAAGTTATTTCGCATGGTACGAACAAGAGATGATCGAAAATATTTTTTTTCAGAATCGAGATCGGACTTTAATGGGTGAGTCTCTAGGGGTATTTCGACCCGCTGAATCCTAAAATCCGACCTCGTATGACCAGAAATATGCTTGGAAAAAAATTATTTCGCATGGTACGAAAAAAGATGATCGAAAATATCTGTCTCCAGAATCGAAATCGAACTTTGAAGGGTGGGTTTATAGGTGTATTTTGACCCGCTGAATCCAAAAATCCAACCTTTGTTACACAAAAATACACCTGGAAAGAAGTTATTTCGCATGGTACGAAAAAGAGATGATCGAAAATATTTTTTTTCAGAATCAAGATCGGACTTTGATGGGTGAGTTTCTAGGTGTATTTCGACCCGCTGAATCCGAAAATCCAAACTTTGTTGAGCAAAAATATGCTTGGAAAAAAGTTATTTCGCATGGTACGAAAAAGAGATGATCGAAAATATCTGTCTCCAGAATCGGAATCGAACTTTGATGGGTGGGTTTATAGGTGTATTTTGACCCGCTGAATCCAAAAATCCAACCTTTTTTGAGCGAAAATACACCTGGAAAGAAGTTATTTCGCATGGTACGAACAAGAGATGATCGAAAATATTTTTTTTCAGAATCGAGATCGGACTTTAATGGGTGAGTCTCTAGGGGTATTTCGACCCGCTGAATCCTAAAATCCGACCTCGTATGACCAGAAATATGCTTGGAAAAAAATTATTTCGCATGGTACGAATAAGAGATGATCGAAAATATTTTCTTTCAGAATCAAGATCGGACTTTGATGGGTGAGTTTATAGGTGTATTTTGACCCGCTGAATCCAAAAATCCAACCTTTGTTACACGAAAATACACCTGGAATGAAGTTATTTCGCATGGAACGAAAAAGAGATGATCGAAAATATTTCTTTTCAGAATCAAAATCGGACTTTAATGGGTGAGATTCTGGGTGTATTTCGACCCGCTGAATCCAAAAATCCGACCTCTTATGACCAAAAATATGCTTGGAAAAAAGTTATTTCGCATGGTACGAAAAAGAGATGATCGAAAATATCTGTCTCCAGAATCGAAATCGAACTTTGAAGGGTGGGTTTATAGGTGTATTTTGACCCGCTGAATCCAAAAATCCAACCTTTGTTACACGAAAATACACCTGGAATGAAGTTATTTCGCATGGTACGAAAAAGAGATGATCGAAAATATCTGTCTCCAGAATCGGAATCGAACTTTGATGGGTGGGTTTATAGGTGTATTTTGACCCGCTGAATCCAAAAATCAAACCTTTGTTAAACGGAAATACACCTGGAAAGAAGTTATTTCGCATGGTACGAACAAGAGATGATCGAAAATATTTTTTTTCAGAATCGAGATCGGACTTTAATGGGTGAGTCTCTAGGGGTATTTCGACCCGCTGAATCCTAAAATCCGACCTCGTATGACCAGAAATATGCTTGGAAAAAAATTATTTCGCATGGTACGAAAAAGAGATGATCGAAAATATTTTCTTTCAGAATCAAGATCGGACTTTGATGGGTGAGTTTATGGGTGTATTTTGACCCGCTGAATCCAAAAATCCAACCTTTGTTACACGAAAATACACCTGGAATGAAGTTATTTCGCATGGAACGAAAAAGAGATGATCGAAAATATTTTCTTTCAGAATCAAGATCGGACTTTGATGGGTGAGTTTCTAGGTGTATTTCGACCCGCTGAATCCAAAAATCTGACCTCTTATGACCAAAAATATGCTTGGAAAAAAGTTATTTCGCATGGTACGAAAAAGAGATGATCGAAAATATCTGTCTCCAGAATCGAAATCGAACTTTGAAGGGTGGGTTTATAGGTGTATTTTGACCCGCTGAATCCAAAAATCCAACCTTTGTTACACGAAAATACACCTGGAATGAAGTTATTTCGCATGGTACGAAAAAGAGATGATCGAAAATATCTGTCTCCAGAATCGGAATCGAACTTTGATGGGTGGGTTTATAGGTGTATTTTGACCCGCTGAATCCAAAAATCAAACCTTTGTTAAACGGAAATACACCTGGAAAGAAGTTATTTCGCATGGTACGAACAAGAGATGATCGAAAATATTTTTTTTCAGAATCGAGATCGGACTTTAATGGGTGAGTCTCTAGGGGTATTTCGACCCGCTGAATCCTAAAATCCGACCTCGTATGACCAGAAATATGCTTGGAAAAAAATTATTTCGCATGGTACGAAAAAGAGATGATCGAAAATATCTGTCTCCAGAATCGAAATCGAACTTTGAAGGGTGGGTTTATAGGTGTATTTTGACCCGCTGAATCCAAAAATCCAACCTTTGTTACACAAAAATACACCTGGAAAGAAGTTATTTCGCATGGTACGAAAAAGAGATGATCGAAAATATTTTTTTTCAGAATCAAGATCGGACTTTGATGGGTGAGTTTCTAGGTGTATTTCGACCCGCTGAATCCGAAAATCCAAACTTTGTTGAGCAAAAATATGCTTGGAAAAAAGTTATTTCGCATGGTACGAAAAAGAGATGATCGAAAATATCTGTCTCCAGAATCGGAATCGAACTTTGATGGGTGGGTTTATAGGTGTATTTTGACCCGCTGAATCCAAAAATCCAACCTTTTTTGAGCGAAAATACACCTGGAAAGAAGTTATTTCGCATGGTACGAACAAGAGATGATCGAAAATATTTTTTTTCAGAATCGAGATCGGACTTTAATGGGTGAGTCTCTAGGGGTATTTCGACCCGCTGAATCCTAAAATCCGACCTCGTATGACCAGAAATATGCTTGGAAAAAAATTATTTCGCATGGTACGAATAAGAGATGATCGAAAATATTTTCTTTCAGAATCAAGATCGGACTTTGATGGGTGAGTTTATAGGTGTATTTTGACCCGCTGAATCCAAAAATCCAACCTTTGTTACACGAAAATACACCTGGAATGAAGTTATTTCGCATGGAACGAAAAAGAGATGATCGAAAATATTTTTTTTCAGAATCAAAATCGGACTTTAATGGGTGAGATTCTGGGTGTATTTCGACCCCCTGAATCCGAAAATCCAACCTCTGATGACCAAAAATATGCTTGGAAAAAAGTTATTTCGCATGGTACGAAAAAGAGATGATCGAAAATATTTTTTTTCAGAATCAAGATCGGACTATGATGGGTGAGTTTCTAGGTGTATTTCGACCCGCTGAATCCGAAAATCCAAACTTTGATGAGCAAAAATATGCTTGGAAAAAAGTTATTTCGCATGGTACGAAAAAGAGATGATCGAAAATATCTGTCTCCAGAATCGGAATCGAACTTTGATGGGTGGGTTTATAGGTGTATTTTGACCCGCTGAATCCAAAAATCCAACCTTTTTTGAGCGAAAATACACCTGGAAAGAAGTTATTTCGCATGGTACGAACAAGAGATGATCGAAAATATTTTTTTTCAGAATCGAGATCGGACTTTAATGGGTGAGTCTCTAGGGGTATTTCGACCCGCTGAATCCTAAAATCCGACCTCGTATGACCAGAAATATGCTTGGAAAAAAATTATTTCGCATGGTACGAATAAGAGATGATCGAAAATATTTTCTTTCAGAATCAAGATCGGACTTTGATGGGTGAGTTTATAGGTGTATTTTGACCCGCTGAATCCAAAAATCCAACCTTTGTTACACGAAAATACACCTGGAATGAAGTTATTTCGCATGGATCGAAAAAGAGATGATCGAAAATATTTTTTTTCAGAATCAAAATCGGACTTTAATGGGTGAGATTCTGGGTGTATTTCGACCCCCTGAATCCGAAAATCCAACCTCTGATGACCAAAAATATGCTTGGAAAAAAGTTATTTCGCAGGGTACGAAAAAGAGATGATCGAAAATATTTTTTTTCAGAATCAAGATCGGACTATGATGGGTGAGTTTCTAGGTGTATTTCGACCCGCTGAATCCGAAAATCCAAACTTTGATGAGCAAAAATATGCTTGGAAAAAAGTTATTTCGCATGGTACGAAAAAGAGATGATCGAAAATATCTGTCTCCAGAATCGGAATCGAACTTTGATGGGTGGGTTTATAGGTGTATTTTGACCCGCTGAATCCAAAAATCAAACCTTTGTCAAACGAAAATACACCTGGAAAGAAGTTATTCCGCACGGTACGAAAAAGAGATGATCGAAAATATTTTTTTTCAGAATCGAGATCGGACTTTAATGGGTGAGTTTCTAGTGGTATTTCGACCCGCTAAATCCAAAAATCCGACCTCTTATGACCAAAAATATGCTTGGAAAAAAGTTATTTCGCATGGTACGAAAAAGAGATGACCGAAAATATTTTTTTTCAGAATCAAAATCGGACTTTGATGGGTGAGTTTCTAGGTGTATTTCGACCCGCTGAATCCAGAAATCCAACCTCTGATGACCAAAAATATGCTTGGAAAAAAGTTATTTCGCATGGTACGAAAAAGAGATGTTCGAAAATATTTTTTTTCAGAATCAAAATCGGACTTTAATGAGTGAGTTTCTAGGTGTATTTCGACCCCCAGAATCCGAAAATCCAACCTCTGATGACCAAAAATATGCTTGGAAAAAAGTTATTCCGCATGGTACGAAAAAGAGATGATCGGAAATATTTTTTTTCAGAATCAAGATCGGACTTTGATGGGTGAGTTTCTAGGTGTATTTTGACCCGCTGAATCCGAAAATCCAAACTTTGATGAGCAAAAATATGCTTGGAAAAAAGTTATTTCGCATGGTACGAAAAAGAGATGATCGAAAATATTTTTTTTCAGAATCAAAATCGGACTTTAATGGGTGAGTTTCTAGGTGTATTTCGACCCCCTGAATCCTAAAATCCAACCTCTGATGACCGAAAATATGCTTGGAAAAAAGTTATTTCGCATGGTACGAAAAAGAGATGATCGAAAATATTTTTTTTCAGAATCAAGATCGGACTTTGATGGGTGAGTTTCTAGGTGTATTTCGACCCCCTGAATCCGAAAATCCAACCTCTGATGACCAAAAATATGCTTGGAAAAAAGTTATTTCGCATGGTACGAAAAAGAGATGATCGAAAATATCTGTCTCCAGAATCGGAATCGAACTTTGATGGGTGGGTTTATAGGTGTATTTTGACCCGCTGAATCCAAAAATCCAACCTTTGTTGAGCGAAAATACACCTGGAAAGAAGTTATTTCGCATGGTACGAACAAGAGATGATCGAAAATATTTTTTTTCAGAATCGAGATCGGACTTTAATGGGTGAGTCTCTAGGGGTATTTCGACCCGCTGAATCCTAAAATCCGACCTCGTATGACCAGAAATATGCTTGGAAAAAAATTATTTCGCATGGTACGAAAAAGAGATGATCGAAAATATTTTCTTTCAGAATCAAGATCGGACTTTGATGGGTGAGTTTATAGGTGTATTTTGACCCGCTGAATCCAAAAATCCAACCTTTGTTACACGAAAATACACCTGGAATGAAGTTATTTCGCATGGAACGAAAAAGAGATGATCGAAAATATTTTTTTTCAGAATCAAAATCGGACTTTAATGGGTGAGATTCTGGGTGTATTTCGACCCCCTGAATCCGAAAATCCAACCTCTGATGACCAAAAATATGCTTGGAAAAAAGTTATTTCGCATGGTACGAAAAAGAGATGATCGAAAATATTTTTTTTCAGAATCAAGATCGGACTATGATGGGTGAGTTTCTAGGTGTATTTCGACCCGCTGAATCCGAAAATCCAAACTTTGATGAGCAAAAATATGCTTGGAAAAAAGTTATTTCGCATGGTACGAAAAAGAGATGATCGAAAATATCTGTCTCCAGAATCGGAATCGAACTTTGATGGGTGGGTTTATAGGTGTATTTTGACCCGCTGAATCCAAAAATCCAACCTTTTTTGAGCGAAAATACACCTGGAAAGAAGTTATTTCGCATGGTACGAACAAGAGATGATCGAAAATATTTTTTTTCAGAATCGAGATCGGACTTTAATGGGTGAGTCTCTAGGGGTATTTCGACCCGCTGAATCCTAAAATCCGACCTCGTATGACCAGAAATATGCTTGGAAAAAAATTATTTCGCATGGTACGAATAAGAGATGATCGAAAATATTTTCTTTCAGAATCAAGATCGGACTTTGATGGGTGAGTTTATAGGTGTATTTTGACCCGCTGAATCCAAAAATCCAACCTTTGTTACACGAAAATACACCTGGAATGAAGTTATTTCGCATGGATCGAAAAAGAGATGATCGAAAATATTTTTTTTCAGAATCAAAATCGGACTTTAATGGGTGAGATTCTGGGTGTATTTCGACCCCCTGAATCCGAAAATCCAACCTCTGATGACCAAAAATATGCTTGGAAAAAAGTTATTTCGCAGGGTACGAAAAAGAGATGATCGAAAATATTTTTTTTCAGAATCAAGATCGGACTATGATGGGTGAGTTTCTAGGTGTATTTCGACCCGCTGAATCCGAAAATCCAAACTTTGATGAGCAAAAATATGCTTGGAAAAAAGTTATTTCGCATGGTACGAAAAAGAGATGATCGAAAATATCTGTCTCCAGAATCGGAATCGAACTTCGATGGGTGGGTTTATAGGTGTATTTTGACCCGCTGAATCCAAAAATCAAACCTTTGTCAAACGAAAATACACCTGGAAAGAAGTTATTCCGCACGGTACGAAAAAGAGATGATCGAAAATATTTTTTTTCAGAATCGAGATCGGACTTTAATGGGTGAGTTTCTAGTGGTATTTCGACCCGCTAAATCCAAAAATCCGACCTCTTATGACCAAAAATATGCTTGGAAAAAAGTTATTTCGCATGGTACGAAAAAGAGATGACCGAAAATATTTTTTTTCAGAATCAAAATCGGACTTTGATGGGTGAGTTTCTAGGTGTATTTCGACCCGCTGAATCCAAAAATCCAACCTCTGATGACCAAAAATATGCTTGGAAAAAAGTTATTTCGCATGGTACGAAAAAGAGATGTTCGAAAATATTTTTTTTCAGAATCAAAATCGGACTTTAATGAGTGAGTTTCTAGGTGTATTTCGACCCCCAGAATCCGAAAATCCAACCTCTGATGACCAAAAATATGCTTGGAAAAAAGTTATTCCGCATGGTACGAAAAAGAGATGATCGGAAATATTTTTTTTCAGAATCAAGATCGGACTTTGATGGGTGAGTTTCTAGGTGTATTTTGACCCGCTGAATCCGAAAATCCAAACTTTGATGAGCAAAAATATGCTTGGAAAAAAGTTATTTCGCATGGTACGAAAAAGAGATGATCGAAAATATTTTTTTTCAGAATCAAAATCGGACTTTAATGGGTGAGTTTCTAGGTGTATTTCGACCCCCTGAATCCTAAAATCCACCTCTGATGACCGAAAAATATGCTTGGAAAAAAGTTATTTCGCATGGTACGAAAAAGAGATGATCGAAAATATTTTTTTTCAGAATCAAGATCGGACTTTGATGGGTGAGTTTCTAGGTGTATTTCGACCCCCTGAATCCGAAAATCCAACCTCTGATGACCAAAAATATGCTTGGAAAAAAGTTATTTCGCATGGTACGAAAAAGAGATGATCGAAAATATCTGTCTCCAGAATCGGAATCGAACTTTGATGGGTGGGTTTATAGGTGTATTTTGACCCGGCTGAATCCAAAAATCCAACCTTTGTTGAGCGAAAATACACCTGGAAAGAAGTTATTTCGCATGGTACGAACAAGAGATGATCGAAAATATTTTTTTTCAGAATCGAGATCGGACTTTAATGGGTGAGTCTCTAGGGGTATTTCGACCCGCTGAATCCTAAAATCCGACCTCGTATGACCAGAAATATGCTTGGAAAAAAATTATTTCGCATGGTACGAAAAAGAGATGATCGAAAATATTTTCTTTCAGAATCAAGATCGGACTTTGATGGGTGAGTTTATAGGTGTATTTTGACCCGCTGAATCCAAAAAACAACCTTTGTTACACGAAAATACACCTGGAATGAAGTTATTTCGCATGGAACGAAAAAGAGATGATCGAAAATATTTTTTTTCAGAATCAAAATCGGACTTTAATGGGTGAGATTCTGGGTGTATTTCGACCCGCTGAATCCGAAAATCCAAACTTTGTTGAGCAAAAATATGCTTGGAAAAAAGTTATTTCGCATGGTACGAAAAAGAGATGATCGAAAATATCTGTCTCCAGAATCAGAATCGAACTTTGATGGGTGGGTTTATAGGTGTATTTTGACCCGCTGAATCCAAAAATCCAACCTTTTTTGAGCGAAAATACACCTGGAAAGAAGTTATTTCGCATGGTACGAACAAGAGATGATCGAAAATATTTATTTTCAGAATCGAGATCGGACTTTAATGGGTGAGTCTCTAGGGGTATTTCGACCCGCTGAATCCTAAAATCCGACCTCGTATGACCAGAAATATGCTTGGAAAAAAATTATTTCGCATGGTACGAATAAGAGATGATCGAAAATATTTTCTTTCAGAATCAAGATCGGACTTTGATGGGTGAGTTTATAGGTGTATTTTGACCCGCTGAATCCAAAAATCCAACCTTTGTTACACGAAAATACACCTGGAATGAAGTTATTTCGCATGGAACGAAAAAGAGATGATCGAAAATATTTCTTTTCAGAATCAAAATCGGACTTTAATGGGTGAGATTCTGGGTGTATTTCGACCCGCTGAATCCAAAAATCCGACCTCTTATGACCAAAAATATGCTTGGAAAAAAGTTATTTCGCATGGTACGAAAAAGAGATGATCGAAAATATCTGTCTCCAGAATCGAAATCGAACTTTGAAGGGTGGGTTTATAGGTGTATTTTGACCCGCTGAATCCAAAAATCCAACCTTTGTTACACGAAAATACACCTGGAATGAAGTTATTTCGCATGGTACGAAAAAGAGATGATCGAAAATATCTGTCTCCAGAATCGGAATCGAACTTTGATGGGTGGGTTTATAGGTGTATTTTGACCCGCTGAATCCAAAAATCAAACCTTTGTTAAACGGAAATACACCTGGAAAGAAGTTATTTCGCATGGTACGAACAAGAGATGATCGAAAATATTTTTTTTCAGAATCGAGATCGGACTTTAATGGGTGAGTCTCTAGGGGTATTTCGACCCGCTGAATCCTAAAATCCGACCTCGTATGACCAGAAATATGCTTGGAAAAAAATTATTTCGCATGGTACGAAAAAGAGATGATCGAAAATATTTTCTTTCAGAATCAAGATCGGACTTTGATGGGTGAGTTTATAGGTGTATTTTGACCCGCTGAATCCAAAAATCCAACCTTTGTTACACGAAAATACACCTGGAATGAAGTTATTTCGCATGGAACGAAAAAGAGATGATCGAAAATATTTTCTTTCAGAATCAAGATCGGACTTTGATGGGTGAGTTTCTAGGTGTATTTCGACCCGCTGAATCCAAAAATCTGACCTCTTATGACCAAAAATATGCTTGGAAAAAAGTTATTTCGCATGGTACGAAAAAGAGATGATCGAAAATATCTGTCTCCAGAATCGAAATCGAACTTTGAAGGGTGGGTTTATAGGTGTATTTTGACCCGCTGAATCCAAAAATCCAACCTTTGTTACACGAAAATACACCTGGAATGAAGTTATTTCGCATGGTACGAAAAAGAGATGATCGAAAATATCTGTCTCCAGAATCGGAATCGAACTTTGATGGGTGGGTTTATAGGTGTATTTTGACCCGCTGAATCCAAAAATCAAACCTTTGTTAAACGGAAATACACCTGGAAAGAAGTTATTTCGCATGGTACGAACAAGAGATGATCGAAAATATTTTTTTTCAGAATCGAGATCGGACTTTAATGGGTGAGTCTCTAGGGGTATTTCGACCCGCTGAATCCTAAAATCCGACCTCGTATGACCAGAAATATGCTTGGAAAAAAATTATTTCGCATGGTACGAAAAAGAGATGATCGAAAATATCTGTCTCCAGAATCGAAATCGAACTTTGAAGGGTGGGTTTATAGGTGTATTTTGACCCGCTGAATCCAAAAATCCAACCTTTGTTACACAAAAATACACCTGGAAAGAAGTTATTTCGCATGGTACGAAAAAGAGATGATCGAAAATATTTTTTTTCAGAATCAAGATCGGACTTTGATGGGTGAGTTTCTAGGTGTATTTCGACCCGCTGAATCCGAAAATCCAAACTTTGTTGAGCAAAAATATGCTTGGAAAAAAGTTATTTCGCATGGTACGAAAAAGAGATGATCGAAAATATCTGTCTCCAGAATCGGAATCGAACTTTGATGGGTGGGTTTATAGGTGTATTTTGACCCGCTGAATCCAAAAATCCAACCTTTTTTGAGCGAAAATACACCTGGAAAGAAGTTATTTCGCATGGTACGAACAAGAGATGATCGAAAATATTTTTTTTCAGAATCGAGATCGGACTTCAATGGGTGAGTCTCTAGGGGTATTTCGACCCGCTGAATCCTAAAATCCGACCTCGTATGACCAGAAATATGCTTGGAAAAAAATTATTTCGCATGGTACGAATAAGAGATGATCGAAAATATTTTCTTTCAGAATCAAGATCGGACTTTGATGGGTGAGTTTATAGGTGTATTTTGACCCGCTGAATCCAAAAATCCAACCTTTGTTACACGAAAATACACCTGGAATGAAGTTATTTCGCATGGAACGAAAAAGAGATGATCGAAAATATTTCTTTTCAGAATCAAAATCGGACTTTAATGGGTGAGATTCTGGGTGTATTTCGACCCGCTGAATCCAAAAATCCGACCTCTTATGACCAAAAATATGCTTGGAAAAAAGTTATTTCGCATGGTACGAAAAAGAGATGATCGAAAATATCTGTCTCCAGAATCGAAATCGAACTTTGAAGGGTGGGTTTATAGGTGTATTTTGACCCGCTGAATCCAAAAATCCAACCTTTGTTACACGAAAATACACCTGGAATGAAGTTATTTCGCATGGTACGAAAAAGAGATGATCGAAAATATCTGTCTCCAGAATCGGAATCGAACTTTGATGGGTGGGTTTATAGGTGTATTTTGACCCGCTGAATCCAAAAATCAAACCTTTGTTAAACGGAAATACACCTGGAAAGAAGTTATTTCGCATGGTACGAACAAGAGATGATCGAAAATATTTTTTTTCAGAATCGAGATCGGACTTTAATGGGTGAGTCTCTAGGGGTATTTCGACCCGCTGAATCCTAAAATCCGACCTCGTATGACCAGAAATATGCTTGGAAAAAAATTATTTCGCATGGTACGAATAAGAGATGATCGAAAATATTTTCTTTCAGAATCAAGATCGGACTTTGATGGGTGAGTTTATAGGTGTATTTTGACCCGCTGAATCCAAAAATCCAACCTTTGTTACACGAAAATACACCTGGAATGAAGTTATTTCGCATGGAACGAAAAAGAGATGATCGAAAATATTTTTTTTCAGAATCAAAATCGGACTTTAATGGGTGAGATTCTGGGTGTATTTCGACCCGCTGAATCCAAAAATCCGACCTCTTATGACCAAAAATATGCTTGGAAAAAAGTTATTTCGCATGGTACGAAAAAGAGATGATCGAAAATATCTGTCTCCAGAATCGAAATCGAACTTTGAAGGGTGGGTTTATAGGTGTATTTTGACCCGCTGAATCCAAAAATCCAACCTTTGTTACACGAAAATACACCTGGAATGAAGTTATTTCGCATGGTACGAAAAAGAGATGATCGAAAATATCTGTCTCCAGAATCGGAATCGAACTTTGATGGGTGGGTTTATAGGTGTATTTTGACCCGCTGAATCCAAAAATCAAACCTTTGTTAAACGGAAATACACCTGGAAAGAAGTTATTTCGCATGGTACGAACAAGAGATGATCGAAAATATTTTTTTTCAGAATCGAGATCGGACTTTAATGGGTGAGTCTCTAGGGGTATTTCGACCCGCTGAATCCTAAAATCCGACCTCGTATGACCAGAAATATGCTTGGAAAAAAATTATTTCGCATGGTACGAATAAGAGATGATCGAAAATATTTTCTTTCTGAATCAAGATCGGACTTTGATGGGTGAGTTTATAGGTGTATTTTGACCCGCTGAATCCAAAAATCCAACCTTTGTTACACGAAAATACACCTGGAATGAAGTTATTTCGCATGGAACGAAAAAGAGATGATCGAAAATATTTTTTTTCAGAATCAAAATCGGACTTTAATGGGTGAGATTCTGGGTGTATTTCGACCCGCTGAATCCAAAAATCCGACCTCTTATGACCAAAAATATGCTTGGAAAAAAGTTATTTCGCATGGTACGAAAAAGAGATGATCGAAAATATCTGTCTCCAGAATCGAAATCGAACTTTGAAGGGTGGGTTTATAGGTGTATTTTGACCCGCTGAATCCAAAAATCCAACCTTTGTTACACGAAAATACACCTGGAATGAAGTTATTTCGCATGGTACGAAAAAGAGATGATCGAAAATATCTGTCTCCAGAATCGGAATCGAACTTTGATGGGTGGGTTTATAGGTGTATTTTGACCCGCTGAATCCAAAAATCAAACCTTTGTTAAACGGAAATACACCTGGAAAGAAGTTATTTCGCATGGTACGAACAAGAGATGATCGAAAATATTTTTTTTCAGAATCGAGATCGGACTTTAATGGGTGAGTCTCTAGGGGTATTTCGACCCGCTGAATCCTAAAATCCGACCTCGTATGACCAGAAATATGCTTGGAAAAAAATTATTTCGCATGGTACGAAAAAGAGATGATCGAAAATATCTGTCTCCAGAATCGAAATCGAACTTTGAAGGGTGGGTTTATAGGTGTATTTTGACCCGCTGAATCCAAAAATCCAACCTTTGTTACACAAAAATACACCTGGAAAGAAGTTATTTCGCATGGTACGAAAAAGAGATGATCGAAAATATTTTTTTTCAGAATCAAGATCGGACTTTGATGGGTGAGTTTCTAGGTGTATTTCGACCCGCTGAATCCGAAAATCCAAACTTTGTTGAGCAAAAATATGCTTGGAAAAAAGTTATTTCGCATGGTACGAAAAAGAGATGATCGAAAATATCTGTCTCCAGAATCGGAATCGAACTTTGATGGGTGGGTTTATAGGTGTATTTTGACCCGCTGAATCCAAAAATCCAACCTTTTTTGAGCGAAAATACACCTGGAAAGAAGTTATTTCGCATGGTACGAACAAGAGATGATCGAAAATATTTTTTTTCAGAATCGAGATCGGACTTTAATGGGTGAGTCTCTAGGGGTATTTCGACCCGCTGAATCCTAAAATCCGACCTCGTATGACCAGAAATATGCTTGGAAAAAAATTATTTCGCATGGTACGAATAAGAGATGATCGAAAATATTTTCTTTCTGAATCAAGATCGGACTTTGATGGGTGAGTTTATAGGTGTATTTTGACCCGCTGAATCCAAAAATCCAACCTTTGTTACACGAAAATACACCTGGAATGAAGTTATTTCGCATGGAACGAAAAAGAGATGATCGAAAATATTTTTTTTCAGAATCAAAATCGGACTTTAATGGGTGAGATTCTGGGTGTATTTCGACCCGCTGAATCCAAAAATCCGACCTCTTATGACCAAAAATATGCTTGGAAAAAAGTTATTTCGCATGGTACGAAAAAGAGATGATCGAAAATATCTGTCTCCAGAATCGAAATCGAACTTTGAAGGGTGGGTTTATAGGTGTATTTTGACCCGCTGAATCCAAAAATCCAACCTTTGTTACACGAAAATACACCTGGAATGAAGTTATTTCGCATGGTACGAAAAAGAGATGATCGAAAATATCTGTCTCCAGAATCGGAATCGAACTTTGATGGGTGGGTTTATAGGTGTATTTTGACCCGCTGAATCCAAAAATCAAACCTTTGTTAAACGGAAATACACCTGGAAAGAAGTTATTTCGCATGGTACGAACAAGAGATGATCGAAAATATTTTTTTTCAGAATCGAGATCGGACTTTAATGGGTGAGTCTCTAGGGGTATTTCGACCCGCTGAATCCTAAAATCCGACCTCGTATGACCAGAAATATGCTTGGAAAAAAATTATTTCGCATGGTACGAATAAGAGATGATCGAAAATATTTTCTTTCTGAATCAAGATCGGACTTTGATGGGTGAGTTTATAGGTGTATTTTGACCCGCTGAATCCAAAAATCCAACCTTTGTTACACGAAAATACACCTGGAATGAAGTTATTTCGCATGGAACGAAAAAGAGATGATCGAAAATATTTTTTTTCAGAATCAAAATCGGACTTTAATGGGTGAGATTCTGGGTGTATTTCGACCCGCTGAATCCAAAAATCCGACCTCTTATGACCAAAAATATGCTTGGAAAAAAGTTATTTCGCATGGTACGAAAAAGAGATGATCGAAAATATCTGTCTCCAGAATCGAAATCGAACTTTGAAGGGTGGGTTTATAGGTGTATTTTGACCCGCTGAATCCAAAAATCCAACCTTTGTTACACGAAAATACACCTGGAATGAAGTTATTTCGCATGGTACGAAAAAGAGATGATCGAAAATATCTGTCTCCAGAATCGGAATCGAACTTTGATGGGTGGGTTTATAGGTGTATTTTGACCCGCTGAATCCAAAAATCAAACCTTTGTTAAACGGAAATACACCTGGAAAGAAGTTATTTCGCATGGTACGAACAAGAGATGATCGAAAATATTTTTTTTCAGAATCGAGATCGGACTTTAATGGGTGAGTCTCTAGGGGTATTTCGACCCGCTGAATCCTAAAATCCGACCTCGTATGACCAGAAATATGCTTGGAAAAAAATTATTTCGCATGGTACGAAAAAGAGATGATCGAAAATATCTGTCTCCAGAATCGAAATCGAACTTTGAAGGGTGGGTTTATAGGTGTATTTTGACCCGCTGAATCCAAAAATCCAACCTTTGTTACACAAAAATACACCTGGAAAGAAGTTATTTCGCATGGTACGAAAAAGAGATGATCGAAAATATTTTTTTTCAGAATCAAGATCGGACTTTGATGGGTGAGTTTCTAGGTGTATTTCGACCCGCTGAATCCGAAAATCCAAACTTTGTTGAGCAAAAATATGCTTGGAAAAAAGTTATTTCGCATGGTACGAAAAAGAGATGATCGAAAATATCTGTCTCCAGAATCGGAATCGAACTTTGATGGGTGGGTTTATAGGTGTATTTTGACCCGCTGAATCCAAAAATCCAACCTTTTTTGAGCGAAAATACACCTGGAAAGAAGTTATTTCGCATGGTACGAACAAGAGATGATCGAAAATATTTTTTTTCAGAATCGAGATCGGACTTTAATGGGTGAGTCTCTAGGGGTATTTCGACCCGCTGAATCCTAAAATCCGACCTCGTATGACCAGAAATATGCTTGGAAAAAAATTATTTCGCATGGTACGAATAAGAGATGATCGAAAATATTTTCTTTCTGAATCAAGATCGGACTTTGATGGGTGAGTTTATAGGTGTATTTTGACCCGCTGAATCCAAAAATCCAACCTTTGTTACACGAAAATACACCTGGAATGAAGTTATTTCGCATGGAACGAAAAAGAGATGATCGAAAATATTTTTTTTCAGAATCAAAATCGGACTTTAATGGGTGAGATTCTGGGTGTATTTCGACCCGCTGAATCCAAAAATCCGACCTCTTATGACCAAAAATATGCTTGGAAAAAAGTTATTTCGCATGGTACGAAAAAGAGATGATCGAAAATATCTGTCTCCAGAATCGAAATCGAACTTTGAAGGGTGGGTTTATAGGTGTATTTTGACCCGCTGAATCCAAAAATCCAACCTTTGTTACACGAAAATACACCTGGAATGAAGTTATTTCGCATGGTACGAAAAAGAGATGATCGAAAATATCTGTCTCCAGAATCGGAATCGAACTTTGATGGGTGGGTTTATAGGTGTATTTTGACCCGCTGAATCCAAAAATCAAACCTTTGTTAAACGGAAATACACCTGGAAAGAAGTTATTTCGCATGGTACGAACAAGAGATGATCGAAAATATTTTTTTTCAGAATCGAGATCGGACTTTAATGGGTGAGTCTCTAGGGGTATTTCGACCCGCTGAATCCTAAAATCCGACCTCGTATGACCAGAAATATGCTTGGAAAAAAATTATTTCGCATGGTACGAAAAAGAGATGATCGAAAATATCTGTCTCCAGAATCGAAATCGAACTTTGAAGGGTGGGTTTATAGGTGTATTTTGACCCGCTGAATCCAAAAATCCAACCTTTGTTACACAAAAATACACCTGGAAAGAAGTTATTTCGCATGGTACGAAAAAGAGATGATCGGAAATATTTTTTTTCAGAATCAAGATCGGACTTTGATGGGTGAGTTTCTAGGTGTATTTCGACCCGCTGAATCCGAAAATCCAAACTTTGTTGAGCAAAAATATGCTTGGAAAAAAGTTATTTCGCATGGTACGAAAAAGAGATGATCGAAAATATCTGTCTCCAGAATCGGAATCGAACTTTGATGGGTGGGTTTATAGGTGTATTTTGACCCGCTGAATCCAAAAATCCAACCTTTTTTGAGCGAAAATACACCTGGAAAGAAGTTATTTCGCATGGTACGAACAAGAGATGATCGAAAATATTTTTTTTCAGAATCGAGATCGGACTTTAATGGGTGAGTCTCTAGGGGTATTTCGACCCGCTGAATCCTAAAATCCGACCTCGTATGACCAGAAATATGCTTGGAAAAAAATTATTTCGCATGGTACGAATAAGAGATGATCGAAAATATTTTCTATCAGAATCAAGATCGGACTTTGATGGGTGAGTTTATAGGTGTATTTTGACCCGCTGAATCCAAAAATCCAACCTTTGTTACACGAAAATACACCTGGAATGAAGTTATTTCGCATGGAACGAAAAAGAGATGATCGAAAATATTTTTTTTCAGAATCAAAATCGGACTTTAATGGGTGAGATTCTGGGTGTATTTCGACCCCCTGAATCCGAAAATCCAACCTCTGATGACCAAAAATATGCTTGGAAAAAAGTTATTTCGCATGGTACGAAAAAGAGATGATCGAAAATATTTTTTTTCAGAATCAAGATCGGACTATGATGGGTGAGTTTCTAGGTGTATTTCGACCCGCTGAATCCGAAAATCCAAACTTTGATGAGCAAAAATATGCTTGGAAAAAAGTTATTTCGCATGGTACGAAAAAGAGATGATCGAAAATATCTGTCTCCAGAATCGGAATCGAACTTTGATGGGTGGGTTTATAGGTGTATTTTGACCCGCTGAATCCAAAAATCCAACCTTTTTTGAGCGAAAATACACCTGGAAAGAAGTTATTTCGCATGGTACGAACAAGAGATGATCGAAAATATTTTTTTTCAGAATCGAGATCGGACTTTAATGGGTGAGTCTCTAGGGGTATTTCGACCCGCTGAATCCTAAAATCCGACCTCGTATGACCAGAAATATGCTTGGAAAAAAATTATTTCGCATGGTACGAATAAGAGATGATCGAAAATATTTTCTTTCAGAATCAAGATCGGACTTTGATGGGTGAGTTTATAGGTGTATTTTGACCCGCTGAATCCAAAAATCCAACCTTTGTTACACGAAAATACACCTGGAATGAAGTTATTTCGCATGGATCGAAAAAGAGATGATCGAAAATATTTTTTTTCAGAATCAAAATCGGACTTTAATGGGTGAGATTCTGGGTGTATTTCGACCCCCTGAATCCGAAAATCCAACCTCTGATGACCAAAAATATGCTTGGAAAAAAGTTATTTCGCATGGTACGAAAAAGAGATGATCGAAAATATTTTTTTTCAGAATCAAGATCGGACTATGATGGGTGAGTTTCTAGGTGTATTTCGACCCGCTGAATCCGAAAATCCAAACTTTGATGAGCAAAAATATGCTTGGAAAAAAGTTATTTCGCATGGTACGAAAAAGAGATGATCGAAAATATCTGTCTCCAGAATCGGAATCGAACTTTGATGGGTGGGTTTATAGGTGTATTTTGACCCGCTGAATCCAAAAATCAAACCTTTGTCAAACGAAAATACACCTGGAAAGAAGTTATTCCGCACGGTACGAAAAAGAGATGATCGAAAATATTTTTTTTCAGAATCGAGATCGGACTTTAATGGGTGAGTTTCTAGTGGTATTTCGACCCGCTAAATCCAAAAATCCGACCTCTTATGACCAAAAATATGCTTGGAAAAAAGTTATTTCGCATGGTACGAAAAAGAGATGACCGAAAATATTTTTTTTCAGAATCAAAATCGGACTTTGATGGGTGAGTTTCTAGGTGTATTTCGACCCGCTGAATCCAAAAATCCAACCTCTGATGACCAAAAATATGCTTGGAAAAAAGTTATTTCGCATGGTACGAAAAAGAGATGTTCGAAAATATTTTTTTTCAGAATCAAAATCGGACTTTAATGAGTGAGTTTCTAGGTGTATTTCGACCCCCAGAATCCGAAAATCCAACCTCTGATGACCAAAAATATGCTTGGAAAAAAGTTATTCCGCATGGTACGAAAAAGAGATGATCGGAAATATTTTTTTTCAGAATCAAGATCGGACTTTGATGGGTGAGTTTCTAGGTGTATTTTGACCCGCTGAATCCGAAAATCCAAACTTTGATGAGCAAAAATATGCTTGGAAAAAAGTTATTTCGCATGGTACGAAAAAGAGATGATCGAAAATATTTTTTTTCAGAATCAAAATCGGACTTTAATGGGTGAGTTTCTAGGTGTATTTCGACCCCCTGAATCCTAAAATCCAACCTCTGATGACCGAAAATATGCTTGGAAAAAAGTTATTTCGCATGGTACGAAAAAGAGATGATCGAAAATATTTTTTTTCAGAATCAAGATCGGACTTTGATGGGTGAGTTTCTAGGTGTATTTCGACCCCCTGAATCCGAAAATCCAACCTCTGATGACCAAAAATATGCTTGGAAAAAAGTTATTTCGCATGGTACGAAAAAGAGATGATCGAAAATATCTGTCTCCAGAATCGGAATCGAACTTTGATGGGTGGGTTTATAGGTGTATTTTGACCCGCTGAATCCAAAAATCCAACCTTTGTTGAGCGAAAATACACCTGGAAAGAAGTTATTTCGCATGGTACGAACAAGAGATGATCGAAAATATTTTTTTTCAGAATCGAGATCGGACTTTAATGGGTGAGTCTCTAGGGGTATTTCGACCCGCTGAATCCTAAAATCCGACCTCGTATGACCAGAAATATGCTTGGAAAAAAATTATTTCGCATGGTACGAAAAAGAGATGATCGAAAATATTTTCTTTCAGAATCAAGATCGGACTTTGATGGGTGAGTTTATAGGTGTATTTTGACCCGCTGAATCCAAAAATCCAACCTTTGTTACACGAAAATACACCTGGAATGAAGTTATTTCGCATGGAACGAAAAAGAGATGATCGAAAATATTTTTTTTCAGAATCAAAATCGGACTTTAATGGGTGAGATTCTGGGTGTATTTCGACCCGCTGAATCCGAAAATCCAAACTTTGTTGAGCAAAAATATGCTTGGAAAAAAGTTATTTCGCATGGTACGAAAAAGAGATGATCGAAAATATCTGTCTCCAGAATCAGAATCGAACTTTGATGGGTGGGTTTATAGGTGTATTTTGACCCGCTGAATCCAAAAATCCAACCTTTTTTGAGCGAAAATACACCTGGAAAGAAGTTATTTCGCATGGTACGAACAAGAGATGATCGAAAATATTTCTTTTCAGAATCGAGATCGGACTTTAATGGGTGAGTCTCTAGGGGTATTTCGACCCGCTGAATCCTAAAATCCGACCTCGTATGACCAGAAATATGCTTGGAAAAAAATTATTTCGCATGGTACGAATAAGAGATGATCGGAAATATTTTCTTTCAGAATCAAGATCGGACTTTGATGGGTGAGTTTATAGGTGTATTTTGACCCGCTGAATCCAAAAATCCAACCTTTGTTACACGAAAATACACCTGGAATGAAGTTATTTCACATGGAACGAAAAAGAGATGATCGAAAATATTTTTTTTCAGAATCAAAATCGGACTTTAATGGGTGAGATTCTGGGTGTATTTCGACCCCCTGAATCCGAAAATCCAACCTCTGATGACCAAAAATATGCTTGGAAAAAAGTTATTTCGCATGGTACGAAAAAGAGATGATCGAAAATATTTTTTTTCAGAATCAAGATCGGACTATGATGGGTGAGTTTCTAGGTGTATTTCGACCCGCTGAATCCGAAAATCCAAACTTTGATGAGCAAAAATATGCTTGGAAAAAAGTTATTTCGCATGGTACGAAAAAGAGATGATCGAAAATATCTGTCTCCAGAATCGGAATCGAACTTTGATGGGTGGGTTTATAGGTGTATTTTGACCCGCTGAATCCAAAAATCAAACCTTTGTCAAACGAAAATACACCTGGAAAGAAGTTATTCCGCACGGTACGAAAAAGAGATGATCGAAAATATTTTTTTTCAGAATCGAGATCGGACTTTAATGGGTGAGTTTCTAGGGGTATTTCGACCCGCTAAATCCAAAAATCCGACCTCTTATGACCAAAAATATGCTTGGAAAAAAGTTATTTCGCATGGTACGAAAAAGAGATGACCGAAAATATTTTTTTTCAGAATCAAAATCGGACTTTGATGGGTGAGTTTCTAGGTGTATTTCGACCCGCTGAATCCAAAAATCCAACCTCTGATGACCAAAAATATGCTTGGAAAAAAGTTATTCCGCATGGTACGAAAAAGAGATGTTCGAAAATAATTTTTTTCAGAATCAAAATCGGACTTTAATGAGTGAGTTTCTAGGTGTATTTCGACCCCCAGAATCCGAAAATCCAACCTCTGATGACCAAAAATATGCTTGGAAAAAAGTTATTCCGCATGGTACGAAAAAGAGATGATCGGAAATATTTTTTTTCAGAATCAAGATCGGACTTTGATGGGTGAGTTTCTAGGTGTATTTTGACCCGCTGAATCCGAAAATCCAAACTTTGATGAGCAAAAATATGCTTGGAAAAAAGTTATTTCGCATGGTACGAAAAAGAGATGATCGAAAATATTTTTTTTCAGAATCAAAATCGGACTTTAATGGGTGAGATTCTGGGTGTATTTCGACCCGCTGAATCCAAAAATCCGACCTCTTATGACCAAAAATATGCTTGGAAAAAAGTTATTTCGCATGGTACGAAAAAGAGATGATCGAAAATATCTGTCTCCAGAATCGAAATCGAACTTTGAAGGGTGGGTTTATAGGTGTATTTTGACCCGCTGAATCCAAAAATCCAACCTTTGTTACACGAAAATACACCTGGAATGAAGTTATTTCGCATGGTACGAAAAAGAGATGATCGAAAATATCTGTCTCCAGAATCGGAATCGAACTTTGATGGGTGGGTTTATAGGTGTATTTTGACCCGCTGAATCCAAAAATCAAACCTTTGTTAAACGGAAATACACCTGGAAAGAAGTTATTTCGCATGGTACGAACAAGAGATGATCGAAAATATTTTTTTTCAGAATCGAGATCGGACTTTAATGGGTGAGTCTCTAGGGGTATTTCGACCCGCTGAATCCTAAAATCCGACCTCGTATGACCAGAAATATGCTTGGAAAAAAATTATTTCGCATGGTACGAAAAAGAGATGATCGAAAATATCTGTCTCCAGAATCGAAATCGAACTTTGAAGGGTGGGTTTATAGGTGTATTTTGACCCGCTGAATCCAAAAATCCAACCTTTGTTACACAAAAATACACCTGGAAAGAAGTTATTTCGCATGGTACGAAAAAGAGATGATCGAAAATATTTTTTTTCAGAATCAAGATCGGACTTTGATGGGTGAGTTTCTAGGTGTATTTCGACCCGCTGAATCCGAAAATCCAAACTTTGTTGAGCAAAAATATGCTTGGAAAAAAGTTATTTCGCATGGTACGAAAAAGAGATGATCGAAAATATCTGTCTCCAGAATCGGAATCGAACTTTGATGGGTGGGTTTATAGGTGTATTTTGACCCGCTGAATCCAAAAATCCAACCTTTTTTGAGCGAAAATACACCTGGAAAGAAGTTATTTCGCATGGTACGAACAAGAGATGATCGAAAATATTTTTTTTCAGAATCGAGATCGGACTTTAATGGGTGAGTCTCTAGGGGTATTTCGACCCGCTGAATCCTAAAATCCGACCTCGTATGACCAGAAATATGCTTGGAAAAAAATTATTTCGCATGGTACGAATAAGAGATGATCGAAAATATTTTCTATCAGAATCAAGATCGGACTTTGATGGGTGAGTTTATAGGTGTATTTTGACCCGCTGAATCCAAAAATCCAACCTTTGTTACACGAAAATACACCTGGAATGAAGTTATTTCGCATGGAACGAAAAAGAGATGATCGAAAATATTTTTTTTCAGAATCAAAATCGGACTTTAATGGGTGAGATTCTGGGTGTATTTCGACCCCCTGAATCCGAAAATCCAACCTCTGATGACCAAAAATATGCTTGGAAAAAAGTTATTTCGCATGGTACGAAAAAGAGATGATCGAAAATATTTTTTTTCAGAATCAAGATCGGACTATGATGGGTGAGTTTCTAGGTGTATTTCGACCCGCTGAATCCGAAAATCCAAACTTTGATGAGCAAAAATATGCTTGGAAAAAAGTTATTTCGCATGGTACGAAAAAGAGATGATCGAAAATATCTGTCTCCAGAATCGGAATCGAACTTTGATGGGTGGGTTTATAGGTGTATTTTGACCCGCTGAATCCAAAAATCCAACCTTTTTTGAGCGAAAATACACCTGGAAAGAAGTTATTTCGCATGGTACGAACAAGAGATGATCGAAAATATTTGTTTTCAGAATCGAGATCGGACTTTAATGGGTGAGTCTCTAGGGGTATTTCGACCCGCTGAATCCTAAAATCCGACCTCGTATGACCAGAAATATGCTTGGAAAAAAATTATTTCGCATGGTACGAATAAGAGATGATCGAAAATATTTTCTTTCAGAATCAAGATCGGACTTTGATGGGTGAGTTTATAGGTGTATTTTGACCCGCTGAATCCAAAAATCCAACCTTTGTTACACGAAAATACACCTGGAATGAAGTTATTTCGCATGGATCGAAAAAGAGATGATCGAAAATATTTTTTTTCAGAATCAAAATCGGACTTTAATGGGTGAGATTCTGGGTGTATTTCGACCCCCTGAATCCGAAAATCCAACCTCTGATGACCAAAAATATGCTTGGAAAAAAGTTATTTCGCATGGTACGAAAAAGAGATGATCGAAAATATTTTTTTTCAGAATCAAGATCGGACTATGATGGGTGAGTTTCTAGGTGTATTTCGACCCGCTGAATCCGAAAATCCAAACTTTGATGAGCAAAAATATGCTTGGAAAAAAGTTATTTCGCATGGTACGAAAAAGAGATGATCGAAAATATCTGTCTCCAGAATCGGAATCGAACTTTGATGGGTGGGTTTATAGGTGTATTTTGACCCGCTGAATCCAAAAATCAAACCTTTGTCAAACGAAAATACACCTGGAAAGAAGTTATTCCGCACGGTACGAAAAAGAGATGATCGAAAATATTTTTTTTCAGAATCGAGATCGGACTTTAATGGGTGAGTTTCTAGTGGTATTTCGACCCGCTAAATCCAAAAATCCGACCTCTTATGACCAAAAATATGCTTGGAAAAAAGTTATTTCGCATGGTACGAAAAAGAGATGACCGAAAATATTTTTTTTCAGAATCAAAATCGGACTTTGATGGGTGAGTTTCTAGGTGTATTTCGACCCGCTGAATCCAAAAATCCAACCTCTGATGACCAAAAATATGCTTGGAAAAAAGTTATTTCGCATGGTACGAAAAAGAGATGTTCGAAAATATTTTTTTTCAGAATCAAAATCGGACTTTAATGAGTGAGTTTCTAGGTGTATTTCGACCCCCAGAATCCGAAAATCCAACCTCTGATGACCAAAAATATGCTTGGAAAAAAGTTATTCCGCATGGTACGAAAAAGAGATGATCGGAAATATTTTTTTTCAGAATCAAGATCGGACTTTGATGGGTGAGTTTCTAGGTGTATTTTGACCCGCTGAATCCGAAAATCCAAACTTTGATGAGCAAAAATATGCTTGGAAAAAAGTTATTTCGCATGGTACGAAAAAGAGATGATCGAAAATATTTTTTTTCAGAATCAAAATCGGACTTTAATGGGTGAGTTTCTAGGTGTATTTCGACCCCCTGAATCCTAAAATCCAACCTCTGATGACCGAAAATATGCTTGGAAAAAAGTTATTCCGCATGGTACGAAAAAGAGATGATCGGAAATATTTTTTTTCAGAATCAAGATCGGACTTTGATGGGTGAGTTTCTAGGTGTATTTTGACCCGCTGAATCCGAAAATCCAAACTTTGATGAGCAAAAATATGCTTGGAAAAAAGTTATTTCGCATGGTACGAAAAAGAGATGATCGAAAATATTTTTTTTCAGAATCAAAATCGGACTTTAATGGGTGAGTTTCTAGGTGTATTTCGACCCCCTGAATCCTAAAATCCAACCTCTGATGACCGAAAATATGCTTGGAAAAAAGTTATTTCGCATGGTACGAAAAAGAGATGATCGAAAATATTTTTTTTCAGAATCAAGATCGGACTTTGATGGGTGAGTTTCTAGGTGTATTTCGACCCCCTGAATCCGAAAATCCAACCTCTGATGACCAAAAATATGCTTGGAAAAAAGTTATTTCGCATGGTACGAAAAAGAGATGATCGAAAATATCTGTCTCCAGAATCGGAATCGAACTTTGATGGGTGGGTTTATAGGTGTATTTTGACCCGCTGAATCCAAAAATCCAACCTTTGTTGAGCGAAAATACACCTGGAAAGAAGTTATTTCGCATGGTACGAACAAGAGATGATCGAAAATATTTTTTTTCAGAATCGAGATCGGACTTTAATGGGTGAGTCTCTAGGGGTATTTCGACCCGCTGAATCCTAAAATCCGACCTCGTATGACCAGAAATATGCTTGGAAAAAAATTATTTCGCATGGTACGAAAAAGAGATGATCGAAAATATTTTCTTTCAGAATCAAGATCGGACTTTGATGGGTGAGTTTATAGGTGTATTTTGACCCGCTGAATCCAAAAATCCAACCTTTGTTACACGAAAATACACCTGGAATGAAGTTATTTCGCATGGAACGAAAAAGAGATGATCGAAAATATTTTTTTTCAGAATCAAAATCGGACTTTAATGGGTGAGATTCTGGGTGTATTTCGACCCGCTGAATCCGAAAATCCAAACTTTGTTGAGCAAAAATATGCTTGGAAAAAAGTTATTTCGCATGGTACGAAAAAGAGATGATCGAAAATATCTGTCTCCAGAATCAGAATCGAACTTTGATGGGTGGGTTTATAGGTGTATTTTGACCCGCTGAATCCAAAAATCCAACCTTTTTTGAGCGAAAATACACCTGGAAAGAAGTTATTTCGCATGGTACGAACAAGAGATGATCGAAAATATTTCTTTTCAGAATCGAGATCGGACTTTAATGGGTGAGTCTCTAGGGGTATTTCGACCCGCTGAATCCTAAAATCCGACCTCGTATGACCAGAAATATGCTTGGAAAAAAATTATTTCGCATGGTACGAATAAGAGATGATCGGAAATATTTTCTTTCAGAATCAAGATCGGACTTTGATGGGTGAGTTTATAGGTGTATTTTGACCCGCTGAATCCAAAAATCCAACCTTTGTTACACGAAAATACACCTGGAATGAAGTTATTTCACATGGAACGAAAAAGAGATGATCGAAAATATTTTTTTTCAGAATCAAAATCGGACTTTAATGGGTGAGATTCTGGGTGTATTTCGACCCCCTGAATCCGAAAATCCAACCTCTGATGACCAAAAATATGCTTGGAAAAAAGTTATTTCGCATGGTACGAAAAAGAGATGATCGAAAATATTTTTTTTCAGAATCAAGATCGGACTATGATGGGTGAGTTTCTAGGTGTATTTCGACCCGCTGAATCCGAAAATCCAAACTTTGATGAGCAAAAATATGCTTGGAAAAAAGTTATTTCGCATGGTACGAAAAAGAGATGATCGAAAATATCTGTCTCCAGAATCGGAATCGAACTTTGATGGGTGGGTTTATAGGTGTATTTTGACCCGCTGAATCCAAAAATCAAACCTTTGTCAAACGAAAATACACCTGGAAAGAAGTTATTCCGCACGGTACGAAAAAGAGATGATCGAAAATATTTTTTTTCAGAATCGAGATCGGACTTTAATGGGTGAGTTTCTAGGGGTATTTCGACCCGCTAAATCCAAAAATCCGACCTCTTATGACCAAAAATATGCTTGGAAAAAAGTTATTTCGCATGGTACGAAAAAGAGATGACCGAAAATATTTTTTTTCAGAATCAAAATCGGACTTTGATGGGTGAGTTTCTAGGTGTATTTCGACCCGCTGAATCCAAAAATCCAACCTCTGATGACCAAAAATATGCTTGGAAAAAAGTTATTCCGCATGGTACGAAAAAGAGATGTTCGAAAATATTTTTTTTCAGAATCAAAATCGGACTTTAATGAGTGAGTTTCTAGGTGTATTTCGACCCCCAGAATCCGAAAATCCAACCTCTGATGACCAAAAATATGCTTGGAAAAAAGTTATTCCGCATGGTACGAAAAAGAGATGATCGGAAATATTTTTTTTCAGAATCAAGATCGGACTTTGATGGGTGAGTTTCTAGGTGTATTTTGACCCGCTGAATCCGAAAATCCAAACTTTGATGAGCAAAAATATGCTTGGAAAAAAGTTATTTCGCATGGTACGAAAAAGAGATGATCGAAAATATTTTTTTCCAGAATCAAAATCGGACTTTAATGGGTGAGTTTCTAGGTGTATTTCGACCCCCTGAATCCGAAAATCCAACCTCTGATGACCGAAAATATGCTTGGAAAAAAGTTATTTCGCATGGTACGAAAAAGAGATGATCGAAAATATTTTTTTTCAGAATCAAGATCGGACTTTGATGGGTGAGTTTCTAGGTGTATTTCGACCCCCTGAATCCGAAAATCCAACCTCTGATGACCAAAAATATGCTTGGAAAAAAGTTATTTCGCATGGTACGAAAAAGAGATGATCGAAAATATCTGTCTCCAGAATCGGAATCGAACTTTGATGGGTGGGTTTATAGGTGTATTTTGACCCGCTGAATCCAAAAATCCAACCTTTGTTGAGCGAAAATACACCTGGAAAGAAGTTATTTCGCATGGTACGAACAAGAGATGATCGAAAATATTTTTTTTCAGAATCGAGATCGGACTTTAATGGGTGAGTCTCTAGGGGTATTTCGACCCGCTGAATCCTAAAATCCGACCTCGTATGACCAGAAATATGCTTGGAAAAAAATTATTTCGCATGGTACGAATAAGAGATGATCGAAAATATTTTCTTTCAGAATCAAGATCGGACTTTGATGGGTGAGTTTATAGGTGTATTTTGACCCGCTGAATCCAAAAATCCAACCTTTGTTACACGAAAATACACCTGGAATGAAGTTATTTCGCATGGAACGAAAAAGAGATGATCGAAAATATTTTTTTTCAGAATCAAAATCGGACTTTAATGGGTGAGATTCTGGGTGTATTTCGACCCGCTGAATCCAAAAATCCGACCTCTTATGACCAAAAATATGTTCGGAAAAAAGTTATTTCGCATGGTACGAAAAAGAGATGATCGAAAATATCTGTCTCCAGAATCGAAATCGAACTTTGAAGGGTGGGTTTATAGGTGTATTTTGACCCGCTGAATCCAAAAATCCAACCTTTGTTGCACGAAAATACACCTGGAATGAAGTTATTTCGCATGGTACGAAAAAGAGATGATCGAAAATATCTGTCTCCAGAATCGGAATCGAACTTTGATGGGTGGGTTTATAGGTGTATTTTGACCCGCTGAATCCAAAAATCAAACCTTTGTTAAACGGAAATACACCTGGAAAGAAGTTATTTCGCATGGTACGAACAAGAGATGATCGAAAATATTTTTTTTCAGAATCGAGATCGGACTTTAATGGGTGAGTCTCTAGGGGTATTTCGACCCGCTGAATCCTAAAATCCGACCTCGTATGACCAGAAATATGCTTGGAAAAAAATTATTTCGCATGGTACGAAAAAGAGATGATCGAAAATATCTGTCTCCAGAATCGAAATCGAACTTTGAAGGGTGGGTTTATAGGTGTATTTTGACCCGCTGAATCCAAAAATCCAACCTTTGTTACACAAAAATACACCTGGAAAGAAGTTATTTCGCATGGTACGAAAAAGAGATGATCGAAAATATTTTTTTTCAGAATCAAGATCGGACTTTGATGGGTGAGTTTCTAGGTGTATTTCGACCCGCTGAATCCGAAAATCCAAACTTTGTTGAGCAAAAATATGCTTGGAAAAAAGTTATTTCGCATGGTACGAAAAAGAGATGATCGAAAATATCTGTCTCCAGAATCGGAATCGAACTTTGATGGGTGGGTTTATAGGTGTATTTTGACCCGCTGAATCCAAAAATCCAACCTTTTTTGAGCGAAAATACACCTGGAAAGAAGTTATTTCGCATGGTACGAACAAGAGATGATCGAAAATATTTTTTTTCAGAATCGAGATCGGACTTTAATGGGTGAGTCTCTAGGGGTATTTCGACCCGCTGAATCCTAAAATCCTACCTCGTATGACCAGAAATATGCTTGGAAAAAAATTATTTCGCATGGTACGAATAAGAGATGATCGAAAATATTTTCTATCAGAATCAAGATCGGACTTTGATGGGTGAGTTTATAGGTGTATTTTGACCCGCTGAATCCAAAAATCCAACCTTTGTTACACGAAAATACACCTGGAATGAAGTTATTTCGCATGGAACGAAAAAGAGATGATCGAAAATATTTTTTTTCAGAATCAAAATCGGACTTTAATGGGTGAGATTCTGGGTGTATTTCGACCCCCTGAATCCGAAAATCCAACCTCTGATGACCAAAAATATGCTTGGAAAAAAGTTATTTCGCATGGTACGAAAAAGAGATGATCGAAAATATTTTTTTTCAGAATCAAGATCGGACTATGATGGGTGAGTTTCTAGGTGTATTTCGACCCGCTGAATCCGAAAATCCAAACTTTGATGAGCAAAAATATGCTTGGAAAAAAGTTATTTCGCATGGTACGAAAAAGAGATGATCGAAAATATCTGTCTCCAGAATCGGAATCGAACTTTGATGGGTGGGTTTATAGGTGTATTTTGACCCGCTGAATCCAAAAATCCAACCTTTTTTCAGCGAAAATACACCTGGAAAGAAGTTATTTCGCATGGTACGAACAAGAGATGATCGAAAATATTTTTTTTCAGAATCGAGATCGGACTTTAATGGGTGAGTCTCTAGGGGTATTTCGACCCGCTGAATCCTAAAATCCGACCTCGTATGACCAGAAATATGCTTGGAAAAAAATTATTTCGCATGGTACGAATAAGAGATGATCGAAAATATTTTCTTTCAGAATCAAGATCGGACTTTGATGGGTGAGTTTATAGGTGTATTTTGACCCGCTGAATCCAAAAATCCAACCTTTGTTACACGAAAATACACCTGGAATGAAGTTATTTCGCATGGATCGAAAAAGAGATGATCGAAAATATTTTTTTTCAGAATCAAAATCGGACTTTAATGGGTGAGATTCTGGGTGTATTTCGACCCCCTGAATCCGAAAATCCAACCTCTGATGACCAAAAATATGCTTGGAAAAAAGTTATTTCGCATGGTACGAAAAAGAGATGATCGAAAATATTTTTTTTCAGAATCAAGATCGGACTATGATGGGTGAGTTTCTAGGTGTATTTCGACCCGCTGAATCCGAAAATCCAAACTTTGATGAGCAAAAATATGCTTGGAAAAAAGTTATTTCGCATGGTACGAAAAAGAGATGATCGAAAATATCTGTCTCCAGAATCGGAATCGAACTTTGATGGGTGGGTTATAGGTGTATTTTGACCCGCTGAATCCAAAAATCAAACCTTTGTCAAACGAAAATACACCTGGAAAGAAGTTATTCCGCACGGTATGAAAAAGAGATGATCGAAAATATTTTTTTTCAGAATCGAGATCGGACTTTAATGGGTGAGTTTCTAGTGGTATTTCGACCCGCTAAATCCAAAAATCCGACCTCTTATGACCAAAAATATGCTTGGAAAAAAGTTATTTCGCATGGTACGAAAAAGAGATGACCGAAAATATTTTTTTTCAGAATCAAAATCGGACTTTGATGGGTGAGTTTCTAGGTGTATTTCGACCCGCTGAATCCAAAAATCCAACCTCTGATGACCAAAAATATGCTTGGAACAAAGTTATTTCGCATGGTACGAAAAAGAGATGTTCGAAAATATTTTTTTCAGAATCAAAATCGGACTTTAATGAGTGAGTTTCTAGGTGTATTTCGACCCCCAGAATCCGAAAATCCAACCTCTGATGACCAAAAATATGCTTGGAAAAAAGTTATTCCGCATGGTACGAAAAAGAGATGATCGGAAATATTTTTTTTCAGAATCAAGATCGGACTTTGATGGTGAGTTCCTAGGTGTATTTTGACCCGCTGAATCCGAAAATCCAAACTTTGATGAGCAAAAATATGCTTGGAAAAAAGTTATTTCGCATGGTACGAAAAAGAGATGATCGAAAATATTTTTTTTCAGAATCAAAATCGGACTTTAATGGGTGAGTTTCTAGGTGTATTTCGACCCCCTGAATCCGAAAATCCAACCTCTGATGACCGAAATTATGCTTGGAAAAAAAGTTATTTCGCATGGTACGAAAAAGAGATGATCGAAAATATTTTTTTTTCAGAATCAAGATCGGACTTTGATGGGTGAGTTTCTAGGTGTATTTCGACCCCCTGAATCCGAAAATCCAACCTCTGATGACCAAAAATATGCTTGGAAAAAAGTTATTTCGCATGGTACGAAAAAGAGATGATCGAAAATATCTGTCTCCAGAATCGGAATCGAACTTTGATGGGTGGGTTTATAGGTGTATTTTGACCCGCTAAATCCAAAAATCCAACCTTTTTTCAGCGAAAATACACCTGGAAAGAAGTTATTTCGCATGGTACGAACAAGAGATGATCGAAAATATTTTTTTTCAGAATCGAGATCGGACTTTAATGGGTGAGTCTCTAGGGGTATTTCGACCCGCTGAATCCTAAAATCCGACCTCGTATGACCAGAAATATGCTTGGAAAAAAATTATTTCGCATGGTACGAATAAGAGATGATCGAAAATATTTTCTTTCAGAATCAAGATCGGACTTTGATGGGTGAGTTTATAGGTGTATTTTGACCCGCTGAATCCAAAAATCCAACCTTTGTTACACGAAAATACACCTGGAATGAAGTTATTTCACATGGAACGAAAAAGAGATGATCGAAAATATTTTTTTTCAGAATCAAAATCGGACTTTAATGGGTGAGATTCTGGGTGTATTTCGACCCCCTGAATCCGAAAATCCAACCTCTGATGACCAAAAATATGCTTGGAAAAAAGTTATTTCGCATGGTACGAAAAAGAGATGATCGAAAATATTTTTTTTCAGAATCAAGATCGGACTATGATGGGTGAGTTTCTAGGTGTATTTCGACCCGCTGAATCCGAAAATCCAAACTTTGATGAGCAAAAATATGCTTGGAAAAAAGTTATGTCGCATGGTACGAAAAAGAGATGATCGAAAATATCTGTCTCCAGAATCGGAATCGAACTTTGATGGGTGGGTTTATAGGTGTATTTTGACCCGCTGAATCCAAAAATCAAACCTTTGTCAAACGAAAATACACCTGGAAAGAAGTTATTCCGCACGGTACGAAAAAGAGATGATCGAAAATATTTTTTTTCAGAATCGAGATCGGACTTTAATGGGTGAGTTTCTAGGGGTATTTCGACCCGCTAAATCCAAAAATCCGACCTCTTATGACCAAAAATATGCTTGGAAAAAAGTTATTTCGCATGGTACGAAAAAGAGATGACCGAAAATATTTTTTTTCAGAATCAAAATCGGACTTTGATGGGTGAGTTTCTAGGTGTATTTCGACCCCCAGAATCCGAAAATCCAACCTCTGATGACCAAAAATATGCTTGGAAGAAAGTTATTCCGCATGGTACGAAAAAGAGATGATCGGAAATATTTTTTTTCAGAATCAAGATCGGACTTTGATGGGTGAGTTTCTAGGTGTATTTTGACCCGCTGAATCCGAAAATCCAAACTTTGATGTGCAAAAATATGCTTGGAAAAAAGTTATTTCGCATGGTACGAAAAAGAGATGATCGAAAATATTTTTTTTCAGAATCAAAATCGGACTTTAATGGGTGAGTTTCTAGGTGTATTTCGACCCCCTGAATCCGAAAATCCAACCTCTGATGACCGAAAATATGCTTGGAAAAAAGTTATTTCGCATGGTACGAAAAAGAGATGATCGAAAATATTTTTTTTCAGAATCAAGATCGGACTTTGATGGGTGAGTTTCTAGGTGTATTTCGACCCGCTGAATCCGAAAATCCAAACTTTGTTGAGCAAAAATATGCTTGGAAAAAAGTTATTTCGCATGGTACGAAAAAGAGATGATCGAAAATATCTGTCTCCAGAATCGGAATCGAACTTTGATGGGTGGGTTTATAGGTGTATTTTGACCCGCTGAATCCAAAAATCCAACCTTTTTTGAGCGAAAATACACCTGGAAAGAAGTTATTTCGCATGGTACGAACAAGAGATGATCGAAAATATTTTTTTTCAGAATCGAGATCGGACTTTAATGGGTGAGTCTCTAGGGGTATTTCGACCCGCTGAATCCTAAAATCCGACCTCGTATGACCAGAAATATGCTTGGAAAAAAATTATTTCGCATGGTACGAAAAAGAGATGATCGAAAATATCTGTCTCCAGAATCGAAATCGAACTTTGAAGGGTGGGTTTATAGGTGTATTTTGACCCGCTGAATCCAAAAATCCAACCTTTGTTACACAAAAATACACCTGGAAAGAAGTTATTTCGCATGGTACGAAAAAGAGATGATCGAAAATATTTTTTTTCAGAATCAAGATCGGACTTTGATGGGTGAGTTTCTAGGTGTATTTCGACCCGCTGAATCCGAAAATCCAAACTTTGTTGAGCAAAAATATGCTTGGAAAAAAGTTATTTCGCATGGTACGAAAAAGAGATGATCGAAAATATCTGTCTCCAGAATCGGAATCGAACTTTGATGGGTGGGTTTATAGGTGTATTTTGACCCGCTGAATCCAAAAATCCAACCTTTTTTGAGCGAAAATACACCTGGAAAGAAGTTATTTCGCATGGTACGAACAAGAGATGATCGAAAATATTTTTTTTCAGAATCGAGATCGGACTTTAATGGGTGAGTCTCTAGGGGTATTTCGACCCGCTGAATCCTAAAATCCTACCTCGTATGACCAGAAATATGCTTGGAAAAAAATTATTTCGCATGGTACGAATAAGAGATGATCGAAAATATTTTCTATCAGAATCAAGATCGGACTTTGATGGGTGAGTTTATAGGTGTATTTTGACCCGCTGAATCCAAAAATCCAACCTTTGTTACACGAAAATACACCTGGAATGAAGTTATTTCGCATGGAACGAAAAAGAGATGATCGAAAATATTTTTTTTCAGAATCAAAATCGGACTTTAATGGGTGAGATTCTGGGTGTATTTCGACCCCCTGAATCCGAAAATCCAACCTCTGATGACCAAAAATATGCTTGGAAAAAAGTTATTTCGCATGGTACGAAAAAGAGATGATCGAAAATATTTTTTTTCAGAATCAAGATCGGACTATGATGGGTGAGTTTCTAGGTGTATTTCGACCCGCTGAATCCGAAAATCCAAACTTTGATGAGCAAAAATATGCTTGGAAAAAAGTTATTTCGCATGGTACGAAAAAGAGATGATCGAAAATATCTGTCTCCAGAATCGGAATCGAACTTTGATGGGTGGGTTTATAGGTGTATTTTGACCCGCTGAATCCAAAAATCCAACCTTTTTTCAGCGAAAATACACCTGGAAAGAAGTTATTTCGCATGGTACGAACAAGAGATGATCGAAAATATTTTTTTTCAGAATCGAGATCGGACTTCAATGGGTGAGTCTCTAGGGGTATTTCGACCCGCTGAATCCTAAAATCCGACCTCGTATGACCAGAAATATGCTTGGAAAAAAATTATTTCGCATGGTACGAATAAGAGATGATCGAAAATATTTTCTTTCAGAATCAAGATCGGACTTTGATGGGTGAGTTTATAGGTGTATTTTGACCCGCTGAATCCAAAAATCCAACCTTTGTTACACGAAAATACACCTGGAATGAAGTTATTTCGCATGGATCGAAAAAGAGATGATCGAAAATATTTTTTTTCAGAATCAAAATCGGACTTTAATGGGTGAGATTCTGGGTGTATTTCGACCCCCTGAATCCGAAAATCCAACCTCTGATGACCAAAAATATGCTTGGAAAAAAGTTATTTCGCATGGTACGAAAAAGAGATGATCGAAAATATTTTTTTTCAGAATCAAGATCGGACTATGATGGGTGAGTTTCTAGGTGTATTTCGACCCGCTGAATCCGAAAATCCAAACTTTGATGAGCAAAAATATGCTTGGAAAAAAGTTATTTCGCATGGTACGAAAAAGAGATGATCGAAAATATCTGTCTCCAGAATCGGAATCGAACTTTGATGGGTGGGTTTATAGGTGTATTTTGACCCGCTGAATCCAAAAATCAAACCTTTGTCAAACGAAAATACACCTGGAAAGAAGTTATTCCGCACGGTACGAAAAAGAGATGATCGAAAATATTTTTTTTCAGAATCGAGATCGGACTTTAATGGGTGAGTTTCTAGTGGTATTTCGACCCGCTAAATCCAAAAATCCGACCTCTTATGACCAAAAATATGCTTGGAAAAAAGTTATTTCGCATGGTACGAAAAAGAGATGACCGAAAATATTTTTTTTCAGAATCAAAATCGGACTTTGATGGGTGAGTTTCTAGGTGTATTT